>OX155694.1:0-600000 GCA_944547425.1 Eupithecia centaureata
ACCAACATTATTTAAACCCTCCTAAAGAAAGCCCCAGCTCGATCGGACCACGGGTTGCTGAGATACGGCACTTCCACCCTCTGGCGGCCATTTTGTTTCGCCATATTGGTTTTAATCAAATAGTCGTAGCTTCGAAACCATTGGTCCGATTTTGATGCGGTTTTCTTTGTCACGGTGCCCAGCACTTTCGCAAGCTCATTATTAAGGTCTTGACTCTAGGTAGAGCTTCGACTCTACCAATCATATCCAGAGCTGCGAAGGTGTAGAGCGTTGGTTGCAGAATAGTTCATAAGAAACCCCAGTTCGATTTGATGTAGGATAGCTGAGCTGTGGTAACTTTTGTTTTCAGCGGCCATTTTGTCCGCCATCTTGAAAATATTCAAAACGTCATAGCTTCGAAACCAAGCGTCCGATCTAGCTGCGGTTTTCGTAATAGTTAACAGCATTCAAAGGTGCTCAGAATAACGATTTTTACTAGACTCTAGGTAGAGTCAATTGTAGAGCAATTTTTATTTTTTCTATTCTTTTCTGTAATTTGTACATACCTGCACCATACTTACCGGCCAATTGAGGAGGAATCCCAGCGCCTATCTGAAACAAAAAATTATTAGTATTAACCAAAATTAACCAACTTATGATTACGTCATAATTTTATACAACTTTTACAAACCTTTTACCTTTTTATCTTTGACGATCCTATCTTGCCTGGATACCGCAACAGTAATCATGTTCGGCTTTCATACTCCTGTCAAGAGGAGCGAAGCAAATACTACTAAGTCACCACCTGAAAAAATAGGGATGGCAGGACCATCACGGCAAACCCCGGAAATGGTGCAAACCTCTAAAGTTAGACGTAATATCGGCGAATTAGAAGCCAAAAACCAAAAACCCGCAACAACAACCCAGAAAAGAACTGATGAAGCTTCAAAAGCTAAACCGAAGACACCTTTGACAACCAAAGAAGAAACTAAGAAAACCCCGAACCAAAAAAGTAGAGACAGACTGGCCGAGGCCATGACATGGGCAGACAAGGCTAAAAATGCCCTTGCCACTTCCCGAAACACAAAAACGGACATCAAAAACGATGTTACACAAGCTATTGATAAGTTGGTTGGCCTCATTAAAGAAGCAGCTAGTGTTAAGGGACAAATAAAAGCACGAGAAGCAGAACAAATAAGAGTGATAGAAACAGATCAAAAGAAAACACAAATAGACGAAAGTTTTATAAAAAAGCTAGAAGAACACACGAAACTGCTTAACGAGAACTACAATAAAATGGAAAAACTGAAAGAAGCTTTAGAGAGGAACACCGAAGCACAAGAAAAGATGTCCTACGCGAGTGTAGTTGCAACACCATCTGTCAGACTACCGTCTGAACAGAACACACTGCACTCCGTAGTCATAACATCGAAAGATGAAACGGAAAGTGGAGAAGAGGTCCTCAACAGAATTAGGAAGGCGGTAAACGCAAAAGACGACGGAGTCTTTGTTGAAAAAATTAGAAAAGCCAAAGACCGAAAGATCATAATCGGCTGTAAAACTGATGAAGACCGGAAAAAATTAAAAGACCGAATCAAAAGCGCAGATGACAACCTAACAGTACAGGAAACAAAGAACAAAAATCCTCTGGTCATATTGAAGGATGTCCTCGCATACAATAGTGATGAAGAGGTCCTTACAGCTCTTAGGAATCAAAACAAAGACATCATGAAAGACCTAGAAGACAAAGCCTTAAAGATAGAAGTAGCCTACAAAAGACGAACTCGAAACCCCCATACGAACCACATTGTGCTGCGAGTCTCCCCGAGTATCTGGAAGAGACTTATTGAAGCAGAGGTGATTCAAATTGACCTCCAGAAAGTGAGAGTACTGGACCAGTCTCCGCTGGTACAGTGCTCTCTCTGTCTGGGTTACGGTCATGGAAAACGCTTCTGCAAGGAAAAGATTGAAAATTGCAGCCACTGTGGGGGTCCTCAAATGAGATCACAGTGTCCAGATTGGCTTGCAGGCACGGCACCTACGTGCTGTAATTGCTTGCATGCCAAAAACGACAAAGCTGATCATAACGCCTTCAGCCAGGACTGTCCGATCCGAAGAAGATGGGAAGCAATTGCGCGGGCAACGGTGGCCTATTGTTAAGACCGCTCCACTCTCACACAACCCAACAGTCAGCGCGAAGCCATACGTCGTAGTCCAGGCGAACCTGCAAAGAAAAGAACTAGCAACTCAAGAACTTATGCTAGAAGCAGGGGCTGCGAGGATGGCATTCGCGCTAATACAAGAACCTTACGTCGGCGCGATCAAATCAATGAAACACTATAAAGGAGCGAGGATCTTCCAATGTACTAAACCTGGAGAGGGTAACGTCAAAGCAGCAATAGCTGTATTTGACCAAGATATCGACGTCACCCAGTACCCCGACCTCACCACAAACAACATCGCTGTGGTGAAAATTGGAACAAGTGCTTGGGAGATCCTCGTTGTATCCTACTACTTTGAGCCAGATCAGCCAAACCTTGATCAGTACCTTAACCACCTACGCGAAATACAATCGAAAGTAAAAAGCACAAAAATGATTATTGGAGGCGACGCTAACGCAAAAAACACCTGGTGGGGAAGTAAAAAAGTAGACAGTAGAGGAGAAGACTTTTCAGCTGCTTTGGAAGAAATGGGCTTGCACGTACTTAACGAGGGCGACAAACCAACGTTCAGCACTGTAAGAGGCGACAAAACGTACACCAGTAACGTAGACGTGACGGCCTGCTCGGAGGATCTACTGACTCTGGTGGAGGACTGGAGAGTAGACGAAGGACTGACGAGCTCCGACCACAATGGAATAACTTTCAAAATTAGACTCACTAAATCTAAAGGAACAGAAATTAAAAGAACAACAAGACTCTACAATAGTAAGAAAGCAAATTGGTCCCAGTTTCATGAGAAACTGGACCAATTGCTTGTGTTTAATGTTAAGAGTAGTGTAAAATGTAGATACGAGGCTACCTACTTTAGTTGGTTAAATTATAACTAGATGTCGCCGGTAAAAATGGACGAGGGCTAAATCGCGCTAACGAGAACGCACGGGTTTGGATCACATCATTGTAAGATTTTCCTAATAAATGACTTCTACTGAGACGTGTCGTTTCATTACGCACCACCAGTCTTTCTGACAATCGGAGTTTGGCACTGTGTTGTTCATGGTCCTTCGAGTCGGAAGAAGTTTTGAAGATCAGCAAGCAGCACTAGCAAGCAGCGGCGATTCCGCAGCGCAGTGCTACCGATACCTATCCACGTAGGTTCGGTGAGTGGCCTGGCTTAGTGAGCCGGTCATTGTCGAAGGGGAGAGAGGAGCAGCAAGGCGTGCGAATCGTCGGCTGGCCGCCGACGTCACGCTGACCAGCAGGGGCAGCGAGCAGCCGCCACCAGCAGCGGCAGCGGCAAGCAGATCGCTACCAGCAGCGGCAGCGGGCCGCCGCCACCAGCACCGGCAGCGGCAGTGGGCCGCCAGCACGGGCAGCAGCAGCGGGCCGCCGCCACCAGCACCGGCAGCAGCACCGGCAGCAGCAACGGGCGGCCACCACGGGCAGCAGCAGCGGGCCGCCAGCACCGCCAGCACCGCCAGCATCAGGCAGCGTTCAGCAGTGACGAATCGCAGTGGTTTGCCTTTGTGAACTGTGAGTACTATTTGAACTAATAAGTGATTGTTTTGAAGAAATTTAACTTAGAAGAATTTGAAGATTATTTGGACTTATAAAATTTAACGTTAACGTAAATTAGGACTTAGAAAATTTAATGCATGGTAGTTAAGACTTAGAATAATTTCGCGAAAAAGTAACCGACGGGGAACCTATGCCCGATTTTGGTCCGAACTTCAAACACTTGTAAAATTTTTAGGAATTATTTTGGACTTGTGATAATTTTACGAATTTGTTTTGAACTTGTAAAAATTTGGGAAATTTAAATTATTGTCAATATGTTGTCCGCAATCAGAAGTCAATTAAACCTTAAGTTTTCGATAGAAAAGTCAGCTGTTAATTTCAAGAAATCGCCAAAGGACAGGTTAACTAAAGAATCGTACATTCTAACGCGAATTGAGTCCTTGGATGAGAAGTGGCGAATGTTTGCGGACAATCATGCTAAGATTCTAATGAGTAGTGAGGACATTAGTGAATCTAAGTACATTTCAGATAATATTTTTGAGGAAGTCGAAGAGATGTACATTGATCATAAGGCAGAGTTACGGGAGGCTTTAAGCTTGCTTAAGTCGGCTTCTCCGGCAAACTCGCACTCTACTTCCTCAGGAGAATTAAATGTTAAATTGCCCAAAATATCCATACCTACTTTTTCAGGTTCTTATGCAGAATGGACAACCTTTAAAGATTTGTACACCTCGTTGGTGCATAATAACGCTTCAATCGACGATGTGCAAAAGATGCATTATTTGAAGGGACATTTGTCGGGAGAAGCCGAACAGCTTTTAAGGCATGTGCCCATCACAGCTTCCAACTACCAAGAAGCTTGGTCGGCACTGAATAATCGGTTCAACAATAAAAGGTACCTGGCAAATTGTTTATTGAAGCGTTTTATGAACCAACCCAAGATCACAGCTGAATCGTGCAGCGCAGTGAAAGATTTGTTGGACATCACAAATGATACTCTGAACGGTTTGAGGAATTTGGGTATCGATGTAAGGACCTGGGACGCTATCGTGATCTACATAGTCTGTTCAAAGCTGGACTCAGAGTCACGTAAGGAATGGGAATATAAGATAAGTACTTCCGAAGAAATGCCAGCTTTGAACCAACTACGCGAGTTTTTAGAGTCACGATTTCGATCCCTCGAGTTCATAGAACCTAAGCAAAATTCCAAACCAAATTCTTCAACCAAAGCGATGCACGCAACTTCAGCTGGTGGGTCCGATTCTAGGGCCAAGGTATGTTGTCCATGCTGCAAAAGTAACGATCACAAGATATCAAAATGTAAGGAATTCCAAAAACTAAATTACGATCACAGGTTTTCTTTTGTTCAAACAAACAGTTTGTGTTTTAACTGTTTAGGCAAAAACCACTCTGCTTTCACATGTCGAGCTCCCTCTAGGTGTAATGTTTGTAAGCACAAACACCACTCACTGCTCCACCCAAGTCAAAAGGCTTCTCCGAATTTAGTAGATACTGCCAAATGTGATTTAGCAGTAGAAGTCAAGTCATCTGTCAACGACGTTAAGGCGTCTTGGGACGAAGCAACGTCGAATGTCAAGGTACATTTCTCCCAGAATCAGGGAACCAATCAGGTTCTGTTAGCTACGGCGATTGTGAGAGTTCAGGCAGACCACGGAAACGTTCGTCTGCTCAGAGCACTTGTAGATCAGGGCTCTCAAGCGTCATTTGTAACAGAATCAGCAGTACAAATGCTAGGTCTCCATAAGGAACTTAGTAGGAACAGCATTGCGGGTTTAGGCGGCGATAAAAGATTAGCTTCTAAGTACGTAGTCGTGTTGAATTTAGAATCGCGCCATGATCCGAGCTTCCAACTGCAGGTACGTGCACATGTTTTACGTGCAATAACAGGTCTCCTTCCATCCGAGAAGGCAGACTATGTGGACTGGCCAGAGCTGGCTGAGGTCGCTCTTGCAGATCCACAATTTCACACGCCCAGCAGGATTGACATTTTGCTCGGTGCGGATGTGTACGGTAAGATTATTCGAGAGGGGTTGATCAAAGGACCCAATGGCACGCCGACAGCGCAGTGCACGGCATTGGGATGGATCTTATCAGGTCCTACACATCAGTTTGAAGCTGATGGTGATCAACATTGCTTTCACAATGTAGTAAGTAAAGACTTGTCTATAGACGAATTGCTTAAGCAGTTCTGGCAAGTCGAATCCGACACTCGTAGTGTAAAGATTCTCAGCGAAGAAGAGCAGCGGTGTGAGCAGTTCTACAGTAGAACAACTCGTCGAGACTCGTCAGGTAGGTATGTTGTTCGTCTGCCTTTTCGAGATCTTGATCCGCAGTGTAAATACGGCAACTCAAGAGATATTGCCGTCAAACGATTTCACCTTCTTGAAAATCGTTTTAAGAAGAACCCTGAAATAAAGGCTAGATATTCCGTTGTCATGCACGAGTACTTGGACCTTGGACACATGGTACGTATTACTGGCGAGGATTGTAAGAAAACAGACGCGGTTTATCTGCCGCATCACGCCGTAATACGCGAAGACAAGACCACGACCAAGGTCAGAGTAGTGTTCGATGCTTCATGCAAGGGAACGAATGGAGTTTCTCTGAACGATACTTTGATGATCGGTCCTGCGCTGCAGCAGGATTTACGCCACATCATCATCAGATGGCGTATGCATCCAATCTGCCTCAGCGCAGACATCGTCAAAATGTATCGCCAAGTCGTCGTTGCGGAGGAAGATGCAGACTTTCAAAGAATAGTGTGGAGAGATGATCCGGAAGCTGAAACAGAAGAGTACAAATTAGTAAGAGTAACTTTCGGCACGGCACCGGCTCCATACTTGGCAGTAAAGAGCCTACAGCAAGTCGCGATAGATGAAGGTAAGGACTGCCCAGAAACGGCTGAGAAGGTAAGAAAAGATTTTTATGTAGATGACCTGCTGACTGGATGTCAGACAGTTGAAGAAGGAAAAAGGATTTTTAAAGAAATGAAGGAGTTGCTATCTAAAGGAGGGTTTGAACTACAGAAATGGGTTACAAATGATAAGGATTTAGCGGAAGAAGTGGACAGTCAAGGGTCTCAAGAAGGAAAGGTAGATATCAAGATGGACGATGTGGTGAAGGTACTCGGACTTTCCTGGGATAAAAGATCAGATGCATTTCATTACTCAGTGAAACTTCCGGAGTTGCAAGATCCCATAACCAAACGCAAGGTTATATCGATTATCTCCCGTCTATTCGATCCCTTAGGATGGGTCGCACCTTGTGTTGTCGTAGCGAAGGTGATGATCCAGAAGTTGTGGTTAGCAGGAATAGATTGGGACGATGAGCTTCCAGAAGAACTACGCAAGGAATGGCTTGCATACCAGTCTAACCTTACCGAAATTTGTGAAATAAACATTTCCAGGTGGCTTGAAGCTAAGACTGAAGACAGTTGTACGGAGCTTCAAGGGTTCTGCGACGCATCCATCAGTGCCTACGCTGCAGTAGTCTACTTAAGGACTATTGATGTAGAAGGTAACGTACACGTGAACCTTGTCGCGGCCAAAACTAAGGTAGCTCCTACTATGCAGATCTCAGTCCCCCGCCTGGAGCTAATGGGAGCGGTTCTATTGGCTAAGTTGATCACTGAAGTAGGGAACTTGTTAGGGATCGAACGTCGTCACATCCATGGATGGACTGACTCGACTGTTGTGCTGGCATGGCTCAGCAGTCATCCCAGTCGTTGGTCCACGTTCATTGGCAACAGAACATCCGACATTTTGTCGAAGTTAGATAATACGCAGTGGTCGCACGTTCAATCAGCCCAGAATCCAGCAGACATCGCTTCCAGAGGATGCACCCCTTTAGAGTTAGCAGAAAGCCCCCTCTGGCTACAAGGTCCGCCGTGGTTAAGAAAAACAGACATTGAATATCTAAGGCCGAAATCGTCAACTGAGCTGGAGCAAAGGAAGATTAAAGTCCATATCGCAGCCACTGACGAATCACCAGCTGACAATAGTCTATGGACTCGATACTCTTCTTTGCACAAATTAGTACGCGTTGTTGCTTACTGTAGAAGGTTCTTAAAGTATAAGAAGAACATTAAGTTTGAACCTTACTTGACAGCACGAGAGTTGAGTGACGCCTTAGACTCTTGTATAAGACAGAGTCAGCAAGGATTGGGAGATAAACAACTTAAGCTGAATTCATTAAGCCCTTTCCTTGATGATAAGAAGATTATGAGAGTGGGTGGTAGGATCCAGAAATCCAGCCTTCCCGAGGACACCAAGCATCCTATAATCCTTCCACACGATAGCCATTTGACGAAGTTGGTTATCGATCAAGCGCACAGAAAAACATTACACGGTGGCCCAACCCTAATGCTGAACCATTTGCGTACAAAATATTGGATTTTGTCAGCAAAAAGCCTTGTTAAAATGCATGTCCGCAAATGTGTTGTTTGCGTTAGACATGCTGCTGTTACCAAAACTCCATTTATGGGCCAACTTCCACTAAGTAGAGTTACACCTTCGAGAGCATTTTTACACAGTGGAGTTGACTTCTGTGGCCCAATCAATGTTAGAGTGTCAAAGGGACGCGGCAATAAGTCGTATAAAGGCTACATAAGTGTTTTTGTTTGTATGGCAACTAAAGCCATACATTTAGAAGTTATTAGCGACCTTACTGCTGAAGCCTTCATAGCTGGCTTCAAAAGATTCGTGGCTCGAAGAGGGCACGTAAGTGATGTATGGAGCGACAATGGGACGAATTTTGTAGGAGCGTCCAAGGAACTTGTCAAGCTCGTTACAGCTGAACAGTCGTCAGTTGCTCTAGAAATAAGAGAATGGTTAAGCACCAATAGCGTGTCGTGGCATTTCATTCCCCCGCATGCTCCGAATTTCGGAGGACTTTGGGAAGCGGGCGTGAAAGCGACAAAATTTCATCTAAAACGCGTTATTGGTGATTCTACGCTGACATATGAGGAATTATCCACTGTTCTCACGCAGGTAGAGGCATGCCTGAATTCCAGGCCGTTGTCTATGTTGCCCAACGATCACGGCGATGCAACCCCGCTAACTCCAGGACACTTCCTGATTGGTGAACCCTTGGTGATCGTACCTGAACGTGACTACGAGCAGAGCAATGTCAGTTCGTTAAGACGCTGGCAGATGACGCAGAAAATGGTTCAAGACTTTTGGCGAAGGTGGTCCAGTGAGTATTTAGTTCATTGTTTGCAAAGATATAAATGGTCAAAGCTCAATCCGGAACCTAAAATTGGTGATGTGGTTCTTGTTAAGGAGGACAATCTCCCTCCAGCTCGCTGGATGTTAGGCAGAGTGGTATTAACTCATCCTGGATCAGACCAGGTTGTACGTGTTGTAACTTTGAAGTGTGGCCAGTCTCTCCTAAAGAGACCGACCTCAAAATTGTGTTTGTTACCGGTCACTGACTGATGTTATTGTTTGTATTTTGTTTATTGTGTGAAGATTTAAAACCTAGTTTATTTACTGTGCTATCGAGTACTATTTAAGTTGTAGAGTCACATTTTTATTGATATTTGTTTAAGTTTGTTTTAATTCGTTTAAAATTTGTGTATCCAAGCTTCATGGCGGGTGGTAGAGTTAAGAACTGTCAATGTCGTTCTTGGCGGGTGGCATGTTTAATGTTAAGAGTAGTGTAAAATGTAGATACGAGGCTACCTACTTTAGTTGGTTAAATTATAACTAGATGTCGCCGGTAAAAATGGACGAGGGCTAAATCGCGCTAACGAGAACGCACGGGTTTGGATCACATCATTGTAAGATTTTCCTAATAAATGACTTCTACTGAGACGTGTCGTTTCATTACGCACCACCAGTCTTTCTGACAATCGGAGTTTGGCACTGTGTTGTTCAGCTTGACGAAAACCAAATAACCAAAGAAATAATTACAAAAATCGATAACAGTTCTAATCTTGAAGAACACGTTACAATATTTACAAATATAATAATAAAAACATCCAATCATAGTATACCAATAAAGAAAAATCAAACAAAGCTTACCTTGCCATGGTGGTCGGAGGAACTCGCCAGTCTGAAGAAAGAAGTCACCACCAGAAGACGCTGAATCCGCTGTGCAGCGCCCGTCCGCAAAGCCAAAGTCCTCGAAGAGTACCTGCAAGCAAAGAAAATTTATGAAGAAGCAGCAAAAAAAGCGCAAACGGAAAGTTGGAAGAATTTCTGTGAGAGACAAGATAGAGAGGGTCTTTGGGAGGGGATATATAGGGTAATAGGGAGGACCAGAAACAGACAGGAAGACATTCCCCTAGAAAAGGAGGGACGGACCTTGGACTCAAAGGAATCCACAAAGCTACTCGCAGAAACCTTTTACCCAGAAGACCAAGAAAGTGAGGACAAAGCTGAACACCAACAAATTAGATACATAGCCGATCATGCAAATGACTGGGTCTATGGTGAACAACATGACCCAGCATTTACACAAGAAGAACTGGAATATGCGGTGAACAGCTTTAATCCCAAGAAGGCTCCTGGGGAAGACGGCCTCACAGCAGACATCTGCGCCCACGCCATAAAGCATGACTTGAAGTTGTTCCTTGCCATGGTAAACAAATGCTTAGAGCTTCAATATTTCCCAATAATATGGAAAAAAGCAACAGTAATTGTTCTTAGAAAACCAGGCAAGGACAACTACTCACACCCCAAGTCATATAGACCTATAGGCCTTTTGCCTGTTTTGGGCAAAATCTTCGAAAAGATGTTGATAGCGAGAGTTAAGTGGCACCTACACTCCCGGATCAGCCCCCGCCAATACGGCTTCATGCCGCAGAAGAGCACTGAAGACGCCCTCTATGTCATGATAAACCACATCAAGAGTAAATTAAACCAGAAAAAACTCATAACGGTTATCTCACTTGACATAGAGGGAGCCTTTGATAGCGCATGGTGGCCCGCAATAAAAGCACGGTTGGCGGAGGAAAAATGTCCCGTTAACCTCAGGCGACTAATTGCCAGCTACCTTCAAGATAGGAGTGTAAGCGTCAGGTACGCGGGACAGACGTACGAGAAGAGCACAAATAAAGGTTGCGTCCAGGGATCGATTGGGGGTCCAATCCTCTGGAACCTGTTGCTTGACCCCCTATTAAAGGGACTAGAAGAGAGAGGAGACTACTGCCAGGCGTTCGCAGATGACGTCGTACTCATTTTCGATGGTGACAACGGAGTAGAAGTGCAAAGACAGGCCAATGCCGCTCTCGCCTATGTTCAGGAGTGGGGAGTCAAAAATAAGCTTAAATTCGCTCCGCACAAAACCAAGGCGATGATCATAACGCGAAAACTTAAATTTGACACTCCGCTCCTGAGGATGGGTGGGATAGACATAGAAATGTCTACGGAGATTAAAATCTTGGGGCTCACGATAGACTACAAACTCACTTTCAACAGCCACGTGGCCGACGTTTGCAGAAAGGCTGCAAACATATACAAGCAGCTGTCGAGAGCCGCCAAGACGAGCTGGGGTCTACACCCAGAAATCATCCGCACCATCTATGTCGCCACCGTAGAACCAGTCATCTTATACGCCGCGAGCGCCTGGGCACCAGCAGCATGCAAGTTGGGCACACAGAGATATCTGAACGCCGTTCAAAGGGGATTTGCACTAAAATTATGCAAGGCGTACCGGACAGTCTCTCTCAATTCTGCCCTACTGCTGGCCGGACTTCTCCCACTGGATCTTAGGATACAGGAGGCAGCCGCCCTGTATGAAGCCAGAAAGGGGAGGTCAGGGCTTGAACCTAGCGGAGGGGGGATTGAGAGAGTGAGCCCCTACGCCGATCTTCCTCATCCAGCCGAGCATATGAGCCTCAAATTCGAAAACCTGGTAGACCAAACCATGCTGGAAGACCACAACACACAGCAAGTGCGAATATTTACGGATGGTAGCAAGATTGAGGGTAAAGTCGGAGCGGCCTTCTCCTTGTGGAAAAGTGACGCCGAGGCAAAAACCCTCAAGCTTAAGCTATCTACGTACTGCACTGTCTACCAGGCGGAATTACTGGCCATATGCGAAGCCACAAAGGAGATCCTGAAGCGTAATGAGTTAAGCTATGGTATCTACAGCGACTCAAGAGCCGCTCTAGATACCATAACAAACCTCAGTACAACACACCCACTAGCAGTCAAAACCAGGGAATACCTAAGAACTGGCAGAATCCAGAACAAGGAAATATCCTTGTACTGGATCAAAGCACATGTTGGCCTAGTGGGCAACGAACGCGCTGACCAACTGGCAAAAGACGCTGCTTTGAAAAGTAAAACAAAGCTGAACTATGATTACTGCCCCGTTTCCTTTGTAAAAAGGGAAATTCGCAAAGAATCTATGCAAAAGTGGAACCATAGATACATAACAGGAAGTACAGCTAAAATCTCAAAACTCTTCTTCCCTGACGCCATCTCCTCCTTTTCCGTTATAAGGAAAATAACATTAAATAGCACACTAACCCAGGTTCTGACGGGACACGGTGGGTTCTCAGAGTACTTGTATCGGTTCAAGTGCAAGGGGAGCCCATCGTGTACGTGCGATCCTGGGGTGTCGGAAACAGTGCCACACATCCTGTTCGAGTGTCCGGTGTATGGTTTAGATCGGTACAATCTAGAACAGAAAATAGACTGTAAATTAGAAATAGGAAATATTGTTATGTTGTTAGAAAATAAGGTTTATAGGATAGAGTTTATTAATTATTGTGTTAAAATAGCTAATAAGTGTATTTATAAAAATAAGGATAGATAAGTTATGTTACCTATATATTATGTAATATATATCTTAAGCATAAATATATAAGGATAAAATAAAAGACATGAATAGTATAAATAGCACATAGATTAGTAAATATAGCAATAAGGAAAAGTAGAATATCAATTTTGTGTCACAACTTTGTTGTATTGGAATAAAAGATGTTGTTGCTTATTTCAAAACCCCACAATAAAAAAAACAAGGCTCTGAAAATATATCAGAGGTTAGTAGTATAGACCTAGCAGACTTTCGCGGGCTACCCCATCGCGGGTAGACAGTAGGCCCACTAGGAGAATTTAAAAAAAAAAAAAAAAAAAAAACCTAACCTAACGAACCGAACCGAACCTAACCGAACCTAACTGAACCTAGCCTAACCAAACCTAAACTAACCTAACCTAACCTAACGAACCGAACCGAACCGAACCGAACCGAACCGAACCGAACCGAACCGAACCGAACCTAACCGAACCTAACCGAACCTAACCTAACCGAACCTAGCCTAACCAAACCTAAACTAACCTAACCTAACCTAACCTAACCTAACCTAACGAACCGAACCGAACCGAACCTAACCATTTTTTGTAGATAATTTTATGATTTTCAATTTTTGTCGATATATTTTTATGATAAAACTTACCGTTTTGATGAAAATCGTGAAAAATGAAGGGGAATTTATGTAGCTTCGAATGTCTAAATTGACCGGACTAAATAAATTTCATCTAATGTTTAATCTAAATTATGTTTCATTTCCCCTTCTTTGCTATTAAAGTTATGTAATTAAAAAACTACTACTAAACTATTACCAAAATATATGAAATATATGTTAGTAAATATATGCATAATTTGTAAGTTTAACATTTTAATTATTACAGGTTTAATAAAAATTTAATAAAATTTATAGTACAGTATAAATAATTTAAAAAACACTGACTCTATAGGTACCAGCAACGATAGGTCCCTTCAAAAAATAATGCCCGATTGAGAATAAATCACCCCTATTTTAATTATAACGATGTGGTGTATGGACCTTATTTTCTGGGTATAATCTAAAACTTGATGGTATGGTACGTACATGTGCTTTGCAAGACACCAAGAAGTGTCAATTAGGCCTCCGGCGGAAGGTCTCGAAGATAAGATAGGATTATGATAAGATAGATTTGTGTATAAGGTCAGTGAAAGTACCTCGAAATAAATGAATCGTTCACTTAAAAGGGGACATTTCATTTAAGTCATAGATATCATTATAAAAAACTAGCGCCCCGCCCCGGCTTCGCACGGTTTTATTATACAATACCTATGCCTGAAACTCAAACTCAATATAAAAATCAAATAGTAGAGTTAACCGCCAATACTAAATTTTTAGGTCTTACAATCGATAGGCAATTAAACTGGCAAATACAAGCTGATGAAGTATGCAAGGCACTCAGCAAATATGCATACATGCTCTACAAACTGCGAAAAATCGTTGGTATGGATGCACTTAAAACCGTGTATCACAGCTACGTGTCATCTAAATTGCGGTACGGCATTATGTTTTCGGGAAACTGCACGGACAGAGAAAAGATCTTTAAGTCACAAAAAAGATGTTTAAGGGCTATGTATGGCCTGAAGCCAACTGACAGTTGTAAACCCTGCTTTACAGCATTAAATTTACTTACATTTCCAGCACTCTACATTTTTGAGATAGCGGTTTTTGTTAAAATTAATATTAATTTATTTGAAAAGTCCAGTCACTCCCGCAGTAGACGCGACCAACAACGCCTGTGTTCGACCAGTGCAAAAACAGCTCTACTTAGTAAAAGTTTTTATGGAATGGCGCCAAAATTTTTTAATAAATTGCCGAGCAACCTTAAATTGCTACCGCTGCAACAGTTTAAGAATAAACTCTACAATACATTGACGTCAAAATGTTATTACAATATTAATTAATTTTTATCGGATAAGGACATATTATTAAATAATTAATTAGTAATGCAGTTTATTTTTAATTGAATTTTATTTTTAATTTTAATAAGATATTTGAATTGTAATTAATTAGAGAACATTAAACTTTGTATATTTGCATGCCCTAGATTAAGGTAGAACATGTTGTGCCTCTTTATAAATCAACACCTCTATTACTCATGTTTGCAAATAAAAAAAAATACTATAAACCTCACGGAGCCCGAGACCTTTCCAACGAATGCAAAACCGTGGAAATTGGTTCGTGCGTTCTGGAGTTATAGCGTCAGGAAGGAAAACCCGACTTATTTTTATGTAGAGGTAGTAGATTACTCATTTGGTTAGTTACTGAAATATCGATTTTTCAAAAATCGATATCAAAAATTACGAATTTTTGACCTCATTTAACCACTTAAATAATAATAGCACAGCATAGCCGCCATAGCTAAAAATTATCGAGACGTTATGTTCTACCGAAATATTTCATTTTTTTTTTTCATTGGCCGGCGCTTTCTACTTTTGGTCCAAGTCTTATCTTACTATCTTACCTTACTATTATAATAATTGGGAAAGTCTGTGTGAATGTTTGTTATAGGTAATCTCCGTAACTACATAAGTTGTTTAGATGAAATTTCGTACCTTGGAGGAAATTGGATAGACTTGATAGCTACAGAACATCCCTGGATTGGAACCAAACATTTGAATTAGTAGGGGTGTTAGGGGTAATGAGTTATTATTTTATAACTAACTAGCTGCGCCCCGCAGCGTCGCCCGCGGGGAAATTATTTGTCAAATATCATATTTTTCTCGCCGTAAAAACCATCCTTGAACTTCAACGAACATTTTAAAAAAAGATTTGGCCAAATTGGTCCAGGCGTTGTTGAGTTATGCGCTTACCAACACATTTTGCGATTCATTTTTATATTATAGACTAGCGACCCGCCCCGGCTTCGACGGTTTTATTATACGTATAAACCTTCCTCTTGAATCACTCTATCTAGAGGTATGTATTAAAAAAACCGCATCAAAATCCATTGTGTAGTTTTAAAGATTAAAGCAGTCAAAGGGAAATAGGGACAGAAAAAGCGACTTTGTTTTTTACTATGTAAAAATTATTATTATACCTAGGTACATGAGTTTGGCTTCATTTACAAACAACAACAGTAGTTAGATAGGTAAAACATTTATTTAGCACACACATACAATAATTAACATTGAAATATGTACAATTGAAAACAAAAGTACAATAGGTAGTAGCACTGATAGTTCACTTTCAGATGAGTAAGTTTTGTCGATTTGCTTATAAATTATTATGTTTTAGCCATAAAAGTATCAATTAAATATATCCAAGTCAGGTCAAAATCTAAGTACAAAACTCTTGGGAAAATTTTAGGAGCTATCGGTTGATACCCTTGCGATACGTGTACACGCACGATAGCTGAAAATTCTTACCATCATTCTTTGCATACGTCATGAGAACCTCCTCCTTTTTTGAAGTCGTTTAAAATACACAATTCATTTTGCATCACTAACAGCCGGTTTCTAGAACGTTGTTCAAATCGTAAATCAGTTGATAAAGCGATTAATTTAACACACTGGTCAAATCAAATCGGGGTGTACGAACGCTGATTAGATGATAATTAGGTAACTAATCATTGATCATCTTACGACTGTCATTCTTTCAGTTCAGTATATCTTTAAGTTTTCTTTTATAACATAAAAAATTCTATTATTCTTTTATAAAATGATGACAATTTCATGTAAACTCTGCTTTACAATAAATGTGAATCACATGAGTATACAAAATACAGGTATGTCACAAAACAGTTAAGTCACGATTTTGATCATGTTAGTCACATTTACATTTTATTTGAAAACTAGCGACCCGCCCCGGCTTCGCACGGTTTTATATTATACATAAAAACCTTCCTCTTGAATCACTCTATCTATTAAAAATACAGAGAGCTTAGAATGCCATAGAAATACAGAGAGTCATGTCGTGATCATTTCAAAAACCTTCGGATATCAACATCAGTAGCGGTATTCATAATGGAGGTCATAAGATACGTAAAAAATAATTTGAAAGAATATAAAATCAGAGGCGAAAGTAGCAAACGTGCCACGCGGCAGAAAATGATGCTAGAGCCGATTCACCATCGACTAAATATGGCAAAACAGCTTCCTAAAATAATGGGCCAAAAGCTGTATAACAAGCTCCCGATAGATCTTAAACCAGGTCCAAAAACCAGGGCTAAAATACTTTCAAGTATTTTTGATACTTAAAGTATTACGTACGGGTGGCGTGGGCGCGACTCGTAGCGCGTCACGCACCTTGGAAGTAAAATACTTGCATAGAAAGTTAACTCTTTCAGTCTTGGTGGGTAGTGTCAGTAACCACCTCTTCTCTAATTTTTTAATTAAAATCCAGACCTTGTAGCGGCAATATATTGAATTATTATGAAAGTTCAGACCATACTTGACGTGACGCGGCCAATTGTGAATAATTTCAGTGAGTGACAATTCAGTTGCTTTGAATTGATTGTTGCCGTATCGTACATTGTAGAGATTCGTTGATACAAAGCTATATGAAACAGGTAAGTAAGCTTTTATCATATATTTTTTTATTCAATGTCTTTTTATATATCTCTTTTATACATGTATCGGTAAAAGAATTATTAATTTTATGTTTTCGATAAGTATTTAGAACAAAAGTGTGGTGGTTAGTAACGCTAACCACCGTGACTGTTGCAGGTTTTTAGTCTTAGTCTATAATGCAACGTAGACGTATAAAAAAAATTGAATTTTTCTTATTTATTTCAGAACTAGCAGCGCCCCGCGGTTTCACCCGCATAATTCCCGTTCCCGTGCGAATTCCGGGATAAAATGTAGCCTATGTGTTATTCCAGACTATAATCTATCTTTGTGCTAAATTTCATCCATATCCGTTCAGTAGTATTTGCGTGAAAGAGTAACAAACATCCATACTTACAAACTTTCGCGTTTATAATATAAGTAGGATGTCACCGGCTAACAGATAGAGAAATGGAAGAGTTCTTATTGGAAGACATTCCTTCAGGTGGCGATAGTATTTGTAGCGATGATGATGCCGAAGAGGATACCGAAAATGAGAAAAATCCACTGGTATTAGGCGATTTGATAGGAGAAGTTCAAGTAACTGATGATGCTAATTTTGATGGTGATGATGACCTGCCTTTGTCTAGCTTAGTAAGCCGGAATTCCGATCCTGTCGAGTCCAACACTTTGAGTTCAAACAGACCAATTACAACAGCTCCAAAATGGAAGAAGAGTTTTCTGAAAGTGTGGGAATAGCTGAAATGGAAAGTTCAGTATTTATTTTATCAAACTGTCATGATCCTAAAAATGTTGAAAAAGTTAACCACAGTGTCTTGTCCAGAAGCAGTAAAAGACTACAACGCAAAAATGAACTTTGTCGATAAATTTGATCAACTAAAAGGAAGCTATGCTGTGGACAGAAAATCCCACAAGTGGTGGCTCAGGATTTTTTTCACTTCCTTGATGTTGTGTTGGCAACAACGCTTTCGTAATTTATAAAGAACTACGGTGTTCTCTACGCCAAGACCTATCAAAATTGACGTTGAAAGAATTCAGACGAAGTGTTTACAAGGTTTACTGACGCCAGCATATCTCAGACAAAGACACGATTCAGTGAACAGCAATCGCAGCTCCACAGCCTCTTCTCCAGGACCTGCACAACTCAAACGACAAAAACCTACATCTGAGAATCTGAGAAAATACACCTGGAATGAGAGTACTACTTCTAGAAGATGTTGTAAATGTAGACATGTATAGTGCAATACATGTTTCTCTGATTTTCATAAAAAGTAATTAAAAGTTTAATTTGCCAGCGGAAAAGTTCAATAAACATTATAATTTTAATAAATAATAGACACCATACATCTTAGTTTAATTTGTACCAATAGTCATGGTGGTTAGTGTGACTAACCACCTCCTACCTTGAAAGCCTTAATACCTAAACTTTTTTTCTTACTTTTTTTGATATTTTATTTGTAATTGATGCTAAAACAAACATAAAAATGTTTATAATATTCTCAATGTAAAAGCGTGAATGAAAGAGTTAATCATAGTTTGCATGAGAATAAAGCTCGTAATTGTGTGAGCAAAAAAATACTTGCAAGCAAAACCAGCCAGGCTAAAATACTTTCATAAGATATTGATCCGTGCGCATTTTGTTATAGAGAACAAAATAGTATCTACGACAAATACTTGTAACAAATTACTTTTCCAATATTTTAATTTATGAGCATGGATAGATTCATACCTGCTTTTAGGTTTTATTTTCTAGTAAGTACTATCTATTTAATAGTACCTAACTTTACCGATTAAATGAGAAACCTAATAAGTAATTTATTTTTGATGTTATTCACTTATGAATTCAGTAAGGTGCATGAATTTAAATAAGAAGGTAACCTTAGATCACTATCTATGTACCTATCTAATTATAACAGTCATAGCATAGAGATTGGGACGTGTGCTCTTCATTGTAGGCGTGGAATTAGATTTTAGTTGTAAGTACCTAGTTATTATGAAAACCCAACGCCTACATAAAATTAATAGCACACCGACGTCTGCTATTAGTTTTTTGTAGGGGGCGTGTTTTACTAGTACTTACCTAAGGAAGGGAGACTCGCTTCTCACTCTACTCTCTAGGTAGGTACTCGTATCGTAGGTTTGAAGAATATCTACTTGATACTTTAAGTTTCAATTTGTTATTTTGATTGATTTAATGAAGACTCATAAATTACAAGTTTAACATACTGCTGGCGATCGCGCAGATAGTCGGCGAAAAGTCTGAGAAGATTATGCGCGAAGCCTATGGCGCTTAGTTTGGATATCGAAGTAGAGCACGTCCACCTGACTACCAAGATCTATACTCTACAAGTGTCAAGAGATTGGAATTGACCGACCGCTTATCTCTAAAACCATGCTGTGCATTGCATAAGAAGGTCTTAACTTGTGCGTATATGATTGTATGTAAGACGATTTCAAGTACCTTAGAAGGAGAAGACAAGATGGCGATCGGACGATACTCCTCGACAGTAAGTTTATTCGAGTTTTTTGGGATCGGTGTTACCCTTGACACCTTCCAATGTGCCGGATATCTACCTGTCCGTAATGCCAAATTAAAAATGTGATACAGCGGGGATACCATGCTCTTACCGACTGACTTTATAAGAGCCGGTGGCACGGCGTCCGGCCCTATCGAGCTTTTAACTTTTAACTTTTTGATTCCGTAGAGCACATCTGCAGGAGTAAATTCAGCAATATAGTTGCTGTTACAGCTCTGGTCCCAAGCGTTGGATTTTTCACCCATCAAAAGGGAACGTGAGCTGGGTTTAGACCGTCGTGAGACAGGTTAGTTTTACCCTACTGATGGCTTGTCGTTGCGATAGTAATACTGCTCAGTACGAGAGGAACCGCAGTTTCGGACATTTGGTTCATGCACTCGGCCGAGCGGCCGGTGGTGCGAAGCTACCATCCGCGGGATTATGCCTGAACGCCTCTAAGGCCGAAGCCAGCCTAGCCGAATCCGGCAAGGATATGCTCACTGTGGAGCCCCGAGAGTCGGGAGGCTCTAAACAATGTGACTTTACTAGTTGCGCTTTACTTCGTAAGGCGTGACGTCGAAGCCCATTTGGACCGCGGAGATCGGTGCGTACGGTTTAACACGTGCACCACGGCTCCTTCTGGTTCGGATATAACTCAGTTCGATGTCGGGGCTCGGAATAGTCTGTAGACGACTTACGTTCCTGGCGGGGTGTTGTGGTCGGTAGAGCAGCGTCGTGCTGCGATCTGTTGAGACTCAGCCCTACGCCAGGTGATTCGTCCGAGGACGAGTTTTTTTTTTTTAATTTTTATAGTATTGTTATTCTATGAACATGTAAAACGGCAAGGTCCGAGTCTAACTTTACTAACTTAACTAACATTACTAACTTTACTAACTATACTAACATTACTCATTTTAACATTACTAACATTACTACTAACTTTAACATTACTAACTTTACCAACATAACTAACTTTACTAACTTTACTAACTTTAGGTACTAACTTTACTAACTTTACTAACATTACTAACTTTACTAACTACTAACTTTACTAACTTTACTAACTTTAGGTACTAACTTTACTAACTTTACTAACTTTACTAACTTTACTAACTTTACTAACATTACTAACATTACTAACTTTAGGTACTAACTTTACTAACATTACTAACTTTACTAACTACGAATATACATTGTACCTGATGATGAACTTCGATTGCATGCAACCTTTAGACTGTTTTGAACGGTCTGCAGTTAGCTCGATTGTATATACTGGTTTTATTTTTTTCTATTCCGTTTATTTTTATACATTTTTTTAAATTTAGCTCTTGTTAGCTTGTTCTTGTAATTTTCAGTACTTTACTTATTTACCTTATAGAACTTCATAAGCAACGAAAATTATAATCAAAAAATGTATACCTACTTGTAAATATACAATTCAAATCATTGAGCTAACTACAGACGGTCGAAAACAGTCTAGAGGTATCTCAATTGTTTACTTTATTAATTTAAGAAAGGAAATAACAATCAAGGAATAGTACCTTATTAAAACTATTATTTACAATATTTTGGTAGGTTGAAAACAGTCTAGAGTTAGCTCAACTGAATGAAAGAATGGATGAAAACTCTTTATTATACTTAAATGTACCACAAAAAGGCTGAAAATGATACATAAAAATACTGCAAACTAAGACTAAGTATAAATAAATAAATAATAATAAATAATTTCGGACAGTCCACACAGCATAATCCAGCCCAAGCTAAGCAGTTAAGATAGATAAGGGCGACCCTATCGCTAAAAGCGATCTCTTCCAGGCAACCTTTGGATGGACCGGATATAAAAGAACAATATAGACGGTGGTAGTTACATTAGATCTACTTCTCTAGATAGATGGAAAAGAAAAAAATACATACCCAATAAGCTACCAATGTTATAAACTTACATAAACATGTAACTTTATATAGTTAGATAAATAATGTACCACACGTTCATGTGGTAATTCCGGGAAAAATGTATAAAATGTTACCTATGTGTTATTCCAGACTATGATCTATCTCTTTGCCAAATTTCATCCATATCCGTTCAGTAGTTTTTGCATGAAAGAGTAACAAATATCCATCTATCCATCCATACTTACAAACTTTCGCGTTTATAATATTACTAGCGACCCGCCCCGGATTCGCATATTCATTAAAATATGCAAATTTTAATATTTTTGAGATAAGCACATAGTAAATACAATATCAATACAATATCGAGTTCGTATTTTTTTACCTGATTATGAGACTAGATGCCGTAAGTTCCACTTTCTTCCCACTCTTTAAACGCAGACAAGTGGCTGATTTGACTTACCTAATTAATATAGCAAACGGAACTGTTGATTGCCCAGAGCTTCTTGAGCAAATAGGACTGCGCACATGCACGCTTGCACCTATCGTAAGGACTAATTATAGGCAGAACGCATTTGTTTATAGAGCTTCTAGCTCGTTTAACTCATTAGTACATGAAAACAGCAATATAGATTTATTCAACACCAGTTCAAGTAAGCTTAAACGCTTGCTTAATGATACATTTTTCGTTTTATTTTGAGAAATTCTCTTGTTTGTGCTTGTACTTAGTATAAAAAACAATCTATTTTTCTTTTTTAGTTATTGTTATTGCTAGTAAGTCGTCAACTTAACTTCTTTGTTTAAGCAGTTTTACTAATAGGTTTATATTAATAAGTTACTTTTAATATATCTAGTTTTCTGTAAAAAAAATTTAAGTTAAAATTAATACCTATATGTCTACTTTCTGTAAATTCATCTCAAGTCAACAGATCTCAAGTTGCTGCTTTAATTTATTATTTGTGAAAACTTTTAATTGGCCTTAATTTAAAAATTCTTTGTATCTACTCATTGTCTAGCTGTAAGTTTTCCTAAAATTGTAAAAATAAAATAAAATAAATTTGAAGTATGTTTTTTGTTTTAATACAATACCTAATACCTAAATTATGTCACAGTAACAGCTGATTTCTGGAACGCAGATCATCTTAATAGTTAACTAATCAATGTTCAAATCACTATTCAAGTGTCATTTGGGTTTCTCGAACATTGATTACGTACTTATATTTTGAAAAACAAAACTCTTGTCAAATAACATAATACGCTAATTAGGCCTGATTCTTTGTTCAAGCTCTTGTCAAATCAATAAATAACTAATCGGCGATTTTGCTCTAATTAGTTGAAATTATTACAACAATTTGCTGTATTTTTCCAAGTTCTAAACCGTGTATAATACATAAAAAATCAACAGGTTGGTAATCCAAAAGCCATACACTACATAGTATAAACTAGAGTCGCTTTCTCTGTCCCTATGTCATTATGTCCCTTTGAACGCTTAAATCTTTAAAACTACGCAACGGATTTTGATGCGGTTTTTTTTAATAGATAGAGTGATTCAAGAGGAAGGTTTTTATGTATAATAAAACCGTGCGAAGCCGGGGCGGGTCGCTAGTTTTCAAATAAAATGTAAATGTGACTAACATGATCAAAATCGTGACTTAACTGTTTTGTGACATACCTGTATTTTGTATACTCATGTGAGTCACATTTATTGTAAAGCAGAGTTTACATGAAACTGTCATCATTTTTAAAAGAATAATAGAATTTTTTATGTTATAAAAAAAAAACTTAAAGATATACTGAACTGAAAGAATGACAGTCGTAAGATGATCAATGATTAGTTACCTAATTATCATCTAATCAGCGTTCATACACCCCGATTTGATTTGACCAGTGTGTTAAATTAATCACTTTATCAACTGATTTACGATTTGAACAACGTTCTAGAAACCGGCTGTTAGTGATGCAAAATGAGGAGGTTCTCATGACGTATGCAAAGAATGATGGCAAGAATTTTCGGCTATCGTGTACACGTATCGCAAGGGTATCAACCGATAGCTCCTAAAATTTTCCCAAGAGTTTTGTACTTAGATTTTGTCCTGACTTGGATATATTTAATTGATAGGGAGAGTTTCTTTTCGTTCCTGCATTATAATAATAATATGGCTAAAACATAATAATTTATAAGCAAATCGACAAAACTTACTCATCTGAAAGTGAACTATCAGTGCTACTAACTATTGTACTTTTGTTTTCAATTGTACATATTTCAATGTTAATTACTGTATGTGTGTGCTAAATAAATGTTTTACCTATCTAACTACTGTTGTTGTTTGTAAATGAAGCCAAACTCATGTACCTAGGTATAATAATAATTTTTACATAGTAAAAAACAAAGTCGCTTTTTCTGTCCCTATTTCCCTTTGACTGCTTTAATCTTTAAAACTACACAATGGATTTTGATGCGGTTTTTTTAATACATTACCTCTAGATAGAGTGATTCAAGAGGAAGGTTTATACGTATAATAAAACCGTCGAAGCCGGGGCGGGTCGCTAGTTAGTTATAAAATAATAACTCAATCAAATTGGAGACAAATATGTTAATACCTAGGCACCTACTAATTCAAATGTTTGGTTCCAATCCAGGGATGTACTGTAGCTATCAAGTCTATCCAATTTCCTCCAAGGTACGAAATTTCATCTAAACAACTTATGTAGTTACGGAGATTACCTATAACAAAAATTCACACAGACTTTCCCAATTATTATAATAGTAAGGTAAGATAGTATGATAAGACTTGGACCAAAAGTAGAAAGCGCCGGCCAATGAAAAAAAAAATGAAATATTTCGGTAGAACATAACGTCTCGATAATTTTTAGCTATGGCGGCTATGCTGTGCTATTATTATTTAAGTGGTTAAATGAGGTCAAAAATTCGTAATTTTTGATATCGATTTTTGAAAAATCGATATTTCAGTAACTAACCAAATGAGTAATCTACTACCTCTACATAAAAATAAGTCGGGTTTTCCTTCCTGACGCTATAACTCCAGAACGCACGAACCAATTTCCACGGTTTTGCATTCGTTGGAAAGGTCTCGGGCTCCGTGAGGTTTATAGTATTTTTTTTTTATTTTTTTTTTATTTGCAAACATGAGTAATAGAGGTGTTGATTTATAAAGAGGCACAACATGTTCTACCTTAGTCTAGGGCATGCAAATATACAAAGTTTAATGTTCTCTAATTAATTACAATTCAAATATCTTATTAAAATTACAAATAAAATTCAATTAAAAATAAACTGCATTACTAATTAATTATTTAATATGTCCTTATCCGATAAAAAATAATTAATATTGTAATAACATTTTGACGTCAATGTATTGTAGAGTTTATTCTTAAACTGTTGCAGCGGTAGCAATTTAAGGTTGCTCGGCAATTTATTAAAAATTTTTGGCGCCATTCCATAAAAACTTTTACTAAGTAGAGCTGTTTTTGCACTGGTCGAACACAGGCGTTGTTGGTCGCGTCTACTGCGGGAGTGACTTGACTTTTCAAATAAATTAATATTAATTTTAACAAAAACCGCTATCTCAAAAATGTAGAGTGCTGGAAATGTAAGTAAAAATGCTGTAAAGCAGGGTTTACAACTGTCAGTTGGCTTCAGGCCATACATAGCCCTTAAACATCTTTTTTGTGACTTAAAGATCTTTTCTCTGTCCGTGCAGTTTCCCCAAAACATAATGCCGTACCGCAATTTAGATGACACGTAGCTGTGATACACGGTTTTAAGTGCATCCATACCAACGATTTTTCGCAGTTTGTAGAGCATATATGCATATTTGCTGAGTGCCTTGCATACTTCATCAGCTTGTATTTGCCAGTTTAATTGCCTATCGATTGTAAGACCTAAAAATTTAGTATTGGCGGTTAACTCTACTATTTGATTTTTATATTGAGTTTGAGTTTCAGGCATAGGTATTGTCATGAACGTAGCCAGGCATGTGCTCAGTGTGGGGCAGGCACCAGGTCTTACCCCGGTATTGTATAATAAAACCGTGTGAAGCCGGGGCGGGGCGCTAGTTTTTTATAATGATATCTATGACTTAAATGAAATGTCCCCTTTTAAGTGAACAATTCATTTATTTCGAGGTACTTTCACTGACCTTATACACAAATCTATCTTATCATAATCCTATCTTATCTTCGAGACCTTCCGCCGGAGGCCTAATTGACACTTCTTGGTGTCTTGCAAAGCACATGTACCTACCATACCATCAAGTTTTAGATTATACCCAGAAAATAAGGTCCATACACCACATCGTTATAATTAAAATAGGGGTGATTTATTCTCATTCGGGCATTATTTTTTGAAGGGACCTATCGTTGCTGGTACCTATAGAGTCAGTGTTTTTTAAATTATTTATACTGTACTATAAATTTTATTAAATTTTTATTAAACCTGTAATAATTAAAATGTTAAACTTACAAATTATGCATATATTTACTAACATATATTTCATATATTTTGGTAATAGTTTAGTAGTAGTTTTTTAATTACATAACTTTAATAGCAAAGAAGGGAAAATGAAACATAATTTAGATTAAACATTAGATGAAATTTATTTAGTCCGGTCAATTTAGACATTCGAAGCTACATAAATTCCCCTTCATTTTTCACGATTTTCATCAAAACGGTAAGTTTTATCATAAAAATATATCGACAAAAATTGAAAATCATAAAATTATCTACAAAAAATGGTTAGGTTCGGTTCGGTTCGGTTCGTTAGGTTAGGTTAGGTTAGGTTAGGTTAGGTTAGGTTAGGTTAGGTTAGGTTAGGTTAGGTTAGGTTAGGCTAGGTTCGGTTAGGTTCGGTTCGGTTCGGTTCGGTTCGGTTCGTTAGGTTAGGTTAGGTTAGGTTAGGTTAGGTTAGGTTAGGTTAGGTTAGGTTAGGTTAGGTTAGGTTAGGTTAGGTTAGGTTAGGTTAGGTTAGGTTAGGTTAGGTTAGGTTAGGTTAGTTAGGTAAAGTCAGGTTAGGTTAGGTTCCACGACTGGTGGACTAACCTAACCTAACATAACCTAACCTAGCCTAACCTAACCTAACCTAACCTAACCTAACCTAACCTAACCTAACCTAACCTAACCTAACCTAACCTAACCTAACCTAACCTAACCTAACCTAACCTAACCTAACCTAACCTAACCTAACCGTTGCCTGAGCCCAGGCACTAGCCGCGTACGTGGCTAGTGCCTGAGCCCAGGCACTAGCCACGTACGCGGCTAGTGCCTGGGCTCAGGCAACAGAGAAGCTAGGGGTGCAAAGGAAACTTAATGCCGTGCAGAGGGGATTTGCGCAAAAACTGTGCAGAGCATACCGCACTGTCTCCCTGAACTCGGCACTGGTGTTGGCCGGGATACTTCCGCTTGACCTCCGGATCAGAGAGGCAGCTGCCCTCTACGAGGCCAAGCGAGGAGTGACCCGGCTATCACTAGGAGACAGGGAGGTAGAGCGTGTCGTTCCATATGCCATATTGGATCACCCGGCAGAACATATGAGCCTGGAGTTCGTGAGCCTGTTAGACCAGCAACAAGTGGATGACCACAACAACCAAGCAGTAAGAATCTTTACTGATGGTAGCAAGATTGATGGTGAGGTTGGAGCTGCATTATCCCTATGGGAGAGCGCGGCTGAAACCAAAGCCGTCAAACTTAAGCTACCATCGTACTGCACAGTCTATCAGGCGGAACTCCTGGCCATATGTAAGGCCACGAGGATAATCCTACAGCGCAGAGAAAGCTCTTTTGGGGTTTATAGCGACTCAAGATCCTCGCTGGAAACCATAGCAAACCCCGGTTCCCTTCACTCCTTGGCAGTGGAGAGTAGAAAGAATATCGCAGCAGCCCGACTCCAGAATAAGACAGTGACCTTATTCTGGATCAAAGCACACGCGGGGTTAGAAGGGAACGAGCGTGCAGACGAACTGGCCAAAGCAGCGGCACACTCGGTTAAAAGAAAACCTGATTACGACAGGTGCCCGATTTCATTTGTCAAGCGACAAATCCGTATGGAGTCCCTTGACGAATGGAACCATAGGTACATGTCGGGTCAAACCGCCGCAGTAACGAGACTGTTTTTCCCCGACGCAATCGAAGCTTATAAGATAGTAAGGAAGCTTCGACCAACCGGCGTCGTAACGCAATTTATGACAGGGCACGGTGGATTCTCTGAATACTTGAACCGGTTCAAGTGTAAAGAGAGTCCATCGTGCATATGCGAACCTGGGAGGGACGAAACTGTGGCCCATATACTGTTGGAGTGTCCGGCATATGGTTCTGAGAGATATGAGGTAGAGCAAGAAATGGACGTAAAACTAACTGTAAATAGTATACCTGAAATTATGAAGGATAAGAACAACCGTCCAAAATTTTTAAAATTTTGTACCAATGTAAGTAAACTAGTTATAAAAAGAAATAAATAGGATTAAGCAATATATTATGAATATATATACTAAGCTATATATATAAGCATACTATAAATATGTAGTCTCGCAAATGAAAAAAGGCAAATGTACAAATAATATTAAGAGAAGTTTGTGAAAATCGGAAACATGTAAATACTATAAGAACAAAACTTAAACAAAATTGTTAGTTGTAAGAAAATAGATAATAATTTAAACTTAAGAATAAACCCAAAAATTGTGAAACCTCAATCCCAATGTCATAGAATAAGCTGTTGTATATATATTTGAATATAAAAAAGCCTGAAAACTTGTTCCCCATATATGAGAATAGACGCTGGCATCCCACCAGTGGAAAGTGAAAGATGGAATGATGAGAGAATTGGAATGCAGAGTGAATGAAAAGAGAAAAGAATGAAAAGAAAATGACTCTGACCACGTCAGAGGTAGGTGTAGGCTAGCTCGCGGGCCGGGACATCGCTCCCGGACAAAAAAAAAAAAAAAAAAAAAAAAAAAAACCTAACCTAACCTAACCTAACCTAACCTAACGAACCGAACCGAACCTAACCGAACCTAACTGAACCTAGCCTAACCAAACCTAAACTAACCTAACCTAACCTAACGAACCGAACCGAACCGAACCGAACCGAACCGAACCGAACCGAACCGAACCGAACCGAACCGAACCGAACCTAACCGAACCTAACCTAACCGAACCTAGCCTAACCAAACCTAAACTAACCTAACCTAACCTAACCTAACCTAACGAACCGAACCGAACCGAACCGAACCGAACCTAACCATTTTTTGTAGATAATTTTATGATTTTCAATTTTTGTCGATATATTTTTATGATAAAACTTACCGTTTTGATGAAAATCGTGAAAAATGAAGGGGAATTTATGTAGCTTCGAATGTCTTAATTGACCGGACTAAATAACTTTTATCTTATGTTTAATCTAAATTATGTCTCATTCACTCCTTCTTCGCTATTAAAGTTATGTTATTAAAAAACTACTACTAAACTATTACCAATACATATGCGTAATACATGTCTTTCAGAGCTTTATCTAAAGAAATGGGTCTAAGTTGCTTAAGCGCGTAAATTACTTTCGCCATTTTTCTACAGGTCGACTCAATATGATTCTTCCAAGATAGTAATGGATCAAGTTTATTTATTTATTAAGGAATAACTAACGACTACATTAAAAACGTTCGTTTAAATTAGTCCATTTATGGTATTGATATTTTATTGGTATTTTGAGCATTATTATTTAGGTGGTTAAATGAGGTCAAAAACTCGTAATTTTTGATATCGATTTTTTAAAAATCTATATTTCACTAACCAACCAATTGAGTAATTTTTCTATAAGGATATCTATGACTTAAATAAAATGACCCCTTTAAAGTGCATTATTCATTTATTTCTAGGTACTTTCACTGACCTTATACACAATCTATCTTATCATAATCCTATCCTCCTTATCTACCTTATCTTCGAGACCTTCCGCCAGAGGTCTAATTTACTCTTCTTGGTGTCTTGCAAAGCACATGTACCTACCATACCATCAAGTTTTAGATTATACCCAGAAAATAAGGTCCATACACCACATCAGTATAATTAAAATAGGGGTGATTTATTCTCATTCGGGTAGTATTTTTTGAAGGGTCCTATCGTTGTTGGTACCTATAGAGTCAGTGTTTTTTCAATTGTTTATACTGTACAATAAATTTTATTAAATTTTTATTTAACCTGTAATAATTAAGTTGTTAAACTTATAAATTATGCATATATTTACTAACCTAAACTTCATATATTTTGGTAATAGTTTAGTAGTAGTTTTTTAATAACATAACTTTAATAGCGAAGAAGGAGTGAATGAGACATAATTTAGATTAAACATAAGATAAAAGTTATTTAGTCCGGTCAATTAAGACATTCGAAGCTACATAAATTCCCCTTCATTTTTCACGATTTTCATCAAAACGGTAAGTTTTATCATAAAAATATATCGACAAAAATTGAAAATCATAAAATTATCTACAAAAAATGGTTAGGTTCGGTTCGGTTCGGTTCGGTTCGGTTCGTTAGGTTAGGTTAGGTTAGGTTAGGTTAGTTTAGGTTTGGTTAGGCTAGGTTCGGTTAGGTTAGGTTCGGTTAGGTTCGGTTCGGTTCGGTTCGGTTCGGTTCGGTTCGGTTCGGTTCGGTTCGGTTCGGTTCGGTTCGTTAGGTTAGGTTAGGTTAGGTTAGTTTAGGTTTGGTTAGGCTAGGTTCAGTTAGGTTCGGTTAGGTTCGGTTCGGTTCGTTAGGTTAGGTTAGGTTAGGTTAGGTTAGGTTAGGTTAGGTTAGGTTAGGTTAGGCTAGGTTCGGTTAGGTTCGGTTCGGTTCGGTTCGGTTCGGTTCGTTAGGTTAGGTTAGGTTAGGTTAGGTTAGGTTAGGTTAGGTTAGGTTAGGTTAGGTTAGGTTAGGTTAGGTTAGGTTAGGTTAGGTTAGGTTAGGTTAGGTTAGGTTAGGTTAGGTTAGTTAGGTAAAGTCAGGTTAGGTTAGGTTCCACGACTGGTGGACTAACCTAACCTAACCTAACCTAACCTAGCCTAACCTAACCTAACCTAACCTAACCTAACCTAACCTAACCTAACCTAACCTAACCTAACCTAACCTAACCTAACCTAACCTAACCTAACCTAACCTAACCTAACCTAACCTAACCTAACCTAACCTAACCTAACCTAACGAACCGAACCGAACCTAACCGAACCTAACTGAACCTAGCCTAACCAAACCTAAACTAACCTAACCTAACCTAACGAACCGAACCGAACCGAACCGAACCGAACCGAACCGAACCGAACCGAACCGAACCGAACCGAACCTAACCGAACCTAACCTAACCGAACCTAGCCTAACCAAACCTAAACTAACCTAACCTAACCTAACCTAACCTAACGAACCGAACCGAACCGAACCGAACCGAACCTAACCATTTTTTGTAGATAATTTTATGATTTTCAATTTTTGTCGATATATTTTTATGATAAAACTTACCGTTTTGATGAAAATCGTGAAAAATGAAGGGGAATTTATGTAGCTTCGAATGTCTTAATTGACCGGACTAAATAACTTTTATCTTATGTTTAATCTAAATTATGTCTCATTCACTCCTTCTTCGCTATTAAAGTTATGTTATTAAAAAACTACTACTAAACTATTACCAAAATATATGAAGTTTAGGTTAGTAAATATATGCATAATTTATAAGTTTAACAACTTAATTATTACAGGTTTAATAAAAATTTAATAAAATTTATTGTACAGTATAAACAATTGAAAAAACACTGACTCTATAGGTACCAACAACGATAGGACCCTTCAAAAAATACTACCCGAATGAGAATAAATCACCCCTATTTTAATTATACTGATGTGGTGTATGGACCTTATTTTCTGGGTATAATCTAAAACTTGATGGTATGGTAGGTACATGTGCTTTGCAAGACACCAAGAAGAGTAAATTAGACCTCTGGCGGAAGGTCTCGAAGATAAGGTAGATAAGGAGGATAGGATTATGATAAGATAGATTGTGTATAAGGTCAGTGAAAGTACCTAGAAATAAATGAATAATGCACTTTAAAGGGGTCATTTTATTTAAGTCATAGATATCCTTATAGAAAAATTACTCAATTGGTTGGTTAGTGAAATATAGATTTTTAAAAAATCGATATCAAAAATTACGAGTTTTTGACCTCATTTAACCACCTAAATAATAATGCTCAAAATACCAATAAAATATCAATACCATAAATGGACTAATTTAAACGAACGTTTTTAATGTAGTCGTTAGTTATTCCTTAATAAATAAATAAACTTGATCCATTACTATCTTGGAAGAATCATATTGAGTCGACCTGTAGAAAAATGGCGAAAGTAATTTACGCGCTTAAGCAACTTAGACCCATTTCTTTAGATAAAGCTCTGAAAGACATGTATTACGCATATATTTACTCAATTATGTCTTATCATTTTATTGGGGAGCTCTACAGATTACGAATGTATTCTTAAATTACAAAAGCGTGCCATAGAAATACAGAGAGTCATGTCGTGATCATTTCAAAAACCTTCGGATATCAACATCAGTAGCGGTATTCATAATGGAGGTCATAAGATACGTAAAAAATAATTTGAAAGAATATAAAATCAGAGGCGAAAGTAGCAAACGTGCCACGCGGCAGAAAATGATGCTAGAGCCGATTCACCATCGACTAAATATGGCAAAACAGCTTCCTAAAATAATGGGCCAAAAGCTGTATAACAAGCTCCCGATAGATCTTAAACCAGGTCCAAAAACCAGGGCTAAAATACTTTCAAGTATTTTTGATACTTAAAGTATTACGTACGGGTGGCGTGGGCGCGACTCGTAGCGCGTCACGCACCTTGGAAGTAAAATACTTGCATAGAAAGTTAACTCTTTCAGTCTTGGTGGGTAGTGTCAGTAACCACCTCTTCTCTAATTTTTTAATTAAAATCCAGACCTTGTAGCGGCAATATATTGAATTATTATGAAAGTTCAGACCATACTTGACGTGACGCGGCCAATTGTGAATAATTTCAGTGAGTGACAATTCAGTTGCTTTGAATTGATTGTTGCCGTATCGTACATTTTAGAGATTCGTTGATACAAAGCTATATGAAACAGGTAAGTAAGCTTTTATCATATATTTTTTTATTCAATGTCTTTTTATATATCTCTTTTATACATGTATCGGTAAAAGAATTATTAATTTTATGTTTTCGATAAGTATTTAGAACAAAAGTGTGGTGGTTAGTAACGCTAACCACCGTGACTGTTGCAGGTTTTTAGTCTTAGTCTATAATGCAACGTAGACGTATAAAAAAAATTGAATTTTTCTTATTTATTTCAGAACTAGCAGCGCCCCGCGGTTTCACCCGCATAATTCCCGTTCCCGTGCGAATTCCGGGATAAAATGTAGCCTATGTGTTATTCCAGACTATAATCTATCTTTGTGCTAAATTTCATCCATATCCGTTCAGTAGTATTTGCGTGAAAGAGTAACAAACATCCATACTTACAAACTTTCGCGTTTATAATATAAGTAGGATGTCACCGGCTAACAGATAGAGAAATGGAAGAGTTCTTATTGGAAGACATTCCTTCAGGTGGCGATAGTATTTGTAGCGATGATGATGCCGAAGAGGATACCGAAAATGAGAAAAATCCACTGGTATTAGGCGATTTGATAGGAGAAGTTCAAGTAACTGATGATGCTAATTTTGATGGTGATGATGACCTGCCTTTGTCTAGCTTAGTAAGCCGGAATTCCGATCCTGTCGAGTCCAACACTTTGAGTTCAAACAGACCAATTACAACAGCTCCAAAATGGAAGAAGAGTTTTCTGAAAGTGTGGGAATAGCTGAAATGGAAAGTTCAGTATTTATTTTATCAAACTGTCATGATCCTAAAAATGTTGAAAAAGTTAACCACAGTGTCTTGTCCAGAAGCAGTAAAAGACTACAACGCAAAAATGAACTTTGTCGATAAATTTGATCAACTAAAAGGAAGCTATGCTGTGGACAGAAAATCCCACAAGTGGTGGCTCAGGATTTTTTTCACTTCCTTGATGTTGTGTTGGCAACAACGCTTTCGTAATTTATAAAGAACTACGGTGTTCTCTACGCCAAGACCTATCAAAATTGACGTTGAAAGAATTCAGACGAAGTGTTTACAAGGTTTACTGACGCCAGCATATCTCAGACAAAGACACGATTCAGTGAACAGCAATCGCAGCTCCACAGCCTCTTCTCCAGGACCTGCACAACTCAAACGACAAAAACCTACATCTGAGAATCTGAGAAAATACACCTGGAATGAGAGTACTACTTCTAGAAGATGTTGTAAATGTAGACATGTATAGTGCAATACATGTTTCTCTGATTTTCATAAAAAGTAATTAAAAGTTTAATTTGCCAGCGGAAAAGTTCAATAAACATTATAATTTTAATAAATAATAGACACCATACATCTTAGTTTAATTTGTACCAATAGTCATGGTGGTTAGTGTGACTAACCACCTCCTACCTTGAAAGCCTTAATACCTAAACTTTTTTTCTTACTTTTTTTGATATTTTATTTGTAATTGATGCTAAAACAAACATAAAAATGTTTATAATATTCTCAATGTAAAAGCGTGAATGAAAGAGTTAATCATAGTTTGCATGAGAATAAAGCTCGTAATTGTGTGAGCAAAAAAATACTTGCAAGCAAAACCAGCCAGGCTAAAATACTTTCATAAGATATTGATCCGTGCGCATTTTGTTATAGAGAACAAAATAGTATCTACGACAAATACTTGTAACAAATTACTTTTCCAATATTTTAATTTATGAGCATGGATAGATTCATACCTGCTTTTAGGTTTTATTTTCTAGTAAGTACTATCTATTTAATAGTACCTAACTTTACCGATTAAATGAGAAACCTAATAAGTAATTTATTTTTGATGTTATTCACTTATGAATTCAGTAAGGTGCATGAATTTAAATAAGAAGGTAACCTTAGATCACTATCTATGTACCTATCTAATTATAACAGTCATAGCATAGAGATTGGGACGTGTGCTCTTCATTGTAGGCGTGGAATTAGATTTTAGTTGTAAGTACCTAGTTATTATGAAAACCCAACGCCTACATAAAATTAATAGCACACCGACGTCTGCTATTAGTTTTTTGTAGGGGGCGTGTTTTACTAGTACTTACCTAAGGAAGGGAGACTCGCTTCTCACTCTACTCTCTAGGTAGGTACTCGTATCATAGGTTTGAAGAATATCTACTTGATACTTTAAGTTTCAATTTGTTATTTTGATTGATTTAATGAAGACTCATAAATTACAAGTTTAACATACTGCTGGCGATCGCGCAGATAGTCGGCGAAAAGTCTGAGAAGATTATGCGCGAAGCCTATGGCGCTTAGTTTGGATATCGAAGTAGAGCACGTCCACCTGACTACCAAGATCTATACTCTACAAGTGTCAAGAGATTGGAATTGACCGACCGCTTATCTCTAAAACCATGCTGTGCATTGCATAAGAAGGTCTTAACTTGTGCGTATATGATTGTATGTAAGACGATTTCAAGTACCTTAGAAGGAGAAGACAAGATGGCGATCGGACGATACTCCTCGACAGTAAGTTTATTCGAGTTTTTTGGGATCGGTGTTACCCTTGACACCTTCCAATGTGCCGGATATCTACCTGTCCGTAATGCCAAATTAAAAATGTGATACAGCGGGGATACCATGCTCTTACCGACTGACTTTATAAGAGCCGGTGGCACGGCGTCCGGCCCTATCGAGCTTTTAACTTTTAACTTTTTGATTCCGTAGAGCACATCTGCAGGAGTAAATTCAGCAATATAGTTGCTGTTACAGCTCTGGTCCCAAGCGTTGGATTTTTCACCCATCAAAAGGGAACGTGAGCTGGGTTTAGACCGTCGTGAGACAGGTTAGTTTTACCCTACTGATGGCTTGTCGTTGCGATAGTAATACTGCTCAGTACGAGAGGAACCGCAGTTTCGGACATTTGGTTCATGCACTCGGCCGAGCGGCCGGTGGTGCGAAGCTACCATCCGCGGGATTATGCCTGAACGCCTCTAAGGCCGAAGCCAGCCTAGCCGAATCCGGCAAGGATATGCTCACTGTGGAGCCCCGAGAGTCGGGAGGCTCTAAACAATGTGACTTTACTAGTTGCGCTTTACTTCGTAAGGCGTGACGTCGAAGCCCATTTGGACCGCGGAGATCGGTGCGTACGGTTTAACACGTGCACCACGGCTCCTTCTGGTTCGGATATAACTCAGTTCGATGTCGGGGCTCGGAATAGTCTGTAGACGACTTACGTTCCTGGCGGGGTGTTGTGGTCGGTAGAGCAGCGTCGTGCTGCGATCTGTTGAGACTCAGCCCTACGCCAGGTGATTCGTCCGAGGACGAGTTTTTTTTTTTTAATTTTTATAGTATTGTTATTCTATGAACATGTAAAACGGCAAGGTCCGAGTCTAACTTTACTAACTTAACTAACATTACTAACTTTACTAATAGTCCAGTCATTATATACATTTGGAAAAGAAAGTGAACCGAGAAAGCCAAATTTTTGATATTACGTGGGGGGTGGCTAGAAAAGCTTAAGTTCAAATTGTCGACCAAAATAACCTTGTGCAATTTCCGCCATCTTGAAAAAACCCTTAAATTCAGTTTTTTCATCATAACTCGGTTCCCCGTTGAGATACGAAAATTTTTATAGAATACTTTTTTGTAGCTTTTTTCACGATCTACAATTAAGGTCCTTTACATTTTTCACGTATCGATCGTCGTTTTCGAGATATCGATCAAAAAAAAATCATAAACCAGCCGAATTATAAATCAAATACATGAAATTTATTGATAAAATAATTTTTATGCAGCAAAAATAATGATTACAGGTGGTAATTTTTTTCATTTTTTTTCATTTTCACGTTCACACGTTTCACTTTCACACATTTTCACACGTTTTTCGTCGTTTGGACGGTCCTGGCTGTTCAAGTTCTTCCTCGGTAGATTCTTCGAGTCGTGAAGCCTCTTCAATCGCAGGAAATGATGTTGTGAGGGTCGAAAAATTATAATCATCGTCATCGTCGTGATCGTCGTTGAATAAAATCTCGACTCTGGCGACATTGTCACATGTTTGTCCACTGCAGTGCAGGCAAATAACGGAGCAATGAATTCCTGCTTTCCTGCAGCCACAAGCAGCTCCACACTTTCCTTTGCATTTGCACGAAATTAGTTTTAAAAGTTCAGGTGGAGCGGGTGCGGCTGTGGTGCAAATTGGTTCGAGCCCGTAATTTGTTTGTCGCCAACCCCATTCCTGTGGATCTTTGTAAATTCCGAGCCATGTTTGGACTTGTAGATATGTCCGGAAGACGTGTTGGCGGACTGCACTTTCCGTTGGTGGGAGCAGTGAAAGATTATTCGTTTTGTTTGTTGTCATTGATTTTGCGAATCGATGGAATCGCAAAATATCCATCGTCGTGTCCTCTTTACGACCACCATAAAGAGCGATAAGGAACAGCCTTCCCGCGCAAGCTAGCATCTCCGGATCGACCTTTTCCTGCTTGAATAATTCTACCGATGACCGAAGGTTCGGATTCTTCTCCAGGGTGCTGATGAATTTCGATTTTCCGATGTTATAAAACGATGATGTGGTGTCACAACCGCTGAAAGCATGTATGAAAAGAATGTTCTCAAGAACAGACTTATCATGCTTGAAACAATCTGGAGAATACACTTTTGCCGGTGTTTTGCCTTTAGCTGGTTTGTGAAAAAATATATTTTTTTTGTCCATTGCAAGTCGGAAATGAAAAATAAAAAAACGAATTTGTAGGTCTGGACACGCTCTACAAGTCTTATTTCAAACATTTTTTGATATCTTCCATAAAAAAAAGTTAATAGCGAAATAAAAAAAATTCTCCAAAAATTTTCGATATTTTTGATCGATATCTCGAAAACGACGATCGATACGTGAAAAATGTAAAGGACCTTAATTGTAGATCGTGAAAAAAGCTACAAAAAAGTATTCTATAAAAAATTTCGTATCTCAACGGGGAACCGAGTTATGATGAAAAAACTGAATTTAAGGGTTTTTTCAAGATGGCGGAAATTGCACAAGGTTATTTTGGTCGACAATTTGAACTTAAGCTTTTCTAGCCACCCCCCACGTAATATCAAAAATTTGGCTTTCTCGGTTCACTTTCTTTTTGAAGCCGATTTTTCCGACGTAATGACTGGACTATAACTATACTAACATTACTCATTTTAACATTACTAACATTACTCCTAACTTTAACATTACTAACTTTACCAACATAACTAACTTTACTAACTTTACTAACTTTAGGTACTAACTTTACTAACTTTACTAACATTACTAACTTTACTAACTACTAACTTTACTAACTTTACTAACTTTACTAACTTTAGGTACTAACTTTACTAACTTTACTAACTTTACTAACTTTACTAACATTACTAACATTACTAACTTTAGGTACTAACTTTACTAACATTACTAACTTTACTAACTACGAATATACATTGTACCTGATGATGAACTTCGATTGCATGCAACCTTTAGACTGTTTTGAACGGTCTGCAGTTAGCTCGATTGTATATACTGGTTTTATTTTTTTCTATTCCGTTTATTTTTATACATTTTTTTAAATTTAGCTCTTGTTAGCTTGTTCTTGTAATTTTCAGTACTTTACTTATTTACCTTATAGAACTTCATTAGCAACGAAAATTATAATCAAAAAATGTATACCTACTTGTAAATATACAATTCAAATCATTGAGCTAACTACAGACGGTCGAAAACAGTCTAGAGGTATCTCAATTGTTTACTTTATTAATTTAAGAAAGGAAATAACAATCAAGGAATAGAACCTTATTAAAACTATTATTTACAATATTTTGGTAGGTTGAAAACAGTCTAGAGTTAGCTCAACTGAATGAAAGAATGGATGAAAACTCTTTATTATACTTAAATGTACCACAAAAAGGCTGAAAATGATACATAAAAATACTGCAAACTAAGACTAAGTATAAATAAATAAATAATAATAAATAATTTCGGACAGTCCACACAGCATAATCCAGCCCAAGCTAAGCAGTTAAGATAGATAAGGGCGACCCTATCGCTAAAAGCGATCTCTTCCAGGGAACCTTTGGATGGACCGGATATAAAAGAACAATATAGACGGTGGTAGTTACATTAGATCTACTTCTCTAGATAGATGGAAAAGAAAAAAATACATACCCAATAAGCTACCAATGTTATAAACTTACATAAACATGTAACTTTATATAGTTAGATAAATAATGTACCACACGTTCATGTGGTAATTCCGGGAAAAATGTATAAAATGTTACCTATGTGTTATTCCAGACTATGATCTATCTCTTTGCCAAATTTCATCCATATCCGTTCAGTAGTTTTTGCATGAAAGAGTAACAAATATCCATCTATCCATCCATACTTACAAACTTTCGCGTTTATAATATTACTAGCGACCCGCCCCGGATTCGCATATTCATTAAAATATGCAAATTTTAATATTTTTGAGATAAGCACATAGTAAATACAATATCAATACAATATCGAGCTCGTATTTTTTTACCTGATTATGAGACTAGATGCCGTAAGTTCCACTTTCTTCCCACTCTTTAAACGCAGACAAGTGGCTGATTTGACTTACCTAATTAATATAGCAAACGGAACTGTTGATTGCCCAGAGCTTCTTGAGCAAATAGGACTGCGCACATGCACGCTTGCACCTATCGTAAGGACTAATTATAGGCAGAACGCATTTGTTTATAGAGCTTCTAGCTCGTTTAACTCATTAGTACATGAAAACAGCAATATAGATTTATTCAACACCAGTTCAAGTAAGCTTAAACGCTTGCTTAATGATACATTTTTCGTTTTATTTTGAGAAATTCTCTTGTTTGTGCTTGTACTTAGTATAAAAAACAATCTATTTTTCTTTTTTAGTTATTGTTATTGCTAGTAAGTCGTCAACTTAACTTCTTTGTTTAAGCAGTTTTACTAATAGGTTTATATTAATAAGTTACTTTTAATATATCTAGTTTTCTGTAAAAAAAATTTAAGTTAAAATTAATACCTATATGTCTACTTTCTGTAAATTCATCTCAAGTCAACAGATCTCAAGTTGCTGCTTTAATTTATTATTTGTGAAAACTTTTAATTGGCCTTAATTTAAAAATTCTTTGTATCTACTCATTGTCTAGCTGTAAGTTTTCCTTAAATTGTAAAAATAAAATAAAATAAATTTGAAGTATGTTTTTTGTTTTAATACAATAATACCTAAATTATGTCACAGTAACAGCTGATTTCTGGAACGCAGATCATCTTAATAGTTAACTAATCAATGTTCAAATCACTATTCAAGTGTCATTTGGGTTTCTCGAACATTGATTACGTACTTATATTTTGAAAAACAAAACTCTTGTCAAATAACATAATACGCTAATTAGGCCTGATTCTTTGTTCAAGCTCTTGTCAAATCAATAAATAACTAATCGGCGATTTTGCTCTAATTAGTTGAAATTATTACAACATTTGCTGTATTTTTCCAAGTTCTAAACCGGGTATAATACATAAAAAATCAACAGGTTGGTAATCCAAAAGCCATACACTACATAGTATAAACTAGAGTCGCTTTCTCTGTCCCTATGTCATTATGTCCCTTTGAACGCTTAAATCTTTAAAACTACGCAACGGATTTTGATGCGGTTTTTTTTAATAGATAGAGTGATTCAAGAGGAAGGTTTTTATGTATAATAAAACCGTGCGAAGCCGGGGCGGGTCGCTAGTTTTCAAATAAAATGTAAATGTGACTAACATGATCAAAATCGTGACTTAACTGTTTTGTGACATACCTGTATTTTGTATACTCATGTGAGTCACATTTATTGTAAAGCAGAGTTTACATGAAACTGTCATCATTTTTAAAAGAATAATAGAATTTTTTATGTTATAAAAAAAAAACTTAAAGATATACTGAACTGAAAGAATGACAGTCGTAAGATGATCAATGATTAGTTACCTAATTATCATCTAATCAGCGTTCGTACACCCCGATTTGATTTGACCAGTGTGTTAAATTAATCACTTTATCAACTGATTTACGATTTGAACAACGTTCTAGAAACCGGCTGTTAGTGATGCAAAATGAGGAGGTTCTCATGACGTATGCAAAGAATGATGGCAAGAATTTTCGGCTATCGTGTACACGTATCGCAAGGGTATCAACCGATAGCTCCTAAAATTTTCCCAAGAGTTTTGTACTTAGATTTTGTCCTGACTTGGATATATTTAATTGATAGGGAGAGTTTCTTTTCGTTCCTGCATTATAATAATAATATGGCTAAAACATAATAATTTATAAGCAAATCGACAAAACTTACTCATCTGAAAGTGAACTATCAGTGCTACTAACTATTGTACTTTTGTTTTCAATTGTACATATTTCAATGTTAATTACTGTATGTGTGTGCTAAATAAATGTTTTACCTATCTAACTACTGTTGTTGTTTGTAAATGAAGCCAAACTCATGTACCTAGGTATAATAATAATTTTTACATAGTAAAAAACAAAGTCGCTTTTTCTGTCCCTATTTCCCTTTGACTGCTTTAATCTTTAAAACTACACAATGGATTTTGATGCGGTTTTTTTAATACATTACCTCTAGATAGAGTGATTCAAGAGGAAGGTTTATACGTATAATAAAACCGTCGAAGCCGGGGCGGGTCGCTAGTTAGTTATAAAATAATAACTCAATCAAATTGGAGACAAATATGTTAATACCTAGGCACCTACTAATTCAAATGTTTGGTTCCAATCCAGGGATGTACTGTAGCTATCAAGTCTATCCAATTTCCTCCAAGGTACGAAATTTCATCTAAACAACTTATGTAGTTACGGAGATTACCTATAACAAAAATTCACACAGACTTTCCCAATTATTATAATAGTAAGGTAAGATAGTATGATAAGACTTGGACCAAAAGTAGAAAGCGCCGGCCAATGAAAAAAAAAATGAAATATTTCGGTAGAACATAACGTCTCGATAATTTTTAGCTATGGCGGCTATGCTGTGCTATTATTATTTAAGTGGTTAAATGAGGTCAAAAATTCGTAATTTTTGATATCGATTTTTGAAAAATCGATATTTCAGTAACTAACCAAATGAGTAATCTACTACCTCTACATAAAAATAAGTCGGGTTTTCCTTCCTGACGCTATAACTCCAGAACGCACGAACCAATTTCCACGGTTTTGCATTCGTTGGAAAGGTCTCGGGCTCCGTGAGGTTTATAGTATTTATTTTTTATTTTTTTTTTATTTGCAAACATGAGTAATAGAGGTGTTGATTTATAAAGAGGCACAACATGTTCTACCTTAGTCTAGGGCATGCAAATATACAAAGTTTAATGTTCTCTAATTAATTACAATTCAAATATCTTATTAAAATTACAAATAAAATTCAATTAAAAATAAACTGCATTACTAATTAATTATTTAATATGTCCTTATCCGATAAAAAATAATTAATATTGTAATAACATTTTGACGTCAATGTATTGTAGAGTTTATTCTTAAACTGTTGCAGCGGTAGCAATTTAAGGTTGTATTAAAAATTTTTGGCGCCATTCCATAAAAACTTTTACTAAGTAGAGCTGTTTTTGCACTGGTCGAACACAGGCGTTGTTGGTCGCGTCTACTGCGGGAGTGACTTGACTTTTCAAATAAATTAATATTAATTTTAACAAAAACCGCTATCTCAAAAATGTAGAGTGCTGGAAATGTAAGTAAAAATGCTGTAAAGCAGGGTTTACAACTGTCAGTTGGCTTCAGGCCATACATAGCCCTTAAACATCTTTTTTGTGACTTAAAGATCTTTTCTCTGTCCGTGCAGTTTCCCCAAAACATAATGCCGTACCGCAATTTAGATGACACGTAGCTGTGATACACGGTTTTAAGTGCATCCATACCAACGATTTTTCGCAGTTTGTAGAGCATGTATGCATATTTGCTGAGTGCCTTGCATACTTCATCAGCTTGTATTTGCCAGTTTAATTGCCTATCGATTGTAAGACCTAAAAATTTAGTATTGGCGGTTAACTCTACTATTTGATTTTTATATTGAGTTTGAGTTTCAGGCATAGGTATTGTCATGAACGTAGCCAGGCATGTGCTCAGTGTGGGGCAGGCACCAGGTCTTACCCCGGTATTGTATAATAAAACCGTGTGAAGCCGGGGCGGGGCGCTAGTTTTTTATAATGATATCTATGACTTAAATGAAATGTCCCCTTTTAAGTGAACAATTCATTTATTTCGAGGTACTTTCACTGACCTTATACACAAATCTATCTTATCATAATCCTATCTTATCTTCGAGACCTTCCGCCGGAGGCCTAATTGACACTTCTTGGTGTCTTGCAAAGCACATGTACCTACCATACCATCAAGTTTTAGATTATACCCAGAAAATAAGGTCCATACACCACATCGTTATAATTAAAATAGGGGTGATTTATTCTCATTCGGGCATTATTTTTTGAAGGGACCTATCGTTGCTGGTACCTATAGAGTCAGTGTTTTTTAAATTATTTATACTGTACTATAAATTTTATTAAATTTTTATTAAACCTGTAATAATTAAAATGTTAAACTTACAAATTATGCATATATTTACTAACATATATTTCATATATTTTGGTAATAGTTTAGTAGTAGTTTTTTAATTACATAACTTTAATAGCAAAGAAGGGGAAATGAAACATAATTTAGATTAAACATTAGATGAAATTTATTTAGTCCGGTCAATTTAGACATTCGAAGCTACATAAATTCCCCTTCATTTTTCACGATTTTCATCAAAACGGTAAGTTTTATCATAAAAATATATCGACAAAAATTGAAAATCATAAAATTATCTACAAAAAATGGTTAGGTTCGGTTCGGTTCGGTTCGTTAGGTTAGGTTAGGTTAGGTTAGGTTAGGTTAGGTTAGGTTAGGTTAGGTTAGTTTAGGTTAGGTTAGGCTAGGTTCGGTTAGGTTCGGTTCGGTTCGGTTCGGTTCGGTTCGTTAGGTTAGGTTAGGTTAGGTTAGGTTAGGTTAGGTTAGGTTAGGTTAGGTTAGGTTAGGTTAGGTTAGGTTAGGTTAGGTTAGGTTAGGTTAGGTTAGGTTAGGTTAGGTTAGGTTAGGTTAGGTTAGGTTAGGTTAGTTAGGTAAAGTCAGGTTAGGTTAGGTTCCACGACTGGTGGACTAACCTAACCTAACCTAACCTAACCTAGCCTAACCTAACCTAACCTAACCTAACCTAACCTAACCTAACCTAACCTAACCTAACCTAACCTAACCTAACCTAACCTAACCTAACCTAACCTAACCTAACCTAACCTAACCTAACCTAACCTAACCTAACCTAACCTAACCTAACGAACCGAACCGAACCTAACCGAACCTAACTGAACCTAGCCTAACCAAACCTAAACTAACCTAACCTAACCTAACGAACCGAACCGAACCGAACCGAACCGAACCGAACCGAACCGAACCGAACCTAACCGAACCTAACCTAACCGAACCTAACCTAACCAAACCTAAACTAACCTAACCTAACCTAACCTAACCTAACGAACCGAACCGAACCGAACCGAACCGAACCTAACCATTTTTTGTAGATAATTTTATGATTTTCAATTTTTGTCGATATATTTTTATGATAAAACTTACCGTTTTGATGAAAATCGTGAAAAATGAAGGGGAATTTATGTAGCTTCGAATGTCTTAATTGACCGGACTAAATAACTTTTATCTTATGTTTAATCTAAATTATGTCTCATTCACTCCTTCTTCGCTATTAAAGTTATGTTATTAAAAAACTACTACTAAACTATTACCAAAATATATGAAGTTTAGGTTAGTAAATATATGCATAATTTATAAGTTTAACAACTTAATTATTACAGGTTAAATAAAAATTTCGTACTGTCGAAACCGGAGATTTCAGCCGAGATAGAGGATTTTTATGGCCGTCTGTACACTGCACATGCCCCTCGTTCCCGACGAGACGACCTTGATTCTAGAGCCACCCTGACACGCCACTACACCGACGAACTGCCAGACATCAGTCAAGACGAAATCGTGTTAGCTTTGAGGCAGCTTAAAAATGGAAAAGCCCCCGGTGAGGACGGTATAACTTCAGAGCTTCTGAAGGCAGGAGGAGCCTCCGTTATACAGGAGCTACAACACCTCTTCAATACCGTCCTCCACAGTGGGAGAACTCCTAAGATGTGGAGCAGGAGTTTGGTGGTGCTCTTTTTTAAGAAGGGTGATAAAACTCTCCTTAAAAATTACAGACCCATCACACTCCTGAGCCACATCTATAAGCTGTTCTCACGAGTGATCACGAATCGTCTCGCCAGGAGACTTGACGAGTTCCAGCCACCGGAACAGGCCGGGTTCCGCGGAGGATATGGCACCATAGACCACATACACACAGTGAGGCAGATTATACAGAAGTCCGAAGAGTATAATCAGCCCCTGTGTCTCGCTTTTGTGGACTATGAGAAAGCCTTTGACTCCGTTGAAACCTGGGCTGTTCTGGAATCCTTACAGCGATGCCAAGTAGACTATCGTTACATCGAAGTGCTGAGGTGTCTCTATGAAGCTGCCACTATGAGTGTCCAAGTACAGGACCAGCAGTCTAAACCTATCCAATTGCGCAGAGGTGTGAGACAGGGGGATGTCATATCCCCGAAACTGTTCACGAGCGCATTGGAAGATATGTTTAAGACGCTGGACTGGAAAGGTAAGGGCATTAACATAAACGGCGATTACATCTCACACCTTCGATTCGCTGATGACATAGTCGTAATGGCGGAGTCGCTAGAGGAGCTGACCCACATGCTGGACGGCCTAGCTTCAGCCTCGCGATGTATCGGTCTTGGCATGAATTTGGATAAAACCAAAGTCATGATCAATGGCCACATTGTTCCGGGACCGATAGTCGTTGATGGCCACCTTCTTGAAATTGTTTCCGAGTATACTTACCTTGGGCAGATTGTACAGCTAGGTAAAAACAATTTTGAGAAGGAGGCCAAGAGGAGGATCCAGCTAGGCTGGGCAGCATTTGGGAAACTACGTCAAGTCTTCTCTTCATCCATACCGCAATGTTTGAAAACGAAAGTTTTCAATCAGTGCGTCCTACCCGTAATGACCTACGGAGCAGAGACGTGGACACTCACGGTAGGGCTGGTCCACCAGTTCAAAGTCGCCCAGCGAGCTATGGAAAGAGCTATGCTCGGAGTCTCTCTGAAGGATAGAATTCGTAACGAATACATCCGACAGAGAACCAAAGTTATCGACATAGCTCAAAGAATTAGCAAGCTGAAGTGGCAATGGGCCGGCCATATCTCGCGAAGAACCGACAACCGTTGGGGTAAACGTGTTCTTGAGTGGAGACCGCGACTCGGTAAACGTAGCGTAGGACGCCCTCCGGCCAGGTGGGATGACGATCTGCGAAAGACTGCTGGCAGATGCTGGATGCGTCAAGCTGAAGACAGGGCGCAATGGCGCTCATTGGGGGAGGCCTATGTCCAGCAGTGGACTAATATAGGTTGATGATGATGATGATGATGAAATAAAAATTTAATAAAATTTATTGTACAGTATAAACAATTGAAAAAACACTGACTCTATAGGTACCAACAACGATAGGACCCTTCAAAAAATACTACCCGAATGAGAATAAATCACCCCTATTTTAATTATACTGATGTGGTGTATGGACCTTATTTTCTGGGTATAATCTAAAACTTGATGGTATGGTAGGTACATGTGCTTTGCAAGACACCAAGAAGAGTAAATTAGACCTCTGGCGGAAGGTCTCGAAGATAAGGTAGATAAGGAGGATAGGATTATGATAAGATAGATTGTGTATAAGGTCAGTGAAAGTACCTAGAAATAAATGAATAATGCACTTTAAAGGGGTCATTTTATTTAAGTCATAGATATCCTTATAGAAAAATTACTCAATTGGTTGGTTAGTGAAATATAGATTTTTAAAAAATCGATATCAAAAATTACGAGTTTTTGACCTCATTTAACCACCTAAATAATAATGCTCAAAATACCAATAAAATATCAATACCATAAATGGACTAATTTAAACGAACGTTTTTAATGTAGTCGTTAGTTATTCCTTAATAAATAAATAAACTTGATCCATTACTATCTTGGAAGAATCATATTGAGTCGACCTGTAGAAAAATGGCGAAAGTAATTTACGCGCTTAAGCAACTTAGACCCATTTCTTTAGATAAAGCTCTGAAAGACATGTATTACGCATATATTTACTCAATTATGTCTTATCATTTTATTGGGGAGCTCTACAGATTACGAATGTATTCTTAAATTACAAAAGCGTGCCATAGAAATACAGAGAGTCATGTCGTGATCATTTCAAAAACCTTCGGATATCAACATCAGTAGCGGTATTCATAATGGAGGTCATAAGATACGTAAAAAATAATTTGAAAGAATATAAAATCAGAGGCGAAAGTAGCAAACGTGCCACGCGGCAGAAAATGATGCTAGAGCCGATTCACCATCGACTAAATATGGCAAAACAGCTTCCTAAAATAATGGGCCAAAAGCTGTATAACAAGCTCCCGATAGATCTTAAACCAGGTCCAAAAACCAGGGCTAAAATACTTTCAAGTATTTTTGATACTTAAAGTATTACGTACGGGTGGCGTGGGCGCGACTCGTAGCGCGTCACGCACCTTGGAAGTAAAATACTTGCATAGAAAGTTAACTCTTTCAGTCTTGGTGGGTAGTGTCAGTAACCACCTCTTCTCTAATTTTTTAATTAAAATCCAGACCTTGTAGCGGCAATATATTGAATTATTATGAAAGTTCAGACCATACTTGACGTGACGCGGCCAATTGTGAATAATTTCAGTGAGTGACAATTCAGTTGCTTTGAATTGATTGTTGCCGTATCGTACATTTCAGAGATTCGTTGATACAAAGCTATATGAAACAGGTAAGTAAGCTTTTATCATATATTTTTTTATTCAATGTCTTTTTATATATCTCTTTTATACATGTATCGGTAAAAGAATTATTAATTTTATGTTTTCGATAAGTATTTAGAACAAAAGTGTGGTGGTTAGTAACGCTAACCACCGTGACTGTTGCAGGTTTTTAGTCTTAGTCTATAATGCAACGTAGACGTATAAAAAAAATTGAATTTTTCTTATTTATTTCAGAACTAGCAGCGCCCCGCGGTTTCACCCGCATAATTCCCGTTCCCGTGCGAATTCCGGGATAAAATGTAGCCTATGTGTTATTCCAGACTATAATCTATCTTTGTGCTAAATTTCATCCATATCCGTTCAGTAGTATTTGCGTGAAAGAGTAACAAACATCCATACTTACAAACTTTCGCGTTTATAATATAAGTAGGATGTCACCGGCTAACAGATAGAGAAATGGAAGAGTTCTTATTGGAAGACATTCCTTCAGGTGGCGATAGTATTTGTAGCGATGATGATGCCGAAGAGGATACCGAAAATGAGAAAAATCCACTGGTATTAGGCGATTTGATAGGAGAAGTTCAAGTAACTGATGATGCTAATTTTGATGGTGATGATGACCTGCCTTTGTCTAGCTTAGTAAGCCGGAATTCCGATCCTGTCGAGTCCAACACTTTGAGTTCAAACAGACCAATTACAACAGCTCCAAAATGGAAGAAGAGTTTTCTGAAAGTGTGGGAATAGCTGAAATGGAAAGTTCAGTATTTATTTTATCAAACTGTCATGATCCTAAAAATGTTGAAAAAGTTAACCACAGTGTCTTGTCCAGAAGCAGTAAAAGACTACAACGCAAAAATGAACTTTGTCGATAAATTTGATCAACTAAAAGGAAGCTATGCTGTGGACAGAAAATCCCACAAGTGGTGGCTCAGGATTTTTTTCACTTCCTTGATGTTGTGTTGGCAACAACGCTTTCGTAATTTATAAAGAACTACGGTGTTCTCTACGCCAAGACCTATCAAAATTGACGTTGAAAGAATTCAGACGAAGTGTTTACAAGGTTTACTGACGCCAGCATATCTCAGACAAAGACACGATTCAGTGAACAGCAATCGCAGCTCCACAGCCTCTTCTCCAGGACCTGCACAACTCAAACGACAAAAACCTACATCTGAGAATCTGAGAAAATACACCTGGAATGAGAGTACTACTTCTAGAAGATGTTGTAAATGTAGACATGTATAGTGCAATACATGTTTCTCTGATTTTCATAAAAAGTAATTAAAAGTTTAATTTGCCAGCGGAAAAGTTCAATAAACATTATAATTTTAATAAATAATAGACACCATACATCTTAGTTTAATTTGTACCAATAGTCATGGTGGTTAGTGTGACTAACCACCTCCTACCTTGAAAGCCTTAATACCTAAACTTTTTTTCTTACTTTTTTTGATATTTTATTTGTAATTGATGCTAAAACAAACATAAAAATGTTTATAATATTCTCAATGTAAAAGCGTGAATGAAAGAGTTAATCATAGTTTGCATGAGAATAAAGCTCGTAATTGTGTGAGCAAAAAAATACTTGCAAGCAAAACCAGCCAGGCTAAAATACTTTCATAAGATATTGATCCGTGCGCATTTTGTTATAGAGAACAAAATAGTATCTACGACAAATACTTGTAACAAATTACTTTTCCAATATTTTAATTTATGAGCATGGATAGATTCATACCTGCTTTTAGGTTTTATTTTCTAGTAAGTACTATCTATTTAATAGTACCTAACTTTACCGATTAAATGAGAAACCTAATAAGTAATTTATTTTTGATGTTATTCACTTATGAATTCAGTAAGGTGCATGAATTTAAATAAGAAGGTAACCTTAGATCACTATCTATGTACCTATCTAATTATAACAGTCATAGCATAGAGATTGGGACGTGTGCTCTTCATTGTAGGCGTGGAATTAGATTTTAGTTGTAAGTACCTAGTTATTATGAAAACCCAACGCCTACATAAAATTAATAGCACACCGACGTCTGCTATTAGTTTTTTGTAGGGGGCGTGTTTTACTAGTACTTACCTAAGGAAGGGAGACTCGCTTCTCACTCTACTCTCTAGGTAGGTACTCGTATCGTAGGTTTGAAGAATATCTACTTGATACTTTAAGTTTCAATTTGTTATTTTGATTGATTTAATGAAGACTCATAAATTACAAGTTTAACATACTGCTGGCGATCGCGCAGATAGTCGGCGAAAAGTCTGAGAAGATTATGCGCGAAGCCTATGGCGCTTAGTTTGGATATCGAAGTAGAGCACGTCCACCTGACTACCAAGATCTATACTCTACAAGTGTCAAGAGATTGGAATTGACCGACCGCTTATCTCTAAAACCATGCTGTGCATTGCATAAGAAGGTCTTAACTTGTGCGTATATGATTGTATGTAAGACGATTTCAAGTACCTTAGAAGGAGAAGACAAGATGGCGATCGGACGATACTCCTCGACAGTAAGTTTATTCGAGTTTTTTGGGATCGGTGTTACCCTTGACACCTTCCAATGTGCCGGATATCTACCTGTCCGTAATGCCAAATTAAAAATGTGATACAGCGGGGATACCATGCTCTTACCGACTGACTTTATAAGAGCCGGTGGCACGGCGTCCGGCCCTATCGAGCTTTTAACTTTTAACTTTTTGATTCCGTAGAGCACATCTGCAGGAGTAAATTCAGCAATATAGTTGCTGTTACAGCTCTGGTCCCAAGCGTTGGATTTTTCACCCATCAAAAGGGAACGTGAGCTGGGTTTAGACCGTCGTGAGACAGGTTAGTTTTACCCTACTGATGGCTTGTCGTTGCGATAGTAATACTGCTCAGTACGAGAGGAACCGCAGTTTCGGACATTTGGTTCATGCACTCGGCCGAGCGGCCGGTGGTGCGAAGCTACCATCCGCGGGATTATGCCTGAACGCCTCTAAGGCCGAAGCCAGCCTAGCCGAATCCGGCAAGGATATGCTCACTGTGGAGCCCCGAGAGTCGGGAGGCTCTAAACAATGTGACTTTACTAGTTGCGCTTTACTTCGTAAGGCGTGACGTCGAAGCCCATTTGGACCGCGGAGATCGGTGCGTACGGTTTAACACGTGCACCACGGCTCCTTCTGGTTCGGATATAACTCAGTTCGATGTCGGGGCTCGGAATAGTCTGTAGACGACTTACGTTCCTGGCGGGGTGTTGTGGTCGGTAGAGCAGCGTCGTGCTGCGATCTGTTGAGACTCAGCCCTACGCCAGGTGATTCGTCCGAGGACGAGTTTTTTTTTTTTAATTTTTATAGTATTGTTATTCTATGAACATGTAAAACGGCAAGGTCCGAGTCTAACTTTACTAACTTAACTAACATTACTAACTTTACTAACTATACTAACATTACTCATTTTAACATTACTAACATTACTACTAACTTTAACATTACTAACTTTACCAACATAACTAACTTTACTAACTTTACTAACTTTAGGTACTAACTTTACTAACTTTACTAACATTACTAACTTTACTAACTACTAACTTTACTAACTTTACTAACTTTACTAACTTTAGGTACTAACTTTACTAACTTTACTAACTTTACTAACTTTACTAACATTACTAACATTACTAACTTTAGGTACTAACTTTACTAACATTACTAACTTTACTAACTACGAATATACATTGTACCTGATGATGAACTTCGATTGCATGCAACCTTTAGACTGTTTTGAACGGTCTGCAGTTAGCTCGATTGTATATACTGGTTTTATTTTTTTCTATTCCGTTTATTTTTATACATTTTTTTAAATTTAGCTCTTGTTAGCTTGTTCTTGTAATTTTCAGTACTTTACTTATTTACCTTATAGAACTTCATAAGCAACGAAAATTATAATCAAAAAATGTATACCTACTTGTAAATATACAATTCAAATCATTGAGCTAACTACAGACGGTCGAAAACAGTCTAGAGGTATCTCAATTGTTTACTTTATTAATTTAAGAAAGGAAATAACAATCAAGGAATAGTACCTTATTAAAACTATTATTTACAATATTTTGGTAGGTTGAAAACAGTCTAGAGTTAGCTCAACTGAATGAAAGAATGGATGAAAACTCTTTATTATACTTAAATGTACCACAAAAAGGCTGAAAATGATACATAAAAATACTGCAAACTAAGACTAAGTATAAATAAATAAATAATAATAAATAATTTCGGACAGTCCACACAGCATAATCCAGCCCAAGCTAAGCAGTTAAGATAGATAAGGGCGACCCTATCGCTAAAAGCGATCTCTTCCAGGCAACCTTTGGATGGACCGGATATAAAAGAACAATATAGACGGTGGTAGTTACATTAGATCTACTTCTCTAGATAGATGGAAAAGAAAAAAATACATACCCAATAAGCTACCAATGTTATAAACTTACATAAACATGTAACTTTATATAGTTAGATAAATAATGTACCACACGTTCATGTGGTAATTCCGGGAAAAATGTATAAAATGTTACCTATGTGTTATTCCAGACTATGATCTATCTCTTTGCCAAATTTCATCCATATCCGTTCAGTAGTTTTTGCATGAAAGAGTAACAAATATCCATCTATCCATCCATACTTACAAACTTTCGCGTTTATAATATTACTAGCGACCCGCCCCGGATTCGCATATTCATTAAAATATGCAAATTTTAATATTTTTGAGATAAGCACATAGTAAATACAATATCAATACAATATCGAGTTCGTATTTTTTTACCTGATTATGAGACTAGATGCCGTAAGTTCCACTTTCTTCCCACTCTTTAAACGCAGACAAGTGGCTGATTTGACTTACCTAATTAATATAGCAAACGGAACTGTTGATTGCCCAGAGCTTCTTGAGCAAATAGGACTGCGCACATGCACGCTTGCACCTATCGTAAGGACTAATTATAGGCAGAACGCATTTGTTTATAGAGCTTCTAGCTCGTTTAACTCATTAGTACATGAAAACAGCAATATAGATTTATTCAACACCAGTTCAAGTAAGCTTAAACGCTTGCTTAATGATACATTTTTCGTTTTATTTTGAGAAATTCTCTTGTTTGTGCTTGTACTTAGTATAAAAAACAATCTATTTTTCTTTTTTAGTTATTGTTATTGCTAGTAAGTCGTCAACTTAACTTCTTTGTTTAAGCAGTTTTACTAATAGGTTTATATTAATAAGTTACTTTTAATATATCTAGTTTTCTGTAAAAAAAATTTAAGTTAAAATTAATACCTATATGTCTACTTTCTGTAAATTCATCTCAAGTCAACAGATCTCAAGTTGCTGCTTTAATTTATTATTTGTGAAAACTTTTAATTGGCCTTAATTTAAAAATTCTTTGTATCTACTCATTGTCTAGCTGTAAGTTTTCCTAAAATTGTAAAAATAAAATAAAATAAATTTGAAGTATGTTTTTTGTTTTAATACAATACCTAATACCTAAATTATGTCACAGTAACAGCTGATTTCTGGAACGCAGATCATCTTAATAGTTAACTAATCAATGTTCAAATCACTATTCAAGTGTCATTTGGGTTTCTCGAACATTGATTACGTACTTATATTTTGAAAAACAAAACTCTTGTCAAATAACATAATACGCTAATTAGGCCTGATTCTTTGTTCAAGCTCTTGTCAAATCAATAAATAACTAATCGGCGATTTTGCTCTAATTAGTTGAAATTATTACAACAATTTGCTGTATTTTTCCAAGTTCTAAACCGGGTATAATACATAAAAAATCAACAGGTTGGTAATCCAAAAGCCATACACTACATAGTATAAACTAGAGTCGCTTTCTCTGTCCCTATGTCATTATGTCCCTTTGAACGCTTAAATCTTTAAAACTACGCAACGGATTTTGATGCGGTTTTTTTTAATAGATAGAGTGATTCAAGAGGAAGGTTTTTATGTATAATAAAACCGTGCGAAGCCGGGGCGGGTCGCTAGTTTTCAAATAAAATGTAAATGTGACTAACATGATCAAAATCGTGACTTAACTGTTTTGTGACATACCTGTATTTTGTATACTCATGTGAGTCACATTTATTGTAAAGCAGAGTTTACATGAAACTGTCATCATTTTTAAAAGAATAATAGAATTTTTTATGTTATAAAAAAAAAACTTAAAGATATACTGAACTGAAAGAATGACAGTCGTAAGATGATCAATGATTAGTTACCTAATTATCATCTAATCAGCGTTCATACACCCCGATTTGATTTGACCAGTGTGTTAAATTAATCACTTTATCAACTGATTTACGATTTGAACAACGTTCTAGAAACCGGCTGTTAGTGATGCAAAATGAGGAGGTTCTCATGACGTATGCAAAGAATGATGGCAAGAATTTTCGGCTATCGTGTACACGTATCGCAAGGGTATCAACCGATAGCTCCTAAAATTTTCCCAAGAGTTTTGTACTTAGATTTTGTCCTGACTTGGATATATTTAATTGATAGGGAGAGTTTCTTTTCGTTCCTGCATTATAATAATAATATGGCTAAAACATAATAATTTATAAGCAAATCGACAAAACTTACTCATCTGAAAGTGAACTATCAGTGCTACTAACTATTGTACTTTTGTTTTCAATTGTACATATTTCAATGTTAATTACTGTATGTGTGTGCTAAATAAATGTTTTACCTATCTAACTACTGTTGTTGTTTGTAAATGAAGCCAAACTCATGTACCTAGGTATAATAATAATTTTTACATAGTAAAAAACAAAGTCGCTTTTTCTGTCCCTATTTCCCTTTGACTGCTTTAATCTTTAAAACTACACAATGGATTTTGATGCGGTTTTTTTAATACATTACCTCTAGATAGAGTGATTCAAGAGGAAGGTTTATACGTATAATAAAACCGTCGAAGCCGGGGCGGGTCGCTAGTTAGTTATAAAATAATAACTCAATCAAATTGGAGACAAATATGTTAATACCTAGGCACCTACTAATTCAAATGTTTGGTTCCAATCCAGGGATGTACTGTAGCTATCAAGTCTATCCAATTTCCTCCAAGGTACGAAATTTCATCTAAACAACTTATGTAGTTACGGAGATTACCTATAACAAAAATTCACACAGACTTTCCCAATTATTATAATAGTAAGGTAAGATAGTATGATAAGACTTGGACCAAAAGTAGAAAGCGCCGGCCAATGAAAAAAAAAATGAAATATTTCGGTAGAACATAACGTCTCGATAATTTTTAGCTATGGCGGCTATGCTGTGCTATTATTATTTAAGTGGTTAAATGAGGTCAAAAATTCGTAATTTTTGATATCGATTTTTGAAAAATCGATATTTCAGTAACTAACCAAATGAGTAATCTACTACCTCTACATAAAAATAAGTCGGGTTTTCCTTCCTGACGCTATAACTCCAGAACGCACGAACCAATTTCCACGGTTTTGCATTCGTTGGAAAGGTCTCGGGCTCCGTGAGGTTTATAGTATTTATTTTTTATTTTTTTTTTATTTGCAAACATGAGTAATAGAGGTGTTGATTTATAAAGAGGCACAACATGTTCTACCTTAGTCTAGGGCATGCAAATATACAAAGTTTAATGTTCTCTAATTAATTACAATTCAAATATCTTATTAAAATTACAAATAAAATTCAATTAAAAATAAACTGCATTACTAATTAATTATTTAATATGTCCTTATCCGATAAAAAATAATTAATATTGTAATAACATTTTGACGTCAATGTATTGTAGAGTTTATTCTTAAACTGTTGCAGCGGTAGCAATTTAAGGTTGTATTAAAAATTTTTGGCGCCATTCCATAAAAACTTTTACTAAGTAGAGCTGTTTTTGCACTGGTCGAACACAGGCGTTGTTGGTCGCGTCTACTGCGGGAGTGACTTGACTTTTCAAATAAATTAATATTAATTTTAACAAAAACCGCTATCTCAAAAATGTAGAGTGCTGGAAATGTAAGTAAAAATGCTGTAAAGCAGGGTTTACAACTGTCAGTTGGCTTCAGGCCATACATAGCCCTTAAACATCTTTTTTGTGACTTAAAGATCTTTTCTCTGTCCGTGCAGTTTCCCCAAAACATAATGCCGTACCGCAATTTAGATGACACGTAGCTGTGATACACGGTTTTAAGTGCATCCATACCAACGATTTTTCGCAGTTTGTAGAGCATGTATGCATATTTGCTGAGTGCCTTGCATACTTCATCAGCTTGTATTTGCCAGTTTAATTGCCTATCGATTGTAAGACCTAAAAATTTAGTATTGGCGGTTAACTCTACTATTTGATTTTTATATTGAGTTTGAGTTTCAGGCATAGGTATTGTCATGAACGTAGCCAGGCATGTGCTCAGTGTGGGGCAGGCACCAGGTCTTACCCCGGTATTGTATAATAAAACCGTGTGAAGCCGGGGCGGGGCGCTAGTTTTTTATAATGATATCTATGACTTAAATGAAATGTCCCCTTTTAAGTGAACAATTCATTTATTTCGAGGTACTTTCACTGACCTTATACACAAATCTATCTTATCATAATCCTATCTTATCTTCGAGACCTTCCGCCGGAGGCCTAATTGACACTTCTTGGTGTCTTGCAAAGCACATGTACCTACCATACCATCAAGTTTTAGATTATACCCAGAAAATAAGGTCCATACACCACATCGTTATAATTAAAATAGGGGTGATTTATTCTCATTCGGGCATTATTTTTTGAAGGGACCTATCGTTGCTGGTACCTATAGAGTCAGTGTTTTTTAAATTATTTATACTGTACTATAAATTTTATTAAATTTTTATTAAACCTGTAATAATTAAAATGTTAAACTTACAAATTATGCATATATTTACTAACATATATTTCATATATTTTGGTAATAGTTTAGTAGTAGTTTTTTAATTACATAACTTTAATAGCAAAGAAGGGGAAATGAAACATAATTTAGATTAAACATTAGATGAAATTTATTTAGTCCGGTCAATTTAGACATTCGAAGCTACATAAATTCCCCTTCATTTTTCACGATTTTCATCAAAACGGTAAGTTTTATCATAAAAATATATCGACAAAAATTGAAAATCATAAAATTATCTACAAAAAATGGTTAGGTTCGGTTCGGTTCGGTTCGTTAGGTTAGGTTAGGTTAGGTTAGGTTAGGTTAGGTTAGGTTAGGTTAGGTTAGGTTAGGTTAGGTTAGGTTAGGCTAGGTTCGGTTAGGTTCGGTTCGGTTCGGTTCGGTTCGTTAGGTTAGGTTAGGTTAGGTTAGGTTAGGTTAGGTTAGGTTAGGTTAGGTTAGGTTAGGTTAGGTTAGGTTAGGTTAGGTTAGGTTAGGTTAGGTTAGGTTAGTTAGGTAAAGTCAGGTTAGGTTAGGTTCCACGACTGGTGGACTAACCTAACCTAACCTAACCTAACCTAGCCTAACCTAACCTAACCTAACCTAACCTAACCTAACCTAACCTAACCTAACCTAACCTAACCTAACCTAACCTAACCTAACCTAACCTAACCTAACCTAACCTAACCTAACCTAACCTAACCTAACCTAACCTAACCTAACGAACCGAACCGAACCTAACCGAACCTAACTGAACCTAGCCTAACCAAACCTAAACTAACCTAACCTAACCTAACGAACCGAACCGAACCGAACCGAACCGAACCGAACCGAACCGAACCGAACCTAACCGAACCTAACCTAACCGAACCTAGCCTAACCAAACCTAAACTAACCTAACCTAACCTAACCTAACCTAACGAACCGAACCGAACCGAACCTAACCGAACCTAACCATTTTTTGTAGATAATTTTATGATTTTCAATTTTTGTCGATATATTTTTATGATAAAACTTACCGTTTTGATGAAAATCGTGAAAAATGAAGGGGAATTTATGTAGCTTCGAATGTCTTAATTGACCGGACTAAATAACTTTTATCTTATGTTTAATCTAAATTATGTCTCATTCACTCCTTCTTCGCTATTAAAGTTATGTTATTAAAAAACTACTACTAAACTATTACCAAAATATATGAAGTTTAGGTTAGTAAATATATGCATAATTTATAAGTTTAACAACTTAATTATTACAGGTTAAATAAAAATTTAATAAAATTTATTGTACAGTATAAACAATTGAAAAAACACTGACTCTATAGGTACCAACAACGATAGGACCCTTCAAAAAATACTACCCGAATGAGAATAAATCACCCCTATTTTAATTATACTGATGTGGTGTATGGACCTTATTTTCTGGGTATAATCTAAAACTTGATGGTATGGTAGGTACATGTGCTTTGCAAGACACCAAGAAGAGTAAATTAGACCTCTGGCGGAAGGTCTCGAAGATAAGGTAGATAAGGAGGATAGGATTATGATAAGATAGATTGTGTATAAGGTCAGTGAAAGTACCTAGAAATAAATGAATAATGCACTTTAAAGGGGTCATTTTATTTAAGTCATAGATATCCTTATAGAAAAATTACTCAATTGGTTGGTTAGTGAAATATAGATTTTTAAAAAATCGATATCAAAAATTACGAGTTTTTGACCTCATTTAACCACCTAAATAATAATGCTCAAAATACCAATAAAATATCAATACCATAAATGGACTAATTTAAACGAACGTTTTTAATGTAGTCGTTAGTTATTCCTTAATAAATAAATAAACTTGATCCATTACTATCTTGGAAGAATCATATTGAGTCGACCTGTAGAAAAATGGCGAAAGTAATTTACGCGCTTAAGCAACTTAGACCCATTTCTTTAGATAAAGCTCTGAAAGACATGTATTACGCATATATTTACTCAATTATGTCTTATCATTTTATTGGGGAGCTCTACAGATTACGAATGTATTCTTAAATTACAAAAGCGTGCCATAGAAATACAGAGAGTCATGTCGTGATCATTTCAAAAACCTTCGGATATCAACATCAGTAGCGGTATTCATAATGGAGGTCATAAGATACGTAAAAAATAATTTGAAAGAATATAAAATCAGAGGCGAAAGTAGCAAACGTGCCACGCGGCAGAAAATGATGCTAGAGCCGATTCACCATCGACTAAATATGGCAAAACAGCTTCCTAAAATAATGGGCCAAAAGCTGTATAACAAGCTCCCGATAGATCTTAAACCAGGTCCAAAAACCAGGGCTAAAATACTTTCAAGTATTTTTGATACTTAAAGTATTACGTACGGGTGGCGTGGGCGCGACTCGTAGCGCGTCACGCACCTTGGAAGTAAAATACTTGCATAGAAAGTTAACTCTTTCAGTCTTGGTGGGTAGTGTCAGTAACCACCTCTTCTCTAATTTTTTAATTAAAATCCAGACCTTGTAGCGGCAATATATTGAATTATTATGAAAGTTCAGACCATACTTGACGTGACGCGGCCAATTGTGAATAATTTCAGTGAGTGACAATTCAGTTGCTTTGAATTGATTGTTGCCGTATCGTACATTTTAGAGATTCGTTGATACAAAGCTATATGAAACAGGTAAGTAAGCTTTTATCATATATTTTTTTATTCAATGTCTTTTTATATATCTCTTTTATACATGTATCGGTAAAAGAATTATTAATTTTATGTTTTCGATAAGTATTTAGAACAAAAGTGTGGTGGTTAGTAACGCTAACCACCGTGACTGTTGCAGGTTTTTAGTCTTAGTCTATAATGCAACGTAGACGTATAAAAAAAATTGAATTTTTCTTATTTATTTCAGAACTAGCAGCGCCCCGCGGTTTCACCCGCATAATTCCCGTTCCCGTGCGAATTCCGGGATAAAATGTAGCCTATGTGTTATTCCAGACTATAATCTATCTTTGTGCTAAATTTCATCCATATCCGTTCAGTAGTATTTGCGTGAAAGAGTAACAAACATCCATACTTACAAACTTTCGCGTTTATAATATAAGTAGGATGTCACCGGCTAACAGATAGAGAAATGGAAGAGTTCTTATTGGAAGACATTCCTTCAGGTGGCGATAGTATTTGTAGCGATGATGATGCCGAAGAGGATACCGAAAATGAGAAAAATCCACTGGTATTAGGCGATTTGATAGGAGAAGTTCAAGTAACTGATGATGCTAATTTTGATGGTGATGATGACCTGCCTTTGTCTAGCTTAGTAAGCCGGAATTCCGATCCTGTCGAGTCCAACACTTTGAGTTCAAACAGACCAATTACAACAGCTCCAAAATGGAAGAAGAGTTTTCTGAAAGTGTGGGAATAGCTGAAATGGAAAGTTCAGTATTTATTTTATCAAACTGTCATGATCCTAAAAATGTTGAAAAAGTTAACCACAGTGTCTTGTCCAGAAGCAGTAAAAGACTACAACGCAAAAATGAACTTTGTCGATAAATTTGATCAACTAAAAGGAAGCTATGCTGTGGACAGAAAATCCCACAAGTGGTGGCTCAGGATTTTTTTCACTTCCTTGATGTTGTGTTGGCAACAACGCTTTCGTAATTTATAAAGAACTACGGTGTTCTCTACGCCAAGACCTATCAAAATTGACGTTGAAAGAATTCAGACGAAGTGTTTACAAGGTTTACTGACGCCAGCATATCTCAGACAAAGACACGATTCAGTGAACAGCAATCGCAGCTCCACAGCCTCTTCTCCAGGACCTGCACAACTCAAACGACAAAAACCTACATCTGAGAATCTGAGAAAATACACCTGGAATGAGAGTACTACTTCTAGAAGATGTTGTAAATGTAGACATGTATAGTGCAATACATGTTTCTCTGATTTTCATAAAAAGTAATTAAAAGTTTAATTTGCCAGCGGAAAAGTTCAATAAACATTATAATTTTAATAAATAATAGACACCATACATCTTAGTTTAATTTGTACCAATAGTCATGGTGGTTAGTGTGACTAACCACCTCCTACCTTGAAAGCCTTAATACCTAAACTTTTTTTCTTACTTTTTTTGATATTTTATTTGTAATTGATGCTAAAACAAACATAAAAATGTTTATAATATTCTCAATGTAAAAGCGTGAATGAAAGAGTTAATCATAGTTTGCATGAGAATAAAGCTCGTAATTGTGTGAGCAAAAAAATACTTGCAAGCAAAACCAGCCAGGCTAAAATACTTTCATAAGATATTGATCCGTGCGCATTTTGTTATAGAGAACAAAATAGTATCTACGACAAATACTTGTAACAAATTACTTTTCCAATATTTTAATTTATGAGCATGGATAGATTCATACCTGCTTTTAGGTTTTATTTTCTAGTAAGTACTATCTATTTAATAGTACCTAACTTTACCGATTAAATGAGAAACCTAATAAGTAATTTATTTTTGATGTTATTCACTTATGAATTCAGTAAGGTGCATGAATTTAAATAAGAAGGTAACCTTAGATCACTATCTATGTACCTATCTAATTATAACAGTCATAGCATAGAGATTGGGACGTGTGCTCTTCATTGTAGGCGTGGAATTAGATTTTAGTTGTAAGTACCTAGTTATTATGAAAACCCAACGCCTACATAAAATTAATAGCACACCGACGTCTGCTATTAGTTTTTTGTAGGGGGCGTGTTTTACTAGTACTTACCTAAGGAAGGGAGACTCGCTTCTCACTCTACTCTCTAGGTAGGTACTCGTATCGTAGGTTTGAAGAATATCTACTTGATACTTTAAGTTTCAATTTGTTATTTTGATTGATTTAATGAAGACTCATAAATTACAAGTTTAACATACTGCTGGCGATCGCGCAGATAGTCGGCGAAAAGTCTGAGAAGATTATGCGCGAAGCCTATGGCGCTTAGTTTGGATATCGAAGTAGAGCACGTCCACCTGACTACCAAGATCTATACTCTACAAGTGTCAAGAGATTGGAATTGACCGACCGCTTATCTCTAAAACCATGCTGTGCATTGCATAAGAAGGTCTTAACTTGTGCGTATATGATTGTATGTAAGACGATTTCAAGTACCTTAGAAGGAGAAGACAAGATGGCGATCGGACGATACTCCTCGACAGTAAGTTTATTCGAGTTTTTTTGGGATCGGTGTTACCCTTGACACCTTCCAATGTGCCGGATATCTACCTGTCCGTAATGCCAAATTAAAAATGTGATACAGCGGGGATACCATGCTCTTACCGACTGACTTTATAAGAGCCGGTGGCACGGCGTCCGGCCCTATCGAGCTTTTAACTTTTAACTTTTTGATTCCGTAGAGCACATCTGCAGGAGTAAATTCAGCAATATAGTTGCTGTTACAGCTCTGGTCCCAAGCGTTGGATTTTTCACCCATCAAAAGGGAACGTGAGCTGGGTTTAGACCGTCGTGAGACAGGTTAGTTTTACCCTACTGATGGCTTGTCGTTGCGATAGTAATACTGCTCAGTACGAGAGGAACCGCAGTTTCGGACATTTGGTTCATGCACTCGGCCGAGCGGCCGGTGGTGCGAAGCTACCATCCGCGGGATTATGCCTGAACGCCTCTAAGGCCGAAGCCAGCCTAGCCGAATCCGGCAAGGATATGCTCACTGTGGAGCCCCGAGAGTCGGGAGGCTCTAAACAATGTGACTTTACTAGTTGCGCTTTACTTCGTAAGGCGTGACGTCGAAGCCCATTTGGACCGCGGAGATCGGTGCGTACGGTTTAACACGTGCACCACGGCTCCTTCTGGTTCGGATATAACTCAGTTCGATGTCGGGGCTCGGAATAGTCTGTAGACGACTTACGTTCCTGGCGGGGTGTTGTGGTCGGTAGAGCAGCGTCGTGCTGCGATCTGTTGAGACTCAGCCCTACGCCAGGTGATTCGTCCGAGGACGAGTTTTTTTTTTTTAATTTTTATAGTATTGTTATTCTATGAACATGTAAAACGGCAAGGTCCGAGTCTAACTTTACTAACTTAACTCAGTGCCGTCTTAAGCCTATTCGGCGCCGGGGTGCGGGGCTCAGCCTGCGCCCTCGTTTTCTTTTGCACTACAGCGTGGCACGTGACCGACGAAACACTGCAGTATGGATGGGGTCCTAACTCCTAGTCAACCAAGAAAACACAATATACGTACCTAATTTGATTATTTATTTCTCTAAAATAGAAGATACGTTTAAGATCGTGAAATGTTGAGGGACGAGGGCATCAAGTTCTGCATAAAACAGAGAACTGGCAAGAAGTCCAAAGTCTCGGATGAGACTCTGGGGCTGATGACAAGAAGACGAGAAGCCACCCAAGCAACTTCGTCAGAAAGGTCAGACCTGAACAATCGACTTGCGAAGATGGTAAGGTGTGACCTTCGGAGCTTCAACACAAGCATCATACTTGAACTTAAGCTTCGAACGCACGAAGCTTAAAACGCACGATGGGAGGATCGTATTAATAATAATAATAATAAATTCATTTATTTCGGACAACATTAAAACAAGTAGACAGATCTTATATAACTTATTCTACGGTCCATATCAATATATACCTTAAAGCTAAAATACATATCACAATATATTATACTAGGGCACACGCGTGGTCGCCGGCGTGTCTCGGCGCGGGGGATCACATGATAGGCGGCCCTTGAACCGCCGGAACTTCACCCCTTTCGGCCAGAAGTCAGGGCTCATGAAGGTCTTTAACATCTCCGTCGTCGTCCGTCGTCGTCGTATTGTCGAAACCGGAGATCTCGGCCGAGATAGAGGATTTTTATGGCCGCCTGTACACTGCACTCGTTCCTGACGAGACGACCATGTTTCCAGAGCCGCCCGGAGAACTCCTATCATTAGGCGTGGAGCGGAAATTTTGTGGTGCACTTTTTTAAGAAGGGTGATAAAACTCTCCTTAAAAATTACAGAACCATCACAATCCTGAGCCACATCTATAACCTGTTTACACAAATGGTCATGAATCGTCTCGCCAGGAGACTTGACGAGATACAGCCAGCGGAACAGTCCGGGTTCCGTGGCGGCGGAGGATATGGCATCATAGACCACATTCACACAGTGAGGCAGATTATACAGAAGTCCGAAGAGTATAATCAGCCCTGTGTCAGTCTTTGTGAACTATGAGAAAGCCTTTGAATCCGTCGAAACTTGGGCGGTTCTGGAATACTTAAAGCGATGCCAAGTAGACTATCGTTATATCGAAGTGCTGAGATGTCTTTACGAAGCTGCCACTATGAGTGTACAAGTACAGAACCAGCAGTTTAAACCCATCCAATTGCGCAGAAGAGTGAGACAGGGGTATATCATAGTCCCGAAACTGTGCACGAGCGCATTGGAAGACGCTTGACTGGGGAGGTAAGGGTATTAACATGAACGGCGATTACGTCTCGCGCATGTGATTCACTGATGATGTAGCCGTAATGGCGGAGTCACTAGAGGAGCTGAACTACATGCTGGACGGCCTAGCCTCATCCTCGAAATTGTTTCCGAGTACACTTACCTTGGGCAGACTTTGCAGTAAGGTAACAACAATTTTGAGAAAGAGGCAAAAAGGAGAATCCAGCTGGGCTGGGCAGCATTTAAGAAACAACGTCAAGTCTTCTCGTCATCCATGTTTGAAAACGAAAGTTTTCAATCAGGTCCTACCCGTAATGACCTAAGGAGCTGAGACGTGGACACTCACGGTAAGGCAGGTCCACCAGTTCAAAGTCACTCAGCGAGCTATGGAAAGAGCTATGCTCAGGGTTTCTCTGAAAGATAGGATTCGTAATGAATACATCCGACAGAGAACCAAAGCTATCGACATAGCTCAAAGAATTAGCAAGCTGAAGTGGCAGTGGACTGGACCTATCTCTCGAACCGACAACCGATGGGTAAACGTGTTCTTGAGTGAAGACTGCGACTTGGCAAACGTAGTGTAGGACGCCTTCCGGCCAGGTGGGATGACGATATACGAAAGACTGCTCGCAGATGGTGAATGCAACAAGCTAACTGAAGACGCTAATGGCGCTCATTAGGGAAGGCCTATGTCCAGCAGTTGTTTGATTTTTATGGAGTTTATATTTACGGCCATCATAAACTTCCAAATTCAACTTCAATGACTGTCAAAACAACAGCCGGGGCACGGAGAGCGGAGAGAGAGGATTACCTCTATCCTCTCGCCGCACCCCGGCTGACGCCGCCGCCCGCTCGCGCGGGACCGCGGCTAGTCGGCGCGCCGACTTGTGAACCCGGCGGGGCGGCGGCGCGTGAAAACGGCGGCGGCGCCGGAGCGGCGCGCACGTCTAGCTGGAACTTGTGAAATACTCGTAGAAGTTCTCTCTTCCAAGTTGACTGTCTCTTCCAACTGTCGTCGGTGCGAGCGCCCGAACGGCATGTCAAAGGGCGCATTACTCGCCTATGACAGACGCACAGGTGCCACGCCGCGCTCCCTTTTCAAATGCACTTACATTTTATTGATAGATAGATCATTTTGCTTCAAGTGCGGGCGATCGGGCAGCATTGTTTCAAAGGTTTCACTCTCTTTGGATAAGAAATTTTGTCGCGCGCGTGTTAAATTAAATAAAATTGTTATTTCTTTAGTAAAAAGAGTCATTTTAGGTTGCACATCACGAGCGGTATGACAAACGCCGAAAGCGTAATAAAAGTAAAACAATGTTGATTGTTGAAGACTATTTTATATATCAATTATATGAAACTGTGTTATGGCGTTAAGTTCAATGAAATATCTAAGTATTCAACGCTCGGCAGGCGCCCCCGAGCGCTCCGCGCCCGGGTGCACCGCACCCCTTGCACCCCCTGGTAAAGACGGCCCTGACTTAACTAACATTACTAACTTTACTAACTATACTAACATTACTCATTTTAACATTACTAACATTACTACTAACTTTAACATTACTAACTTTACCAACATAACTAACTTTACTAACTTTACTAACTTTAGGTACTAACTTTACTAACTTTACTAACATTACTAACTTTACTAACTACTAACTTTACTAACTTTACTAACTTTAGGTACTAACTTTACTAACTTTACTAACTTTACTAACTTTACTAACATTACTAACATTACTAACTTTAGGTACTAACTTTACTAACATTACTAACTTTACTAACTACGAATATACATTGTACCTGATGATGAACTTCGATTGCATGCAACCTTTAGACTGTTTTGAACGGTCTGCAGTTAGCTCGATTGTATATACTGGTTTTATTTTTTTCTATTCCGTTTATTTTTATACATTTTTTTAAATTTAGCTCTTGTTAGCTTGTTCTTGTAATTTTCAGTACTTTACTTATTTACCTTATAGAACTTCATAAGCAACGAAAATTATAATCAAAAAATGTATACCTACTTGTAAATATACAATTCAAATCATTGAGCTAACTACAGACGGTCGAAAACAGTCTAGAGGTATCTCAATTGTTTACTTTATTAATTTAAGAAAGGAAATAACAATCAAGGAATAGTACCTTATTAAAACTATTATTTACAATATTTTGGTAGGTTGAAAACAGTCTAGAGTTAGCTCAACTGAATGAAAGAATGGATGAAAACTCTTTATTATACTTAAATGTACCACAAAAAGGCTGAAAATGATACATAAAAATACTGCAAACTAAGACTAAGTATAAATAAATAAATAATAATAAATAATTTCGGACAGTCCACACAGCATAATCCAGCCCAAGCTAAGCAGTTAAGATAGATAAGGGCGACCCTATCGCTAAAAGCGATCTCTTCCAGGCAACCTTTGGATGGACCGGATATAAAAGAACAATATAGACGGTGGTAGTTACATTAGATCTACTTCTCTAGATAGATGGAAAAGAAAAAAATACATACCCAATAAGCTACCAATGTTATAAACTTACATAAACATGTAACTTTATATAGTTAGATAAATAATGTACCACACGTTCATGTGGTAATTCCGGGAAAAATGTATAAAATGTTACCTATGTGTTATTCCAGACTATGATCTATCTCTTTGCCAAATTTCATCCATATCCGTTCAGTAGTTTTTGCATGAAAGAGTAACAAATATCCATCTATCCATCCATACTTACAAACTTTCGCGTTTATAATATTACTAGCGACCCGCCCCGGATTCGCATATTCATTAAAATATGCAAATTTTAATATTTTTGAGATAAGCACATCGACGCTGGAAATTTGAAATGTCGTAAGGGACAAACCTACGCTTTACAGGAGAGCAAAAAAACAAAATTTGTTCTTTTAAAACGTCACAACTTTGTCATTTTTTTTCCTATTAAGATGCTTTTTAGACAGAATATTTTAAAATTAATTGATTTATAGCTAAATATAACTTAAACCTCGTCAAACTCAATAGTTTAAAAGATGATGTCCCTTACACTTTGACATTTAGGAAGAGGTGTCCCTTACACGTGGATATTTTTGAAGAGGTGTCCATTACGACGTAAAAATTTTTTTATAACCTTAGCTAATGAAAATCATTTTGTCGTAACTACCCGAACCGCCTTGTTCATGCTAGCATTTTATGTTGTACAGTTAAGAAATGTATAGGAAAATGTAGTGATCGTAAACAATAATGAAATCATTTGTTTAGAAATAGTTTCGTTAATGAAGCCTAGTACCGAAACCTAATTAGATTAAGGATGTAGAAAAACAAATATTAATTAATAGGTTAGTTGTACTTTTACTGACAAAATAATAACAATCAACAAATAAAACAGTTATCACCACTAAATTATTAATCTTTAAATTAGCTGACGTTTCGAGATGAAAGTTGATCTATACACGATGAAAGTTGAGCGATAGACGTGCAGGAGGCAAATCTCACGATTAAGGGATCTCAAAATCATCTTAAGACGTCAGCTAATTTGGCGATGACAGGAACCTTAAAATATTTTTTCATTTAAATTCTTTACAACCACAATACCAATCAAGTACAATTAATAATCATCTTTTTGTAATTCACGCTCATCTTCCTAATAATCATAATCATTTTATAATCAATATTATTTATAACCATATTTTCATAATTCACGCTCATCTTCCTCGTCTGTATCGTTTAACTCATCTGGCACCCCAGAATTATACGGAAGATTAAGGTATTCTGCGTGAAACCATTTTGGTATTGTTCCATTGTCGCATAAACGTTTCAAATCTTTGCACTTTGCTGCAGAAATGGGTTGTAGTTGTTTATATAAAGCTTTCAACTCAATTTCTTCAGTGCCATCCTGGTTTTGCGATGTTGACTCCTGCGATATTCACTTTGGACTTCCCCTTCCCTTTTCCCTTTTTGCCCTTTACTTTTCCATCATCTGTTGTAGATTTTTGATGTAGTTGAAACTTATGAGCTTCAGCTTCCTCTTTCATTGAATCATATCATTCGGACACTTCTTTTTAAAAGTAACTATTCTTACTTTCTGAAGTTTAACAGCTTTTGCTGTCTGTGGCGTGAAAGCTTTCGCAGTCAATTCTTGGAAATCCAAGAAATCTGTGTGTTCCATTAAATATATTTGGTAGGGTTTTGGCCGTTTTCGAGCAGCTTCGATGAATGTTGGCCACTGTGATGGACTCCAAACGATCAATTTTTTAAATTCTTTTTCGATCACTGCGTGTACGGAGTCCACCGGCATGTAAGTATGGCCAGGAATCAGAAAGTTAATTTGAATAACTTGTAAATGTTTCGAAGTTTTCAAAAAAATATTAAGGGCACTCATTACTCCTTTATTGCGATTCTGCCCGCAGCAAGAATCGCAGTACAGTAATAGATTTTCTATCCCCCTGTTTTCAACATCTTTAAAATACAAGTAAAGGCAGCTGGATATTTCCTGACTCCCGCGTTTACCTTCTGATTCCCCCCAAAGGTAACAAGCCACATTCCTGGTTCCACTCTCGTAGAAAGTTAGGTAAAATTACCAAATTTATCATATTTTTTCATTTATCTTCTGGAACAAAATGTCGTAATAGACATTAATGAAATACTGTTGCTACTTACGACAATATTTAAAAAAATATGTTTCTGAACAAAATGTTGTAACGGATTCGTAATTTTGTGTATGCATGTTACACCGTATGAAACAGACAGTTACTTAGATTTACGACGTTGCTAAAAGCTACATAAACAAAACTTGACCCATACGACTCAAAAATTTTACTACAATTTCACTTACGACAAAACAATTTGACTTCATACTTCTTTATTTGAAGAGATATCAAAACTTTAAATATACAGATCGATAGAGGACAAAATTTCCAGTTGAATGGTATAAAAATGTCCCTTACGACAAAATGTCCCTTACGACATTTCAAATTTCCAGTGTCGACATAGTAAATACAATATCAATACAATATCGAGTTCGTATTTTTTTACCTGATTATGAGACTAGATGCCGTAAGTTCCACTTTCTTCCCACTCTTTAAACGCAGACAAGTGGCTGATTTGACTTACCTAATTAATATAGCAAACGGAACTGTTGATTGCCCAGAGCTTCTTGAGCAAATAGGACTGCGCACATGCACGCTTGCACCTATCGTAAGGACTAATTATAGGCAGAACGCATTTGTTTATAGAGCTTCTAGCTCGTTTAACTCATTAGTACATGAAAACAGCAATATAGATTTATTCAACACCAGTTCAAGTAAGCTTAAACGCTTGCTTAATGATACATTTTTCGTTTTATTTTGAGAAATTCTCTTGTTTGTGCTTGTACTTAGTATAAAAAACAATCTATTTTTCTTTTTTAGTTATTGTTATTGCTAGTAAGTCGTCAACTTAACTTCTTTGTTTAAGCAGTTTTACTAATAGGTTTATATTAATAAGTTACTTTTAATATATCTAGTTTTCTGTAAAAAAAATTTAAGTTAAAATTAATACCTATATGTCTACTTTCTGTAAATTCATCTCAAGTCAACAGATCTCAAGTTGCTGCTTTAATTTATTATTTGTGAAAACTTTTAATTGGCCTTAATTTAAAAATTCTTTGTATCTACTCATTGTCTAGCTGTAAGTTTTCCTAAAATTGTAAAAATAAAATAAAATAAATTTGAAGTATGTTTTTTGTTTTAATACAATACCTAATACCTAAATTATGTCACAGTAACAGCTGATTTCTGGAACGCAGATCATCTTAATAGTTAACTAATCAATGTTCAAATCACTATTCAAGTGTCATTTGGGTTTCTCGAACATTGATTACGTACTTATATTTTGAAAAACAAAACTCTTGTCAAATAACATAATACGCTAATTAGGCCTGATTCTTTGTTCAAGCTCTTGTCAAATCAATAAATAACTAATCGGCGATTTTGCTCTAATTAGTTGAAATTATTACAACAATTTGCTGTATTTTTCCAAGTTCTAAACCGGGTATAATACATAAAAAATCAACAGGTTGGTAATCCAAAAGCCATACACTACATAGTATAAACTAGAGTCGCTTTCTCTGTCCCTATGTCATTATGTCCCTTTGAACGCTTAAATCTTTAAAACTACGCAACGGATTTTGATGCGGTTTTTTTTAATAGATAGAGTGATTCAAGAGGAAGGTTTTTATGTATAATAAAACCGTGCAAAGCCGGGGCGGGTCGCTAGTTTTCAAATAAAATGTAAATGTGACTAACATGATCAAAATCGTGACTTAACTGTTTTGTGACATACCTGTATTTTGTATACTCATGTGAGTCACATTTATTGTAAAGCAGAGTTTACATGAAACTGTCATCATTTTTAAAAGAATAATAGAATTTTTTATGTTATAAAAAAAAAACTTAAAGATATACTGAACTGAAAGAATGACAGTCGTAAGATGATCAATGATTAGTTACCTAATTATCATCTAATCAGCGTTCGTACACCCCGATTTGATTTGACCAGTGTGTTAAATTAATCACTTTATCAACTGATTTACGATTTGAACAACGTTCTAGAAACCGGCTGTTAGTGATGCAAAATGAGGAGGTTCTCATGACGTATGCAAAGAATGATGGCAAGAATTTTCGGCTATCGTGTACACGTATCGCAAGGGTATCAACCGATAGCTCCTAAAATTTTCCCAAGAGTTTTGTACTTAGATTTTGTCCTGACTTGGATATATTTAATTGATAGGGAGAGTTTCTTTTCGTTCCTGCATTATAATAATAATATGGCTAAAACATAATAATTTATAAGCAAATCGACAAAACTTACTCATCTGAAAGTGAACTATCAGTGCTACTAACTATTGTACTTTTGTTTTCAATTGTACATATTTCAATGTTAATTACTGTATGTGTGTGCTAAATAAATGTTTTACCTATCTAACTACTGTTGTTGTTTGTAAATGAAGCCAAACTCATGTACCTAGGTATAATAATAATTTTTACATAGTAAAAAACAAAGTCGCTTTTTCTGTCCCTATTTCCCTTTGACTGCTTTAATCTTTAAAACTACACAATGGATTTTGATGCGGTTTTTTTAATACATTACCTCTAGATAGAGTGATTCAAGAGGAAGGTTTATACGTATAATAAAACCGTCGAAGCCGGGGCGGGTCGCTAGTTAGTTATAAAATAATAACTCAATCAAATTGGAGACAAATATGTTAATACCTAGGCACCTACTAATTCAAATGTTTGGTTCCAATCCAGGGATGTACTGTAGCTATCAAGTCTATCCAATTTCCTCCAAGGTACGAAATTTCATCTAAACAACTTATGTAGTTACGGAGATTACCTATAACAAAAATTCACACAGACTTTCCCAATTATTATAATAGTAAGGTAAGATAGTATGATAAGACTTGGACCAAAAGTAGAAAGCGCCGGCCAATGAAAAAAAAAATGAAATATTTCGGTAGAACATAACGTCTCGATAATTTTTAGCTATGGCGGCTATGCTGTGCTATTATTATTTAAGTGGTTAAATGAGGTCAAAAATTCGTAATTTTTGATATCGATTTTTGAAAAATCGATATTTCAGTAACTAACCAAATGAGTAATCTACTACCTCTACATAAAAATAAGTCGGGTTTTCCTTCCTGACGCTATAACTCCAGAACGCACGAACCAATTTCCACGGTTTTGCATTCGTTGGAAAGGTCTCGGGCTCCGTGAGGTTTATAGTATTTATTTTTTATTTTTTTTTTATTTGCAAACATGAGTAATAGAGGTGTTGATTTATAAAGAGGCACAACATGTTCTACCTTAGTCTAGGGCATGCAAATATACAAAGTTTAATGTTCTCTAATTAATTACAATTCAAATATCTTATTAAAATTACAAATAAAATTCAATTAAAAATAAACTGCATTACTAATTAATTATTTAATATGTCCTTATCCGATAAAAAATAATTAATATTGTAATAACATTTTGACGTCAATGTATTGTAGAGTTTATTCTTAAACCGTTGCAGCGGTAGCAATTTAAGGTTGCTCGGCAATTTATTAAAAATTTTTGGCGCCATTCCATAAAAACTTTTACTAAGTAGAGCTGTTTTTGCACTGGTCGAACACAGGCGTTGTTGGTCGCGTCTACTGCGGGAGTGACTTGACTTTTCAAATAAATTAATATTAATTTTAACAAAAACCGCTATCTCAAAAATGTAGAGTGCTGGAAATGTAAGTAAAAATGCTGTAAAGCAGGGTTTACAACTGTCAGTTGGCTTCAGGCCATACATAGCCCTTAAACATCTTTTTTGTGACTTAAAGATCTTTTCTCTGTCCGTGCAGTTTCCCCAAAACATAATGCCGTACCGCAATTTAGATGACACGTAGCTGTGATACACGGTTTTAAGTGCATCCATACCAACGATTTTTCGCAGTTTGTAGAGCATGTATGCATATTTGCTGAGTGCCTTGCATACTTCATCAGCTTGTATTTGCCAGTTTAATTGCCTATCGATTGTAAGACCTAAAAATTTAGTATTGGCGGTTAACTCTACTATTTGATTTTTATATTGAGTTTGAGTTTCAGGCATAGGTATTGTCATGAACGTAGCCAGGCATGTGCTCAGTGTGGGGCAGGCACCAGGTCTTACCCCGGTATTGTATAATAAAACCGTGTGAAGCCGGGGCGGGGCGCTAGTTTTTTATAATGATATCTATGACTTAAATGAAATGTCCCCTTTTAAGTGAACAATTCATTTATTTCGAGGTACTTTCACTGACCTTATACACAAATCTATCTTATCATAATCCTATCTTATCTTCGAGACCTTCCGCCGGAGGCCTAATTGACACTTCTTGGTGTCTTGCAAAGCACATGTACCTACCATACCATCAAGTTTTAGATTATACCCAGAAAATAAGGTCCATACACCACATCGTTATAATTAAAATAGGGGTGATTTATTCTCATTCGGGCATTATTTTTTGAAGGGACCTATCGTTGCTGGTACCTATAGAGTCAGTGTTTTTTCAATTATTTATACTGTACTATAAATTTTATTAAATTTTTATTAAACCTGTAATAATTAAAATGTTAAACTTACAAATTATGCATATATTTACTAACATATATTTCATATATTTTGGTAATAGTTTAGTAGTAGTTTTTTAATTACATAACTTTAATAGCAAAGAAGGGGAAATGAAACATAATTTAGATTAAACATTAGATGAAATTTATTTAGTCCGGTCAATTTAGACATTCGAAGCTACATAAATTCCCCTTCATTTTTCACGATTTTCATCAAAACGGTAAGTTTTATCATAAAAATATATCGACAAAAATTGAAAATCATAAAATTATCTACAAAAAATGGTTAGGTTCGGTTCGGTTCGGTTCGTTAGGTTAGGTTAGGTTAGGTTAGGTTAGGTTAGGTTAGGTTAGGTTAGGTTAGTTTAGGTTAGGTTAGGCTAGGTTCGGTTAGGTTCGGTTCGGTTCGGTTCGGTTCGGTTCGTTAGGTTAGGTTAGGTTAGGTTAGGTTAGGTTAGGTTAGGTTAGGTTAGGTTAGGTTAGGTTAGGTTAGGTTAGGTTAGGTTAGGTTAGGTTAGGTTAGGTTAGGTTAGGTTAGGTTAGTTAGGTAAAGTCAGGTTAGGTTAGGTTCCACGACTGGTGGACTAACCTAACCTAACCTAACCTAACCTAGCCTAACCTAACCTAACCTAACCTAACCTAACCTAACCTAACCTAACCTAACCTAACCTAACCTAACCTAACCTAACCTAACCTAACCTAACCTAACCTAACCTAACCTAACCTAACCTAACCTAACCTAACCTAACCTAACCTAACCTAACGAACCGAACCGAACCTAACCGAACCTAACTGAACCTAGCCTAACCAAACCTAAACTAACCTAACCTAACCTAACGAACCGAACCGAACCGAACCGAACCGAACCGAACCGAACCGAACCGAACCTAACCGAACCTAACCTAACCGAACCTAGCCTAACCAAACCTAAACTAACCTAACCTAACCTAACCTAACCTAACGAACCGAACCGAACCGAACCGAACCGAACCTAACCATTTTTTGTAGATAATTTTATGATTTTCAATTTTTGTCGATATATTTTTATGATAAAACTTACCGTTTTGATGAAAATCGTGAAAAATGAAGGGGAATTTATGTAGCTTCGAATGTCTTAATTGACCGGACTAAATAACTTTTATCTTATGTTTAATCTAAATTATGTCTCATTCACTCCTTCTTCGCTATTAAAGTTATGTTATTAAAAAACTACTACTAAACTATTACCAAAATATATGAAGTTTAGGTTAGTAAATATATGCATAATTTATAAGTTTAACAACTTAATTATTACAGGTTAAATAAAAATTTAATAAAATTTATTGTACAGTATAAACAATTGAAAAAACACTGACTCTAAAGGTACCAACAACGATAGGACCCTTCAAAAAATACTACCCGAATGAGAATAAATCACCCCTATTTTAATTATACTGATGTGGTGTATGGACCTTATTTTCTGGGTATAATCTAAAACTTGATGGTATGGTAGGTACATGTGCTTTGCAAGACACCAAGAAGAGTAAATTAGACCTCTGGCGGAAGGTCTCGAAGATAAGGTAGATAAGGAGGATAGGATTATGATAAGATAGATTGTGTATAAGGTCAGTGAAAGTACCTAGAAATAAATGAATAATGCACTTTAAAGGGGTCATTTTATTTAAGTCATAGATATCCTTATAGAAAAATTACTCAATTGGTTGGTTAGTGAAATATAGATTTTTAAAAAATCGATATCAAAAATTACGAGTTTTTGACCTCATTTAACCACCTAAATAATAATGCTCAAAATACCAATAAAATATCAATACCATAAATGGACTAATTTAAACGAACGTTTTTAATGTAGTCGTTAGTTATTCCTTAATAAATAAATAAACTTGATCCATTACTATCTTGGAAGAATCATATTGAGTCGACCTGTAGAAAAATGGCGAAAGTAATTTACGCGCTTAAGCAACTTAGACCCATTTCTTTAGATAAAGCTCTGAAAGACATGTATTACGCATATATTTACTCAATTATGTCTTATCATTTTATTGGGGAGCTCTACAGATTACGAATGTATTCTTAAATTACAAAAGCGTGCCATAGAAATACAGAGAGTCATGTCGTGATCATTTCAAAAACCTTCGGATATCAACATCAGTAGCGGTATTCATAATGGAGGTCATAAGATACGTAAAAAATAATTTGAAAGAATATAAAATCAGAGGCGAAAGTAGCAAACGTGCCACGCGGCAGAAAATGATGCTAGAGCCGATTCACCATCGACTAAATATGGCAAAACAGCTTCCTAAAATAATGGGCCAAAAGCTGTATAACAAGCTCCCGATAGATCTTAAACCAGGTCCAAAAACCAGGGCTAAAATACTTTCAAGTATTTTTGATACTTAAAGTATTACGTACGGGTGGCGTGGGCGCGACTCGTAGCGCGTCACGCACCTTGGAAGTAAAATACTTGCATAGAAAGTTAACTCTTTCAGTCTTGGTGGGTAGTGTCAGTAACCACCTCTTCTCTAATTTTTTAATTAAAATCCAGACCTTGTAGCGGCAATATATTGAATTATTATGAAAGTTCAGACCATACTTGACGTGACGCGGCCAATTGTGAATAATTTCAGTGAGTGACAATTCAGTTGCTTTGAATTGATTGTTGCCGTATCGTACATTTTAGAGATTCGTTGATACAAAGCTATATGAAACAGGTAAGTAAGCTTTTATCATATATTTTTTTATTCAATGTCTTTTTATATATCTCTTTTATACATGTATCGGTAAAAGAATTATTAATTTTATGTTTTCGATAAGTATTTAGAACAAAAGTGTGGTGGTTAGTAACGCTAACCACCGTGACTGTTGCAGGTTTTTAGTCTTAGTCTATAATGCAACGTAGACGTATAAAAAAAATTGAATTTTTCTTATTTATTTCAGAACTAGCAGCGCCCCGCGGTTTCACCCGCATAATTCCCGTTCCCGTGCGAATTCCGGGATAAAATGTAGCCTATGTGTTATTCCAGACTATAATCTATCTTTGTGCTAAATTTCATCCATATCCGTTCAGTAGTATTTGCGTGAAAGAGTAACAAACATCCATACTTACAAACTTTCGCGTTTATAATATAAGTAGGATGTCACCGGCTAACAGATAGAGAAATGGAAGAGTTCTTATTGGAAGACATTCCTTCAGGTGGCGATAGTATTTGTAGCGATGATGATGCCGAAGAGGATACCGAAAATGAGAAAAATCCACTGGTATTAGGCGATTTGATAGGAGAAGTTCAAGTAACTGATGATGCTAATTTTGATGGTGATGATGACCTGCCTTTGTCTAGCTTAGTAAGCCGGAATTCCGATCCTGTCGAGTCCAACACTTTGAGTTCAAACAGACCAATTAAAACAGCTCCAAAATGGAAGAAGAGTTTTCTGAAAGTGTGGGAATAGCTGAAATGGAAAGTTCAGTATTTATTTTATCAAACTGTCATGATCCTAAAAATGTTGAAAAAGTTAACCACAGTGTCTTGTCCAGAAGCAGTAAAAGACTACAACGCAAAAATGAACTTTGTCGATAAATTTGATCAACTAAAAGGAAGCTATGCTGTGGACAGAAAATCCCACAAGTGGTGGCTCAGGATTTTTTTCACTTCCTTGATGTTGTGTTGGCAACAACGCTTTCGTAATTTATAAAGAACTACGGTGTTCTCTACGCCAAGACCTATCAAAATTGACGTTGAAAGAATTCAGACGAAGTGTTTACAAGGTTTACTGACGCCAGCATATCTCAGACAAAGACACGATTCAGTGAACAGCAATCGCAGCTCCACAGCCTCTTCTCCAGGACCTGCACAACTCAAACGACAAAAACCTACATCTGAGAATCTGAGAAAATACACCTGGAATGAGAGTACTACTTCTAGAAGATGTTGTAAATGTAGACATGTATAGTGCAATACATGTTTCTCTGATTTTCATAAAAAGTAATTAAAAGTTTAATTTGCCAGCGGAAAAGTTCAATAAACATTATAATTTTAATAAATAATAGACACCATACATCTTAGTTTAATTTGTACCAATAGTCATGGTGGTTAGTGTGACTAACCACCTCCTACCTTGAAAGCCTTAATACCTAAACTTTTTTTCTTACTTTTTTTGATATTTTATTTGTAATTGATGCTAAAACAAACATAAAAATGTTTATAATATTCTCAATGTAAAAGCGTGAATGAAAGAGTTAATCACAGTTTGCATGAGAATAAAGCTCGTAATTGTGTGAGCAAAAAAATACTTGCAAGCAAAACCAGCCAGGCTAAAATACTTTCATAAGATATTGATCCGTGCGCATTTTGTTATAGAGAACAAAATAGTATCTACGACAAATACTTGTAACAAATTACTTTTCCAATATTTTAATTTATGAGCATGGATAGATTCATACCTGCTTTTAGGTTTTATTTTCTAGTAAGTACTATCTATTTAATAGTACCTAACTTTACCGATTAAATGAGATACCTAATAAGTAATTTATTTTTGATGTTATTCACTTATGAATTCAGTAAGGTGCATGAATTTAAATAAGAAGGTAACCTTAGATCACTATCTATGTACCTATCTAATTATAACAGTCATAGCATAGAGATTGGGACGTGTGCTCTTCATTGTAGGCGTGGAATTAGATTTTAGTTGTAAGTACCTAGTTATTATGAAAACCCAACGCCTACATAAAATTAATAGCACACCGACGTCTGCTATTAGTTTTTTGTAGGGGGCGTGTTTTACTAGTACTTACCTAAGGAAGGGAGACTCGCTTCTCACTCTACTCTCTAGGTAGGTACTCGTATCGTAGGTTTGAAGAATATCTACTTGATACTTTAAGTTTCAATTTGTTATTTTGATTGATTTAATGAAGACTCATAAATTACAAGTTTAACATACTGCTGGCGATCGCGCAGATAGTCGGCGAAAAGTCTGAGAAGATTATGCGCGAAGCCTATGGCGCTTAGTTTGGATATCGAAGTAGAGCACGTCCACCTGACTACCAAGATCTATACTCTACAAGTGTCAAGAGATTGGAATTGACCGACCGCTTATCTCTAAAACCATGCTGTGCATTGCATAAGAAGGTCTTAACTTGTGCGTATATGATTGTATGTAAGACGATTTCAAGTACCTTAGAAGGAGAAGACAAGATGGCGATCGGACGATACTCCTCGACAGTAAGTTTATTCGAGTTTTTTGGGATCGGTGTTACCCTTGACACCTTCCAATGTGCCGGATATCTACCTGTCCGTAATGCCAAATTAAAAATGTGATACAGCGGGGATACCATGCTCTTACCGACTGACTTTATAAGAGCCGGTGGCACGGCGTCCGGCCCTATCGAGCTTTTAACTTTTAACTTTTTGATTCCGTAGAGCACATCTGCAGGAGTAAATTCAGCAATATAGTTGCTGTTACAGCTCTGGTCCCAAGCGTTGGATTTTTCACCCATCAAAAGGGAACGTGAGCTGGGTTTAGACCGTCGTGAGACAGGTTAGTTTTACCCTACTGATGGCTTGTCGTTGCGATAGTAATACTGCTCAGTACGAGAGGAACCGCAGTTTCGGACATTTGGTTCATGCACTCGGCCGAGCGGCCGGTGGTGCGAAGCTACCATCCGCGGGATTATGCCTGAACGCCTCTAAGGCCGAAGCCAGCCTAGCCGAATCCGGCAAGGATATGCTCACTGTGGAGCCCCGAGAGTCGGGAGGCTCTAAACAATGTGACTTTACTAGTTGCGCTTTACTTCGTAAGGCGTGACGTCGAAGCCCATTTGGACCGCGGAGATCGGTGCGTACGGTTTAACACGTGCACCACGGCTCCTTCTGGTTCGGATATAACTCAGTTCGATGTCGGGGCTCGGAATAGTCTGTAGACGACTTACGTTCCTGGCGGGGTGTTGTGGTCGGTAGAGCAGCGTCGTGCTGCGATCTGTTGAGACTCAGCCCTACGCCAGGTGATTCGTCCGAGGACGAGTTTTTTTTTTTTAATTTTTATAGTATTGTTATTCTATGAACATGTAAAACGGCAAGGTCCGAGTCTAACTTTACTAACTTAACTAACATTACTAACTTTACTAACTATACTAACATTACTCATTTTAACATTACTAACATTACTACTAACTTTAACATTACTAACTTTACCAACATAACTAACTTTACTAACTTTACTAACTTTAGGTACTAACTTTACTAACTTTACTAACATTACTAACTTTACTAACTACTAACTTTACTAACTTTACTAACTTTACTAACTTTAGGTACTAACTTTACTAACTTTACTAACTTTACTAACTTTACTAACATTACTAACATTACTAACTTTAGGTACTAACTTTACTAACATTACTAACTTTACTAACTACGAATATACATTGTACCTGATGATGAACTTCGATTGCATGCAACCTTTAGACTGTTTTGAACGGTCTGCAGTTAGCTCGATTGTATATACTGGTTTTATTTTTTTCTATTCCGTTTATTTTTATACATTTTTTTAAATTTAGCTCTTGTTAGCTTGTTCTTGTAATTTTCAGTACTTTACTTATTTACCTTATAGAACTTCATTAGCAACGAAAATTATAATCAAAAAATGTATACCTACTTGTAAATATACAATTCAAATCATTGAGCTAACTACAGACGGTCGAAAACAGTCTAGAGGTATCTCAATTGTTTACTTTATTAATTTAAGAAAGGAAATAACAATCAAGGAATAGAACCTTATTAAAACTATTATTTACAATATTTTGGTAGGTTGAAAACAGTCTAGAGTTAGCTCAACTGAATGAAAGAATGGATGAAAACTCTTTATTATACTTAAATGTACCACAAAAAGGCTGAAAATGATACATAAAAATACTGCAAACTAAGACTAAGTATAAATAAATAAATAATAATAAATAATTTCGGACAGTCCACACAGCATAATCCAGCCCAAGCTAAGCAGTTAAGATAGATAAGGGCGACCCTATCGCTAAAAGCGATCTCTTCCAGGGAACCTTTGGATGGACCGGATATAAAAGAACAATATAGACGGTGGTAGTTACATTAGATCTACTTCTCTAGATAGATGGAAAAGAAAAAAATACATACCCAATAAGCTACCAATGTTATAAACTTACATAAACATGTAACTTTATATAGTTAGATAAATAATGTACCACACGTTCATGTGGTAATTCCGGGAAAAATGTATAAAATGTTACCTATGTGTTATTCCAGACTATGATCTATCTCTTTGCCAAATTTCATCCATATCCGTTCAGTAGTTTTTGCATGAAAGAGTAACAAATATCCATCTATCCATCCATACTTACAAACTTTCGCGTTTATAATATTACTAGCGACCCGCCCCGGATTCGCATATTCATTAAAATATGCAAATTTTAATATTTTTGAGATAAGCACATAGTAAATACAATATCAATACAATATCGAGCTCGTATTTTTTTACCTGATTATGAGACTAGATGCCGTAAGTTCCACTTTCTTCCCACTCTTTAAACGCAGACAAGTGGCTGATTTGACTTACCTAATTATTATAGCAAACGGAACTGTTGATTGCCCAGAGCTTCTTGAGCAAATAGGACTGCGCACATGCACGCTTGCACCTATCGTAAGGACTAATTATAGGCAGAACGCATTTGTTTATAGAGCTTCTAGCTCGTTTAACTCATTAGTACATGAAAACAGCAATATAGATTTATTCAACACCAGTTCAAGTAAGCTTAAACGCTTGCTTAATGATACATTTTTCGTTTTAGTTTGAGAAATTCTCTTGTTTGTGCTTGTACTTAGTATAAAAAACAATCTATTTTTCTTTTTTAGTTATTGTTATTGCTAGTAAGTCGTCAACTTAACTTCTTTGTTTAAGCAGTTTTACTAATAGGTTTATATTAATAAGTTACTTTTAATATATCTAGTTTTCTGTAAAAAAAATTTAAGTTAAAATTAATACCTATATGTCTACTTTCTGTAAATTCATCTCAAGTCAACAGATCTCAAGTTGCTGCTTTAATTTATTATTTGTGAAAACTTTTAATTGGCCTTAATTTAAAAATTCTTTGTATCTACTCATTGTCTAGCTGTAAGTTTTCCTTAAATTGTAAAAATAAAATAAAATGAATTTGAAGTATGTTTTTTGTTTTAATACAATAATACCTAAATTATGTCACAGTAACAGCTGATTTCTGGAACGCAGATCATCTTAATAGTTAACTAATCAATGTTCAAATCACTATTCAAGTGTCATTTGGGTTTCTCGAACATTGATTACGTACTTATATTTTGAAAAACAAAACTCTTGTCAAATAACATAATACGCTAATTAGGCCTGATTCTTTGTTCAAGCTCTTGTCAAATCAATAAATAACTAATCGGCGATTTTGCTCTAATTAGTTGAAATTATTACAACATTTGCTGTATTTTTCCAAGTTCTAAACCGGGTATAATACATAAAAAATCAACAGGTTGGTAATCCAAAAGCCATACACTACATAGTATAAACTAGAGTCGCTTTCTCTGTCCCTATGTCATTATGTCCCTTTGAACGCTTAAATCTTTAAAACTACGCAACGGATTTTGATGCGGTTTTTTTTAATAGATAGAGTGATTCAAGAGGAAGGTTTTTATGTATAATAAAACCGTGCGAAGCCGGGGCGGGTCGCTAGTTTTCAAATAAAATGTAAATGTGACTAACATGATCAAAATCGTGACTTAACTGTTTTGTGACATACCTGTATTTTGTATACTCATGTGAGTCACATTTATTGTAAAGCAGAGTTTACATGATATATGAAACTAAACATAATCCCCGATCCTGTAAATCCTGAAATTGAAACGAAATCAGATATAGTAGCTAGAAGACAGGCGGGTACCCCAACCGCAATAAGTAAAATAGATGACGTATGAGCGGATAAAGTTAGATTTTTGAAAGTGCGAGAGGCATACAAGTGAGAACTGGAATGTATCAGGCTCAAGATAGACACAGGCTCCAATTAAGTTGGAGGGACTAGAATTAAAAAAAAAAAAAAAAAAAAAAAAAACCGAACCTAGCCTAACCTAACCTAACCTAACCTAAACTAACCTAACCTAACCTAACCTAACCTAACCTAACCTAACCTAACCTAACCTAACCTAACCTAACCTAACCTAACCTAACCTAACCTAACGAACCGAACCGAACCGAACCGAACCGAACCTAACCGAACCTAGCCTAACCGAACCTAGCCTAACCTAACCTAACCTAACCTAACCTAACCTAACCTAACCTAACCTAACGAACCGAACCGAACCGAACCGAACCGAACCTAACCGAACCTAACCGAACCTAGCCTAACCTAAACTAACCTAACCTAACCTAACCTAACCTAACGAACCGAACCGAACCGAACTGAACCTAACCATTTTTTGTAGATAATTTACAATTTTTTTCGATATTTTTTATGATAAAACTTACCGTTTTGATGAAAATCGTGAAAAATGAAGGGGAATTTATGTAGCTTCGAATGTCTAAATTGACCGGACTAAATAAATTTCATCTAATGTTTCATCTAAATTATGTTTCATTTCCCCTTCTTCGCTATTAAAGTTATGTAATTAAAAAACTACTACTAAACTATTACCAAAATATATGAAATATATTTTAGTAAATATATGCACAATTTATAAGTTTAACAACTTAATTATTACAGGTTTAATAAAAATTTAATAAAATTTATAGTACAGTATAAATAATTGAAAAAACACTGACTCTATAGGTACCAGCAACGATAGGTCCCTTCAAAAAATAATGCCCGAATGAGAGTAAATCACCCCTATTTTAATTATAACGATGTGGTGTATGGACCTTATTTTCTGGGTATAATCTAAAACTTGATGGTATGGTAGGTACATGTGCTTTGCAAGACACCAAGAAGTGTCAATTAGGCCTCCGGCGGAAGGTCTCGAAGATAAGATAGATAAGGAAGATAGGATTATGATAAGATAGATTTGTGTATAAGGTCAGTGAAAGTACCTCGAAATAAATGAATTGTGCACTTAAAAGGGGACATTTCATTTAAGTCATAGATATCCTTATAAAAAACTAGCGCCCCGCCCCGGCTTCGCACGGTTTTATTATACATTACTATAAACCTCACGGAGCCCGAGACCTTTCCAACGAATGCAAAACCGTGGAAATTGGTTCGTGCGTTCTGGAGTTATAGCGTCAGGAAGGAAAACCCGACTTATTTTTATGTAGAGGTAGTAGATTACTCATTTGGTCAGTTACTGAAATATCGATTTTTCAAAAATCGATATCAAAAATTACGAATTTTTGACCTCATTTAACCACTTAAATAATAATAGCACAGCATAGCAGCCATAGCTAAAAATTATCGAGACGTTATGTTCTACCGAAATATTTCATTTTTTTTTCATTGGCCGGCGCTTTCTACTTTTGGTCCAAGTCTTACCTTACTATCTTACCTTACTATTATAATAATTGGGAAAGTCTGTGTGAATGTTTGTTATAGGTAATCTCCGTAACTACATAAGTTGTTTAGATGAAAGAACAATGGCAAGAATCCCTTATGGCCTGTCCCAAAAATTTGAAGAACGATACTGAATATATCGTTCGAATCGTCTTAAAATCCTAAGGAACTTTGCATTTTCAGTTTTTCCATAATATTTACAGAAGAACAAAAAAATATTTTTTGAACATCGGCAGAATAATTTAATTTCCATAGGTTCTCTTCATTGCAAATGGCGGCACAATACAAAAGAGGTTTCAATTCTAGAGGTTAGTTTCAGGTTAGGGGTCAGGATTGAAACCAACCTCCTTTGTTCGGTTGGTACAGAAGGTAGACAGAATAGAGAGAGATACATATTGTACGGAATATACTTTTAGGAAGCTGTTAGGAGCCATATGTTTATTTTAGCGATAAATTAAATTCAACCACTTTTTTAAAGCTCAGAAGGGGTTTGCAGCAAGTTTTTAATTTTCATATTATGAACTCTTCGATTGCAAAAATCAATGCTCTGCTGGAAATAATTATGCCTACCCTAGGTATATATAATGAGACCTATAAGTGCTATAACGCCCTGTCTTCATTTTGCCACATTTTAGTATGGTAGTCTGCAGTCCTTCGCAGATCGCCATCCCACCATGCTGAAGGGCGTCATACATTACGCTTAGTGAATCGCGATCTCCACTCAAGAACTCGTTTACTCTATGTATTTAATTCCAGAAAAGAAAACACAAATGGCTAACAATTATTTACTGCTGAATTAAAATGAATCTGAATATGAATGACCTTTAATTAATAAGTAGGTATGAATCTGAATATGAATGTTGATAAAGATTTTTGAGTTGTACTAATGTTTGTGCATTTCCTTTTTGTCTAAGTATATTTGATTTTACACTGCATTTATTAGTAGGTACCTATCTGTTAATATGTACTAAATATAATGTGAAATGACTTGTAAAAAAAATTACCAATAAAATGACTATCTGACTATCTAATAAACCTTACCTTAGTACCTTACCGAGTCGCGGTCTCCACTCAAGAACACGTTTATCCCAACGGTTGTCGTTTCTTCGCGAGATATGGCCAGCCCACTGCCACTTCAGCTTGCTAATTCTTTGAGCTATGTCGATAACTTGGTTCTCTGTCGGATGTATTCATAATGAATCCTATCCTTCAGAGAGACTCCTCACATAGCTCTTTCCATAGCTCGCTGAGCGACTTTGAACTGGTGGACCAGCCCTACCGTGAGTCGTGGACACTCTTAGGTAGGACGCACTGGTTGAAAACTTTCGTTTTCAAATATTGCGGTATGGATGTCGAGAAGACCCGACGTAGTTTCTCAAATGCTGCCCAGCCTAGCTGGATCCTCCTCTTGGCCTCCTTCTCAAAATAGTTTTTACCTAACTGCACAATTTGCCCAAGGTAAGTGTATCTACTCGGAAACAATTTCAAGAAGGTGGCCATCTATGACGATCGGTCCCGGAACAACTTACCTTAGTACCCTACATTTAATACTCATAATATACCTACAATTACGTTCATAGTATTTAATTCACGATAATTTAGTAGCAGGTTCATTTATTAATAACTAGCGACCCGCCCCGACTTTGCACGGTTTTATATTATACGTATAAACCTTCCTCTTGAATCACTCTATCTATTAAAAAAAACCGCATCAAAATCCGTTGCGTAGTTTTAAAGATTTAAGCGTTCAAAGGGACATAATGACATAGAGACAGAGAAAGCAACTTTATATTATACTATGTAGTGATAAAAAACTAGACTTTGATGTGTGAAATGTAAAAAAAACTGATTTCTGACCGAGATACAAATATTCAAGCGTCCATTGCCCACCCAGTGCTTTATCTTGTTGTAGTATATACACAAATTGAATAAATATTTCAGTAGCCTCTGTACAACAAATACCTAGAACTTTTCTCAAAATTACACTCCGGGAATTACTCTAACCTCCGTAATATTACTTTTAAAGTCTGATGTAAGATGTGTTGTTATGCAGGTAACTTCTTTTCTATTTACCGACCCCATTGAAATAACCAATTATAATAGGCAACTACTGATTTAAGTCAATTCAACTATTTCCAGGGCATTTCATGTACATTATCGGCAAATAACTTTTTACGGCAATAACCAGACCTAGTGGATTAAGATCCTAATTTAACCTCCTAACCTAACCCAACTGAGCCTATTTTGGATAAAAGCTCACGCGGGGTTGGAGGGGAACGAAAGAGCCGATGAGCTGGCAAAATGCGCAGCACTGCAGCTAAAAACTAAGCCGAAGTACAATAGTTGCCCGTTTTCATTCGCAAAGCGTGAAATCAGACGAGACTCGCTTTGCGAATGGAACCAACGCTACGTAAGCGCTGAGCAAGGTGCGACAACAAGGGTTTTCTTTCCAAACGCAATAAGGGCGTACCGAATCGTCAAAGTTCTAGCACTAACTTCTGTAATGGTCCAACTATTCACTGGTCACGGTGGATTCTCCTCGTACTTACATCGCTTTAAGTGCAAGGATAATCCATCGTGCCCCTGTGACCCGGATACCGAAGAAAGCATCTTGCATCTTGTCACGGTTGCCCTATTTTTGGAAGAGATAGACATGAAATGGTCAACGAAATAGATATGGATATAACGAATGATAACTTATGTATTATACTAGAAGATAAGAAAAAACGACACAAATTTTTCGAATATTGTGAAAAAAATGTAAAAATAGCTATAAGTAGAAATAAGTAGAAAAAGGATGCACAATTATATAATTTATATTATATAAAATGTGCCCTAAAATTGTAAAGTAGATTAAGAAAACTGTAATTATTTTAAGTAAATAAAAACACCTGTATTTTTATTCCCCTGTAAAACATGATATAGTAGAGTAGAAAGAAGTAAAGCAAAGAATGAATGGAGATGGATAAAAGAAAGAAATGGTATGAAGAATGAAAGTACGAGGGTAAAGCTAGGGGTAGGATGAAAAAAAAAAAAAAAAAAAACCTAACCTAACCTAACCTAACCTAACCTTTTTTTTTTTTTTACGTGGGGAAATCCTTTATGGATATCTCCGGGCCCGGGGGGACTCGAAGATTATGTCGGACTCCTTATACCGACTAAAACCACCACGTGTGTTCTTCTCACACCTTGTGTCGGGGCCACGGGAACGCGCGAGCACTCTTCCGCAGCCCTAACGGCGATGGCCCACAACTTAATGTGGGCCCCTCCTCGGTGCGATGGAGCTGGAGGTATCGCATCACACTCTCTCAGTGGCGCACGAGAACACATGCGCGCGCCTCCCCGGGGCATTATGTTGTCGGCAGACTGAGTCCCCCGACTCAATTGCCAACGCCCCTGTTATGGGGGTTGGAGATGGGTATTGAAGTGCCGTCTCCTACGCCCAACTCTCCGTCTGCGGGTCGGGAGAGTTGAGAGAATCTCTCTCTCACGCTCCGCAGACTCCTTCCGCGACAAAACAATATCGCAGAAGGACATGACCTCCTCCCACGCCCTCTCGCTTTCCAGCATTGATTTGATCAATGCTGCAAGCGACAGGTCACTCCCCACGACTGCGACGAGGGCGCAGCGCTCATCAGTCCAGGCTGGGCACACCTCGAGCGTATGACGAGCAGTATCCTCGTCACAGCCACAATGGTGGCACTCGGTCGTCGGTTCCCTTCCGGCTATACGACACAGGTACTTCCCGAACCTAACCTAACCTAACCAACCTAACCTAACCTAACCTAACCTAACCTAACCTAACCTAACCTAACCTAACCTAACCTAATTATGTGGTAGAATATCTGACCTGTTAAGAATAATTTGAGAATTTTAAAAAATAAATAATTACTTAAACCTGAATTTGATTCCTTCTTTTTTTATATTTTTTAGCTGCTTAGTAGAACGCTATAATTCATTAAATAAATTAATTTTATTATGTAAGTAATGTAGGTACATAATGAATTTATTACAACACCCTTTTTCACCCGGCAGAACGGGTGAAAATGGGTTAAAATCGGGTTAAAACCCAAATCACCCGGTTATATTATAACCCAAGTGGGTGGAATGGGTTTTTACCCATTACCCATCTCTACACACACCCCACTTTCTCATCTTAAACATTTCCAATTACTCATACAGAACAACATTCAGTTATTACTTAACATAAAAACAACGCCAACACAACGCTTCTAGATACACTTCCATTAACCTTTATAAGCATAACACAAATCACTCAAACAGTTGGAAGCAAAGTGTATCCCATTAGCGCGGAGCTTCCAACGGAATGAGTTTACTCTACAACAAACAAAAAATAAAAAACCTAACCTAATCTAACCATATAACTTTTGTTCTCCCCATCCTCTCGCAGTCCAAATAAGAGAAAACATACGTGAGCTAAAACTAGACAGCAAAATACTAAGCTTATTTTGGATTAAAGCTCACGCGGGGTTGGAGGGGAATGAAAGGGCTGATGAGCTTGCAAAAAGCGCAGCGCTGCAGCTTAAAACCAAGCCAAAATATAGAAGCTGCCCGGTTTCATTCGCAAAGCGCGAAATCCGACGATACTCGCTTTGCGAATGGAACGCTATTTGAGTGCCGAACAAGGGGCAACCACAAGATCTTTCTTCCCGTGTGCAATAAAGGTGTACCGATTGCTCAAAAAAATATCACTGAGCCCTATTGCAGTTCAACTCTTCACAGGTCACGGTGGTTTCTCCTCGTACTTGCATCGGTTTAAGTGCAAGGAGAGTCCATCGTGTCCCTGCGACCCGGATGTCGAGGAAAGTGCTTTGCATGTCATCACGAATTGCCCAAGGTTTGGAAGAGAAAGGTATCAAATTGAACAAGAATTAGAATTAGAAATAATAAATGAAAACTTGTGTTTACTTTTAGAAGATGATAAAAAAAGAAGCAAATTTTTAGAATTCTGTGATAATATTGTTAAGATTGTTATAAATAAGAATAAGTAGAAAATAAGGAATCACAATAATAAAATTTAAATTATATTTATACCTGTATTATATGATTAAGTAGATTAAGAAAATTGTAATAATTTAAGTGAATAAAAATATTTTGTGTCTATCATTTAAGTACCCTGTATAAAAGGAAAAGTAAAAAAATAAAAAATAGAATAAAGAGAATAGAGAATAAGAAAGGAATGAATGGAGACGGATACGAGAAAAATATAGTATGAAGAATGAAAGTGCGAGAAGCATTAATGTGAGAACTGGGATGAAAGAGTAGCGTAGACCAGGTCCCTGGTAAAGGGGTAGGACGACAAAAAAAAAAAAACCTAACCTAACCTAACCTTCTATCTAGACCCTTTGCTTAAGGAGCTAGGAAGTCGGGGCGATTACTGTCAGGCCTTTGCCGATGACGTGGTATTGATCTTCGACGGAGACACAGCACAGGAGGTTCAGAGACAGGCAAATGCCGCCCTCGCCCATATTCAGGAGTGGGGTGTCAAAAACAGAGCCTAACCTAACCTGGTAACCGAACCTAACCTAATCGAATCATTTTATGATCTACAATTTTGTCGAATATACCTAAATAGCTATGGAATATTCAAGAAAATGTTATATATATGGTATAATTATATATAGGGCTAAATTACATAGTCATATAAAACTACTTATGTATTAATTTTGTAAGATAGTAAATAGCTGGGCATGATCTCTATAATTTAAATATTATTCTAAATGTAATTTAAATGTTAGTCTAAATGTATAAGGTTTAACTAGCATTAGTACTATTTTTGTGCACTGCAGTGTACGAGCAAACTTGTTTTCGCCTACCAACAGTACCAACCGAAACAATAGACCGGACTGCAGGACACTTCGTCACTAACTACGTCACTCAAATGGTTCAAAGGAGTTCGCTCGCACGCTAATATGACCCGTATTTTCTTAGGGATAAGAATCATTACTTTGCCGTAACGCAGTCCATAACTAGCACGGAAAGTAAAGTTTTACTGTCTACATTAAGAGTATACTGTCATTTTTGTTTATTCTACCGAATGTATTAGTTAAATTTGAAGGTATGCTGACTAAGTATTTCTAAGTCTTGTATTTAACATTAAGTAGCTTCTTAATCCATGTTTTATGAGTTTTCTTAAATAAATATTCTATTTAAATATATTACTAAATATATGTTCTAAAGATTAATAACAGTAACTTATTTTTTTATTCAAGTCTGAATGCAGACTTTAGTTCTAGACTTGGAATATTATTACATAGGCTATTTTTCATCCCATGAATAGTGTCCATGGAACAGAAAGCCTTAAGACGTGTCCATGGAAACAAGGCGTGCGAAGCCGCGCCCATTACATTAGTAGTAACTTCATTTTTAGTGGTTACATTCCATTAATGTTCTTTTGAATGTGTGTTTAAAAAATCAAAGCCAAGCATGTAACCTTTAGTTTCTTTTTAATGGTTTGTTTACAAACATTTGAAAATTAATTGAACGGGACCATCATTCGCAATCACCGACAAACATACTCGTAATATACAATGTAGAACCTGCTCGATAAAGGGACCGATCCTAAGAGCTGCTATGACGTAATGTGAATGCGGCGCCGCGCTTGTAATGTATTATTAACATTATTTTAGTATAGCTTTAGGCTTCTGATTCAAAGATTGCCTCAACACCGCAATGTAGGATGAAATGAGGTCGTCCATTTTATATCCCAGCGATGTTTCGCAGAGAATCTTGGTTCCCCGCAGGAAGTTGCCCATTGTCATGTGGAAGAAGGTGTTGCCGGACGACCAGTTGGATATTTGCGAGAACGGATGAGTTATTAGAACATCCTGAAAAATAAAAACCCATCACTCCATGATGTCGTACGTCTAAGCGGACTCATTTCCGAAAATATTATCGTACTATAAATGGAATCCATAAATTTATCATTTGTAACAATATCAAAACGACTATTTAATTTATCTAGTATTTAATTACACTTTTAACAAACTCCTAAAATTCTAAGGTGTCATCAGAAGGCAGAGTACAAAGAATGCTGGCAGTATTGCTACGTTGAATGGAAATGCTAATTCGTGGACTGAACGAAATAGAAGCCAGCATTCCGATCACCAGTGGACTCTGCGGATGATAACTTTGGTAAGATCTCTCTCTATAAATAGATTGAGCCTGATGTCCCCAAGGACCAAAGATTCTACCCCGAACGGCTCAAATGGGTAACCTCTTCTAAATTAACCTTTAGACTGTTTGCAACCGTCTGCAGTTAGCTCAATGGTTTCAATTGTAAATACTAGTTGTAATTTTTCTATTCCTTGCTTGTAATTTTCGTTGTTAATAAAAATAAAATGAATCTAAACATCCAAACTTTTGCATTTGTACCTACTGTAGCAGAAGGAAGTAACAAACAATTGATGTCGTAGGTACAATTATTTATCGAACTACTTATTATTAATACTTGATACTTTGATAGGCCTTAAATATTTAAGTCTTAGTTAAGATTTTATTTCCTATTTTATTTTGATATACCCAATTTAAATTGATAAAAATATTTTCCTATCTGGTAATCCAATTTTTTCTATTAAATCTAGGTGTTTTCATCTTAGGTTGTATTTTATTGATTGTTATTGTGAACAGTCTTATCCTTGAAACCAGAGGTAGGTATATATTTATTGTATTTTAAATGTGTGATATAGTACCTGTGTGAATATTTGTTGTAAGGTATTTCCGTTTGTCAGTGTTTCGTTGGACAAACAGAACCCGGATAGTAAAAAAGGGCTCTTACCCGACTTTGTGGATGAATAATGCTAACACCATTAGCATTGATGCCGATCACAACCAGCTCAGGGTACGAAGGGTCGGAAGTCTGCTTCACTTCGAAGAATGCCGTTCCAAACGTAGGCATCCGATAAATTTTCTTCAAGAACTGTTCTTTAGCTTCGTTTTCCGTCATCACTCCCTGTTGAAGGTACGCCGATGTGATTTGCGATTTCCAGTTCGATTGCGATTGGATTCGGACCATATCAGGCGGTATAAAATCCTCTAGCATTTGAGATATTTGTGGCAATACAGACTGATCGTTACCAAACCTCGCTCTGTATACTAAAGCGGCTAGATCAGCGAGGTCTTGCTTGGATGTCTTGTGGTATCCACGTAAATACTTAGGTAATTCTTGCGGATAGTAGAATATTTCGTCGGCATATTTATCTCGACCGGGAACAGTGTTTATCCAAAGCTTCTTCATAAAGAATATCTGATAGTTCAGCTGCAGGGTCACGCCGGCTGAAAGGAATTCCAGTCACTTAAAGAAAAAACAAGAAAACCACGACTCGTAATAGGCTTGATTAAATAAAGAAATGAATGACGGACAATCACAAAGCATCATCTAACACCAAAGTAAGCGGAGCTTGTATATGGGTACAGATTTTTTATAAAAGGCTAAGTAATAAATAAGTATTTACCTCCTCGAACAGGCCGCGTCTGCTTCATCCATTCCACTAGTTCGTGAACAAAATCAAAGAAGTAATAATTATCCGGCACCGAAAAGACCTTATCAGCAATCTTTACGAACAAACTGAACCCGTCAGAGTTCTTCAAATTCAACCTTCCAGTAATCTGTTCGCACAGGTCCCGCGCTTTTGTTGCGGAGTCTACTTCGAAAGCCTCATCTGTATCGTCAGGGAAGTAAACTTTGTGATATATCTGCATACTCCTATGTTGTATTGCTTCAACTTCAACGATGTATGGCGCGTACATTCTAGGACCACTCTTTTGGGTCCTGAACACGCGTTTCAAACACTCTTTTGCGATAGGATGTGGTCGCGTCTTCAGGAACTCTACCAACTCTTTTATTAGCGTTTGTCCGCAAGCAAATAACCCTGTCATTAGCCACATTAGCTCCCATCCTCGCTCCTCGCTTAGCTGTATCCGATTGTTCGTCAATTGTTTCATAATCTGGCAGTAAACTTCGTCTCGCAAAGTTGGTTCTGATATAGCATTTCTGAAGATCTCGTCCGTGTATTCAGTTGATGATCTAGCTCTTGGAGCAGGCAAATCTCCCATGTATTTCAAAATTCCATAGTACGATGCTACTGCTGCTTTTGCAACAGTTTCGTTTGCCATTAACTTCTTAAGCAACGGCTTCCTGATGGGCTCACGCGTGTGTACCCACAAATCTGCTGAAACAGCTCTCTTGGCCGTTGTCAACGTAGACTGCCGTGATATGCTCGAATAGATATCGTCGTTTTCTCTGAAATGCTCCTTAGCATACTTTTCTAAGGTATGCATGCGCTTCCTTTGGATCGTGTTGTATTTAGAGTTGGATTTCTTTGCCATTTGAACGTTTCCTTTCTTAAACACCTCTAGTATTGAAGCGGAAGGTTGAGTTATTGACGGAATTATGTACACTTGTTCAGTGGGGAATAGACCTTCTTGACCGTTACAGACACCGTGACCCCATGTGGAATGCATGAGGGTTTCTCCCGTACAATCATGTAGCAAGGTTATAAGTTCTCCTTTCTTGTATTGCAGGAAAGAAGATGCGTCATTATAACCCTGAGAATCAGTCTGCGCTATAACATACAGTGATCGACGCTTTAATCCGTCGACAAGGAATATAATCAGTGAACTCATTTCACTTGCGTCTACACTTCGGAAAACAAATTCTTCCTGTTGTATCGTTTTGATCGTAACTTTTCCCAAACTTTCAAATTCTTCATCTTCATTGTATGCGACATAAGTCACTTCAGCGAAGGATATTTCCAAAAGGATATGTTCAAGTTGATCAACGATGTAAATTCCTGTCCAATTAACAGCGATTATAACAACATCTTTGTTGATCGTCTCGCCTTTGAGTTTCATAGCTTCAAAGAACCTCGAGAAGAGCATTGGCCACTTCAGTTTTGCAAAAATTACGATATCTTCTTTACACTTTAGAGGGTCAACCTTATACTGAACACTTTGTGAAGATTCAAACGCTTTTGTCACAAGGTGTTCCCATTTAGTCAAAGCGGCATCGTTTGACTGAATGAACTGGTTTGGAATGTAGTTGACTATGACTTTCCGTAGCACATTTGGATCAATGCGATTTCCATATTCGATGTAGTGTTGCTGAGCAGCAATCATTGCTAGATCTTGTTCGGAATTGCAGCGGTACTCTCCGAACTTCACTCCTTTTGCCACCTGGTAGTAGATGAGATTAGTAGCAACGGGATCGTCTGTCGGGTTATGCCAGGGAGTGAACACTTCTTTCCTATAGAAGAGTCTCCATGGAGCGTTCTTCTCTGGAGTGTTTTGTTCTTTAGCAAACTGTTCACACTGAGATATAGCATCCATGATGTGTTCCCCTTCGCTTCCTAGCGACAAAACTTTATCGTACAGTGTTATGTAAAGCGAGAATCCAAAAGTATCATTTAAACTGATATTATCAGCAATTTGCTGGCAGATCTCCTCAGCAGTTGTTGCGGAATCAGATTGGATAGTCTTAATGGTTTCGTCCATGAGAGTGACTGTTAGTAAAATTGGTTTCTTTGTCTTCGTGGCTTGTAATTCCAACCAGCTGGGCGGTTGAGTCCTTGGTCCATTTTTAAAGGTTCGAACCAGCCTCCCCTCACAGTATGGAGCGTAACCAGGAGGGCCGGACCGGATGAAGTTGCGTAAGTATTTGACGAATCGCTCTGAAGGTGGGAAACAGCCGATGCATAAGGACAGCAGGATCCAACCTCGGGCGTGGGAAGCCTTCGATGGATTGTTGGTCAGCTGTTTGCAGATTTGACAGAGAATTTCGTCTCTGAAAGAAAATATTAACGTAGGTATAAAGAGATTTTTAATAATTAGAGATCTATCTTGATTGAGCAATACCTAAATTGACTTAAAGATAAAGATATACTATAGGTGATTCCAGTTAGTGTTTACGCCATACTCACCGCAGTTCTTTTCTTATAATCCCGTGACCGATAATAAAGTGTAGTTTTTCCAAGTTAGTGCTTCGCTTTGAGTTCAACCAAGAATTGTACATCTCGTTCGTTATTTCATCATTCATGAGGTTCTTCATAAGTTCTTCGTTCAATTTCGTTTGCTTCTTGAGTGTTTTCGACATCATCTTGTTTTTGTTGCTTTCATAAGAGTCCTTGACAAGCAGCTCCTTCATAAAGGGATTTTAATTAAAATTTGACGAACATATTTTTGCTTAAAGGTATCTTATTGAATACTTCACTAACCTCAAATTCCTTGCTCTTTTGGAAAGCCCTGCCAACAGTATCGGACAGTCTCGACATAACTGAAATATTGTCAATCTTATCGTCCACATACTTCGGTTCAGCTAAATCTCCCATAAACCTCAGAATAGTAACCCAGAGCGCTTGAGCAGCCTCTCTATCCATAGGTGAGGGTAGTTCTAAAAGTGATTGTTTTAGAGGTTTCCTTGAGTATTGATGGCTAGTATTCCCAGTGAAATAGGTAGCCGCAAATTTTCTGAAATTAAATTCGTCGAATTGTTCCATTTCTTCTTGTCGTGGGATTGGGATCACGCTCGATACCTGAAGCTTGGCTGAAGAGGACTGTAAGATTAGAAAAAAAACAATTACACATCACGCTCGTAGTTTTCTTTAACTCAAGTTCAGTTAAAAATACGAACCACACCAAAACCAGTACCACGAATTGTGCCCGCCGGTGTCGCACTATCTTTTAAGAAACCAAAAACATCGTCCACATATCTATCATCTATCGCATTTGCATTCTGTTGCATGTCCATTGGAACTGTTACATCTTTAGCGATCCATATAGATCTCATCAACTCATCATACTTCTTCTCATAATCATCTTCAGCTGTTTTGAGATTGCTAGTCTTTAGTAAAGCAGCTTTTTCTTTACTCATTACTAGTAGTTGTTCTTTCAGAATGTGACTTTTTTCTTTCACTAATTTCCTTATTAGATAACCGCGTGACCTGGCTTGCAACTTCTTGAAGAATATCCTCAAGTTTACGAATGTTTTTCTCGACTCTCTTGACTTGATAGCAGCTTGCATTCTCAAAAAGCCTCGTCGTATGATGATGTATCGTTTCCTGTACCCTCTTGCGCGGAAGTTCTTCTGTATGGTTAAGGCAGCAGCCCTTAATTTCAAAAATCTTGTCCTGTAGATAAATCTTCTAACGTTTGCTTGCACTCTTATAACAGCTGTGATTAATACTTTGTGTCGTAACTCTTCGAGAATCGCATCATGGTGGTCTTTGAGAAACACTTTAGTGTGTCCCAGTCTGAATTCCTGATCTTTTAGGACCATCGTGCAAATTTTCTTCGAAGCACTTTTACAGTCGGTTTTTTCTGCTGGTGGTATATCAGGAACAATGAGACGGTAACGGTGAACGAATTCGGCATAAGAATGCCGGATGGGGAAGCCGGCTTGTCTTATTTTGGCAGTTTCCATCAATCCAGCGTATCTAAGTTGCCGCACGCAAAGTGGTCGATCGAAAAGCTGAAAGGAAGAATAAAATTATTAATAGCAGGTAGGTACTTATAAAACTCGTCGCCTATTTAGGATAGTTTATTTACCCTTGGTTTCTTAAACTCATTTGGCTTGATACACCTCACAAAGAAGGGATGGCACCCATACAAAGTTTTCATTAACGCTTCCAACGAAGTTTTGAATTGATGGCTCAAAGACACTGCTTTTCTGTTGCCGCTTTGAGTACCAGAAACATCGTTCGAGAACAAATCCCTCAGGAATTGATTTCTTGAGTCCATGATCATCTCTTTCATATCTACAGTTAGCATGTCTCTGTTTTTGTCCAAGAAACCTGGAATAAAGAAAATTTATAAAATTTACATTATCCCAGAACGTAAACAGCGGTCATTTAGTTGCTCGATCAAATCAAATATTATTTATCAGGTACCTTTGACTTCATACAGCACATTGCCCGCGAAATGCCTCACACCAAAACGGTGTTCGTGAGTTGACTTTGGAGTAATATAACAAGATTTGCCACTGTGATTGCTGTTCAACTTTGAAAGCAATGTCACGTCTGTTCCTTTCGGAAACCTGGACTCTTCATCAATTAACGCTAGCAAATTCATCGGCTTCATTCCTATCGTGTCCAAATTCTCCTGGTTATCGGTGTAGTTGATGTTGTCCCATGTGATTCCTTCCTTTTCGTACTGCTCTTGCTCGATTTTGAAAATGTGCCTTACAAAAAACTGCTGTAAGTTCTCATTTGCGTAGTTTATGCACAGCTGCTCGAAACTGTTCGAATCGAAATTTTCAAAACCGAATATGTCCAAAATTCCGACCGAACCGCTGGAAAGTTGCTGGTCTTTGACTAGAGTTTTATTTATCATCTCCACGATATACACAAAAATGTTTCCATAAATTGCTTTGACAAGCGCATCACGTCCATCAGTCGCTGCTGCTGTAGTCAGTGTAGAAACCACTTTTTCTCCATGTGCAACGAATGTCTTCCGCGTCAATGCATCACACAGACTTGTCTTATTGACTCCGATAAGAGTGGCTATTCTGTTAGAGTTTATCGCATCAGCCACTTCAGACGATTCAATATTGTTAAAGTTGTACGCCTTGAACTTTAAGTTTCCGATATGAAGAATCGCAGCCAGTAGGCTGAAGATACCCCAGACTTCGTTGTCTGGAAAATTGAGGACCTTGAACGCTGATCTAATGTCTGCGAATTCTACACCATCGTTACGGCCATCACAGGTCAGCATGTATCCGGAGTTCAAATAGGTATAGTCTTCAGGACGTCCCAATTCAAGTTTTTTCTTTTCTTCTGCTGACAATCCACTGACAAGTGAGTAGAAGATATGATAGTTTCTTTCACCTTTATTCTGGAACACAATACGAGATTTCTCAAGCAGATACTGTTCTATGTTCCCCCCTTCTATGACTCCTTTTCTGCTGAAATAGATGTTCACATATTTTCCGAATCGGGAAGAGTTGTCATTTCGTACGGTTTTGGCGTTGCCAAACGCCTCAAGTATGGGGTTCGTTTCTTGTATTTGTTGCTCAATCCACGAGTGCTTGCCACTGGCTGCTGCCAGGTATTGCAGTAAGAGTTTAGTACTTTCCGTTTTGCCGGCACCACTTTCTCCACTGGAAAAAATATTTAGGTATTAAAAATTAAAAGAGTTTAACTCTAAAATCGAGATTTAACGAAGAAATCGTGAAACGTGACTATAACGCAACTACATAGCGATAGCACTACAATTTATATGAAGATAGGTTTGATTTGAACCTAGCGAAATGCACAACAGCACAAGGTATTCAGCAGTAATAAATAAGGCAGTAACGGGACGTATTTACTCGACCTGGTTTTTATACCTGGTATTGAAAAATGATTCCATTTCATTCATTCATATATCTAGCATCAAAATAGTTTGAGCCATGTTTGAGCCATTTCAGTCATCTACTCATCACATCACGTCATCATTACAAACATCATTATACTTACTCAGCTCACATACCTAGCTAGTTTTCTATGACAAGGTACCTGCCTGTTACTTTTATCTATCAACCTCTTACTCATCTCTTAAAAAATTATACCTAAGTACTTTAAATATTTTACGACTTACCTACTATCTTAAACCGAAACCTAGGTAAAGGACACTGAAAACTATCAATTAACTACGCTAATTAATAAGATTAAGTATTCAAAAAGTATTTTTGATTTTTGGTACCTATGAAATATTTTTTATTCAAAACAATTTTGTGATGTTGTTTACATTACAGTTGATAGTCGACAATCAATATCCGAAGCAAGTAAGTATAATAGTTTGAGGATGCGAGGAGAAAGTTTTCTGGTATATTTTAGTTGCCAACATTTTGTTTTTTTTAATATTTTTAGCTGATATTTTATTGATAGCCGAGTGTGCTTGGCTTGCGAGTTTATTTCTTAAAACACAATTCTGAATTTTATTTTTTATTCCAATAATTAGTATTCATCTAATATGAAGGAGAGGAAAGGTGTTAAAAAAACCAGAACATTAAACATTTCTGGAATGGGAAAAAAAGGGCTTCCACTGTAGAGATATCAGCTGGTGAAGTATGTAAGAGAACGAGATTAGGGAGCTGGGTGTCGGAGGAGCTTATTAAGGAATGTTCAATTAAAATATTCACCAAAAATGGTACTTATGTTTTACTGTATCCTGGTCAGAAAAGCGAATCGCATTCCAATGATTTCCGATACGGAGGGGTATGAATTTAACAGATTTTTACTTTTAAAATTTGACTAGAATTTAATTTAGCATAGGTACTGAAAAGTGCAACTTTTCTGGTTATTTAGTTTCGTCGCTACGAGGAGAATTATAGTAGGTAGTTGGTAAGAAAAGAGGGGACGCGTTGAATTCTTTTGTATGCTGTGTTTGTATGCTACGGCGCCATCGTAGCAGCGTAGCACGTGCTGAGCACGTGCTACGAACGTCCACGTCAAGATATGTTTCTCGTTATGGGGTCAGAAGCGGTAGGGGTAATGGAACGCAAAAAAGAGAGCAAAATTAATTACATACATAATGGCGAAATTGGCAACTCGCTACGACTTCTATTTCGAGAGATATTAAGAATTTCCAAGAAAGGGTCCACTAGCGTAGCGCAAGTGCTCACGCGCGTAAATGGACACTCGCACAAAATTATTTAAAGAAATAAATATTTCAACAGTTTTAATTTCGCAATTGTATTAGCTTTAATGCCCTCATTAGTACTATCACTAACTACATGTCCTGTACATGTAGTTAGTGCGTTACTCGTACTGCGTTATACTACTTATAACGGGATCAAAAATATTTGTCCTTCTGACCGCCGTCTTTTGGTGTGTTGTTTATTTATAAGTGTACCTTGTACAGACTGTTATTTATTCTGTGGTTAAATAGGAAGTGTCCGGAGGCACTGAGGTCCGATCCCAACGTACCCGCGCCGTCCGGGCTGCGCCCTCCGCTCCCGACATTGTATTGAAGTCCCAAACAGTGCGGCGCGCCTCACACTCACACTTGCTGGATCACAACGTACCCGCGCGGTCTGGGCCGGGGCTGCGTCCTCCGCTCCCGACATTGTATTGAAGTCCCAAACAGTGCGGCGCGCCTCACACTCACACTTGCCGGATCACAACGTACCCGCGCCGTCCGGGCTGCGTCCTCCGCTCCCGACATTGTATTGAAGTCCCAAACAGTGCGGCGCGCCTCACACTCACACTTGCCGGATCTTGTTCATTCACTAGGAGGTTAGTATCTACACCAAGGCTAGGTAGGAAGGATCAATTACTTATGTAAAGTGCATACCTGATCACGATGCACTGATTTGATGAAGTCTCCATAAGAGTTCTGTAAGAGTTATCTCCAATAGCAAAAATATGCGGAGGTATATCTCCCATGCCTCTTTCCTGATAAAAGTGAATCTGATCCATCGTGTAAATCGGCAGGATTTCATAAGGGTTTATCGCTATCAACATGGATCCTGTATAGGTCTGAAAAAAGAAGTTATTTTATCAAAATACAACAAAGTGTTCGGACTTCGGAGCCTACACTACCACCGATTAGGAACCACCTGCGACCGACGACGTGGCAGTCGAAGGGACGCCTGCACCGCGCCGTCGTCGTCGGTGCGCGGAGCGCGGGCGCGGGAGGGAGATTGGGATCCACCTGCGACCGACGCGACGACGTGTTAGTCGAAGGGACGCCTGCACCGCGCCGTCGTCGGTGCGCGGGAGGGAGATTGGGAACCACCTGCGACCGACGACGTGGTAGTCGAAGGGACGCCTGCACCGCGCCGTCGTCGGTGCGCGGGAGGGAGATTGGGAACCACCTGCGACCGACGACGTGTTAGTCGAAGGGACGCCTGCACCGAGCCGTCGTCGGTGCGCGGGCGGGAGATTGGGAACCACCTGCGACCGACGACGTGGTAGTCGAAGGGACGCCTGCACCGCGCGGTCGCTGCGCGGCGGCGGGCGGCCGCTCAGTGCTCACGTGCGCGGGAGGGAGCTCCACACGGGGCTCTCTACAACTTCACTCTTTAGGAAAGTCTACTGTACATAGGTACTACCACGACTGTCAATTAATGTTTTCACAATGTCTCCTAAACTACCACATCAGCGAATATGAGTTTAAACGCGTTATTTTACAATAAGATGTTATTTAAACTCTACTAAAAGTGCTGGACCGATTCCAAAAAGTCTTCCACTTTTAGAATGCTAGGTACATCTGTAATTATCAAAATCTATTGGCTATAAAAAACCAACTATCGAAAAGGAACGAAGGAGATAAGCATTCTTATTAATCCTTAAGAACTTACCTACCACCATACTAAGTATACTTACATTAATAATAAAATTATAAATGTAAAATATTATACGAATGTACAAAAGGATGTTTGTTCCTCTTTCTCGCAAAATTAGGCACTGAACGGATTGGCCTGATGAATTTGGAATAGACGTCTGGTCCCACGAGATTGAAATAGCCTTGAGACGTTTCCTTAGAAAGAACGCGTGCGAAGTCGCGGGCAGATGCTAGTAATATATTGATTACAAAAGAGAAACCATCAGCCATGTATTTGCACGGCAAAGCGAATAACACCTCAGCTCACTCGGCTGATTAACCATTTAGGGGAATACCTACCACTTTACCACTGTTTTTGTTTATTCTTATGCCTTTACCACCAAAATGTCCTCTACCTCAAGCACACATAGCGTGTGTGTTGTACCTATGATACGACAGGCGTGTAATTTGTCATCGAATGTACCTACCTCACACCCTGAAATTAAGTTAAGTACTGCCTTGAACAAAACTATCATCATTTTCCACGTAGATGAAACCTGCTGTGTTCGTTTCTGGATACTGTGTGAATTCTATAGTTGCAGGGATTGTCAACCTTTATAAAACGCATTGAATTTAGAACGTGTGGCGCATGACTCGATGGCCTTTCATGTGCTACACGTTTCATGAGCTACACGCTGAGGCTACACGCTTTTTAAATTGATTGTAACACCCTCAAATGAAGGGTCTTCCTAGAACAAAACAATAGTGATTTAGAAAGCTGTTTTTATTTTTAATTCAAGAAAAGTATTCGATAGTCGCATCAATTTTCTCACGCGCCTTGAATTGAAGTTCTGTTACAGTGCATCGCATTCTGAAACATTTTTATCTTCGAGTAGATTTTTTTTTCAAAATGCTTACTCGTTCTCTTTTCCGATCAAATATGTAGTTAGGTACCTACCAAAGATATCATGTAATATTTTTGGAAAATGCTTCTTCAAATGATGGTCTTCAATTACTAGACGTCTTCGCCCGCATGGAAATTTACTTATTTGTAAAATTTTCAGAAATTACTTGCACGCCTCCTAGGGGTAGTTAAATAAAAATAAAAAATACATGTTTAATTATTTACTTTGCAGTTTATTTATACTGAGTTATGAGTGAATCAAAGAAAGGAATAATAATTTTCCATAGAAACTTTATCACCCTATTTAACCCCCTCAGAGGTTAAAATTTCCAAATTTTAATAGCCTCTGTGTTATTCTTAGTCCTAAACTAGCCACATTCAAAATAGCATAATTACCTTAACATCTATCCAAACAAACTTACAACCCACCGCTGGGCATCAGTTTATACAATCTCCTATCGTATGTAGGTAGGTATGCCTAGTCAAAGAAGATCCCTACATAATTATACTTACCTATTTACGTAGACTCCAAATAAGGGAGCTCTAAACGATAAAACTTACATAAATCAACTGCTGGTTATATCGAAGATGCAGGTTCCTCAGGATGGTGTACTCCTGCAGCTCGCCCAGCGTGATCATGTCCTCCGCTCCGCTCCGGGAGGTGGCGTGCAGCGGTTTGATGACGTCGGCTTTACTTGCAATCATCCTCTTCCCGTCATCGTCTTGGACTTCTATCTTGTCGCCCGACGAGTTTATTAGTTTGACAGCGATGGGGATATCGAACTCTCCCTTTTCTTGTGGCTTTAGCCAGAATAGGTCCTAAAGATAGAATGTTGTGTAGTACGTCATATAGAATGCTCACCTATTGACACTGATTCTACAGGTATTTACTTATATCATTTACAAAATCAAATCACGAATAACGCAGCTACAAACTTTATATTTGTTTTATTAGGTATAACAATGACTTACCGATAAGCGTGCCATTCCTGCCATTTTCACCCTTTTTTGCGATTCCCCCCACAAAACTTATATTTTCGTATTAACATCCATAAGTGTCATGTAAATCCACCACAATACTGTCGCACTTATCAGAATTCTGATTACATTATCAAAAGATAATGTAAACTTATCAAATTTAAAGATAATGGTCATTGGAACGGTTTGATATTATGAGTCAGCTTAAAACTTGAAATCCATTGGTTATGTGATGGCATTGCAGAAGTCATGAATAAGGAATGATATTATCTTAACTCATCACCCATCATCATCAGCCTGTATCAGTCCACAGCTGGACATAGGCCTCCTAATGAGCGCCTTAGCTTACTTTATGGACAGTTCATTAAGGTAGTTATTACCTTGTTCTTTTCTACATAATGGTGTCGATTCTGTTGTTTTAGGAATCCTAACTAAAATCTTAAAATTTCTTAGTTAGATTGACTTAAAATTTATGGTATTCTGTTGCAAATCTTAAAAATACCTAATTTAAAACGTGTTTTTTTTTTTTTTTTTTTCTTTCTTCTTGGACTCGCTAATCTTAAAACGTGTTTGACAATCGTAAAATCTCTCTAAGTTTAGAAGTTGGTGTTGCTGTAAGCAAAATAAATATGTTTTCTAAAATGTTGCATGTAACTTTTCTGTACATGCCCTGAATGTTTTTATTCACAAATTACATTAAATTCTAGGTTTTCGTAGTATAATTTTTGAGCATTCTGCTTGTAAATTTTAATCAGAGGTGCCTCCTTAAATTAAGTAAGACGTCTACTCTTAGCTAAGAATGTTATGCACAGAATACGGTTTTAGCAATTTTAGCTAAGTTGAGTTGTTTTACATCTGTCATCCTAATTTTAAATCTGTCAGTCTAATTTTTAAAACACAGAATAGCATTCGCGGATTTGACGTTTCTAAATCTTAAAATTAGCTAATTTTAGCTAGGTCTAAAACAAGGGAATTGACACCAATATATTGTACCTATCTGCTTCTCAGACCTGATCACCATAATGAAAGAATGTAATGACATTATAGCTACTTTCTTGATTGATAAAATATAAATTATGTAACTCACAACAATTGCAATTAGCAAAAACAATTTATTAAAAAAATTGCATTACAAGAACTTATCTCTATTATTTAGTCTAAATTACTTCTTTTTCTCAACCTTTATTTTATCCTCATTTTTTTTATCATCCTTGTCTTCTTTTTTTTCATCTTTTTTCTTATCTTTTTCCTCTTTCTTCCCTTCTTCTGCGTCTCTGTTGGTAATCTTATTGTTAATGAGATTGTGCAAAGCGATGATGGACCGCACCAGGGCAGCCAGGTAGACCACCATTGACTGGTCATTAGTTTTAATGTACAGATTGTCAATGAAATGATCATTTGCAATGTCCGGTAGTAGGTTGAAGATGTCTTGCAGCTGGTAGATGATTTGGTGGTTCATGGGGAGGGAGCCTTCGCCCACCTGGCTGAGGTAGTCCCTGATCTCGCTCAGTTGGGAGTGCAGCCCCCGCAGTCCCAGCAGCTGGTTGGTGATCCTCTGGGACAGACTTCCCACTGTTGTGTCTTTGATATCTCGTAAAAGATGTTCAACGCCTACTTCCTCCGCTTCCTCAGCTCCAATTTCACTGGGGACATGTTCAAAGGTCCTCGTTGTGGGAGAGCCGTCATCGTGAACCTCTTCGACTGCCCTGTAGGCTTCAGTTGGAAGACCTAAGTCTTTAGGCTTAGCGTCTATGATGACTAGCACTGAGTTAGGACAGTAGCGCCTGATGAGCTCGTTGATGGCTACATCGTTCTGGTGGAGTTTTGGTCCTGTGTGGTACCAGCCGACAACCTTTTCTCTCGCGTTCACCTTCTTGAACATGCCGTACATGTTCTCTAAGTAATCGTGGTCCAGGAACCACACAGATTTGTCTTTGTCATCCTCATCAAATGGCACTGAAAATTAAAATAAACTATGCTTACATTTAGGGTAAAATTATAACGGTGTTTCACATTTATAATTTTAAACTTAAACTAATTTATGTGAACTAATTTATTTATCAATGCACCTAGTCTCTCTTCCTTTTAAGCGCAAGCTTAAATTGTGGCTCATCGAGAAGGCGTTCTATAATGTTGACGAATTTTTACAATAATTTGTAATTAATTTAATGCATAATGTTTTAAATTGTTATGTAAATTTAATTTATTGTAATTTAATGACCGAACTGTAAAACTCTTACCAATAAATTGATTATTCTGATTATTCTGAAAATAGTTCAGAGCAAGAGCCATTGAACAACACACCAAAAGTATTGCAATGTCATCATGAACTAACCTGCAAAGCTATTGGACACGTCTAAGACTCCCTTAGCCCTCCAGCAGCCCAGCAATACACCGACAACGCGTTTCTGGTTGCCAATTTTCCCCATTCGGTTGAAATGGTCCACGACGCTTAGGAGCACCAAGGGATGAACTACCACCTTTGTGGTAACTACTTCCTGGCCAGGCATTTTGGAAATCGGTATCTCTCTCAGCTCTCGAAATCCACGGAATAATAATTATAATTCACAACAATAACGTAAATTATCACAGTAACAACGAAAGAATTCTCAATTCAGTCAGTAAAGTCGATAATCGGCAATCAAAAATATGAGTAAAATGTGACAGTCATGACATGAAAACATTTCTTGTCTATGGAGTTCGAGCTATGAACTTCGAGCATGAAGTCCACTATGGCTGTCATCCACTTTTTCCTAATTTTTAAGTCTCAGGCACGGTCTGGACTGACTCACTGACACAACGGCATAAAAAAGAAGTTGACGTTGTTTACAAATTTTCAAAATTTTGGCCATCGATTTTTTTTGTTTCAAAATAAATAGTACATACCTAGGGTTACCATATCTCCGGAATTGTCCTGAGATCTCCGGACTTTTAGACCAATCTCCGGAGCTCCGGAATTGTCGTATGATCTCCGGAATTTAGGAATTTTAATAAAACCGAGCAAATCATCAATAGATTATTATTAAAAACTAAGAGATCAAACAGTTAGCAGTTTTTTTTTAAATAAAAGATCAACTAAAATTACAAATAAAATCAACACTAAGGCAGGCTATGTCTAGTTTGTTCGTTTAAACTCTCCAGTAACCAATATTTTGAGACTTCAATCAATATTATAGAGTTCCATTACGTTTTAATTGAAATTACGACTAAATCTCAGGAATTTCCAATACAAATCTGGCGAATCTCCGGAATTTTCATTTTTCCATATGGTAACCCTAACATACCTAGTTTAATTATTAATTAGAGTTTACTTGTTAAAAAAGTAAATCGAAAATATAACCTTCCCAAAATGACTCCAAGAAACATAACCTTCGTAACGGGCAATGCCAAAAAACTAGAAGAACTCCGAGCTATCCTTGGCAATAGTTTTCCCTTAGAGATTATCAGCCACAAATTAGATTTACCAGAGTTACAAGGAGAAGTCGACGAAGTGTCAACAAAAAAGTGCCAAGAAGCTGCAAGACGATTGAAGAGACCAGTGTTAGTCGAAGATACGTCTCTATGCTTCAACGCTTTGAAAGGTCTTCCGGGACCGTACATAAAGTGGTTTCTTGAGAAGCTAGAACCTGAAGGTCTACATCAACTGCTGACAGGATGGGAGGACAAGTCAGCGGTCGCGGTTTGTACCTTTGCCTACTGCGCTGCTGATACAAATAATACTGATGTAGTCCTCTTCCAAGGTAGAACTAATGGGAAGATAGTACCTCCCAAGGGTAAACGAGATTTTGGATGGGATTGTGTGTTTCAACCTGACGGCTATGAGGAAACATACGCTGAACTAGCTACAGAAAAAAAGAATTCTATATCCCATAGATTTAAAGCTCTTGAAAAAATGAGAAAACATTTTGAAACTATAAATTATAAGTTGTAATACCTAATAGGAAAATAAAATGTTTCATGGTAGAGTTTACTTGTAATTAAAATGTATCATCTTTCATTGACGAGGATATCCATACCTACTTCCTTTCTCCTTTTTGAGTGGCAAATATGGAACCCCATCAACATACCACTTGCAAAAGACTACTCAATAGATATTCGAGTCTATGAAACTACCAGAACAAATTTTCTTCTATGCACTATAGACCATTTGATAGCTAATCTTAATATGGAGAATCTCTTCCCAATCAGTATGTACTCAATAATTTAACTATGCCTACCAATCAACAAAAGTTTTTTGACTCACAAGGTACTAAAGCATGCATGTATGATTTCGAAAAACACAGTCATGGCACTTTAGTAGAGGAGGTACTGGGGTTGGGGTGGAGTTTACGGGACGCTGGACATTTTTTGTATGTATACATATATAACTTATATATTTTTTTATGGCATTGTGAAGAGAGTCACTAGAGGTGCAACTTTGGATGAGGTGATTGATCTCGAAGTTCAATGACCTCGGTGCTAGACGTCAAAGAACTCAAAAAAGGGAAAAATTTGAAGAATTACCCCAATACAGAGCATTCCGATATGAGTTGATTAGGTTCAATTCAAATGACGGATCCGACACAGAGTACCCCGACTCCACGTGGTCTTGTGCGTGGCGCCCCTAGAGTGTATTTAATAAGCCGGAGGCGCAAAGGGAGTGCAGCCTCCGCCAGCCGTGACGAGGGACAGGCACCGCGCGTGCCGCAGCGGCTGAGGCTGGACCAAAAAGCCGAAGCTGCGGAGGTGAGCAGTGGTGCCTGGCTCTTGTTACGGCTGGCAGAGAGGCTGCACTTCCCGAAGCGCCGGAGCTATGGCGAATCACGAAGGAACCAAAAAAACATGAGAAACTACCCCGACGCATAGAATTCAAAAAATACAAACAGGTTTAGTTTACTATCGGGCATCGACTCCAGCTAAAACTAAAGTTTTTACAAAAAAGGTCAGTGACCTTGACCTCGTAGGTCACTGACCTTGAGTTCGAAAATGCCACACACTCGAAACTCCACAGCGACCGGTACTGGACATATTTATATTCTCTTTGTAGTATTTATATTCTCTTTGTAGTATTTATATTCTCTTTGGTACTGGACAAAGGAAAAAGTTGTAATTTTTTTATTCCTTTGCTTGTAATTTTCGTTGTTAATACTGGACATAAATCTATATATTATTATATATATAAAAGAAAGTCGTGTTTGTTACAACACTTATAAATCGAGAACGGCTGGACCGATTATTATGATTTTTGTGTTTTTGGATTTGTCTTCGTCGGGAATAGCATATTATGTATAAAAATATGATATTTCTCAAATAAATAAATTTCCCCGCGGGCGACGCTGCGTGGCGCTGCTAGTGATGTATATAATGACTGTTCTCTGACAGAATAGTTAGAATCTAAGACCAAGTAGGTACCTTACGTTCCGTAAGGGTTTGTTTTGTTCCCGACCATGATGTTTATGGTTGAGTGGTCGATATCTATTTCTTTCACATACATTAAGAGCTCATTCCCACTATGTCGTCTGTCGTGAAGATTTTTTATCGTGTTTCGTGGCGGCAGAACATTTTATATGAAACTATTCACACTTGTACGACAACGATTTTGTGTCGGCGACGACAAGAAATGTCGTGTGTTTTGTCAGCCCTCTCGGCGCACCGAAAAAATCGTGTCGTATCTTGCTCGCCGTGAATTAGTATAGAGCTGTTCACACTGGTCGGATATCGTGCCGCCCCGCCCGCGCCGCACCCGCTGTGCCGCCGGTAATCTCCGTAACTACTTCATTTAATTTGATGAAATTTGGTACGTAGATAGTTTAGGACCTAGAATAGGACATAGGCTATTAAAGGTGGTAAAGTTTGTTTGGAAATTTATTTTTCCTTGGTTCAATTTACTCAAAACTCGGTATAAATAAACTACTAAGTAAATAATTAAACACGTATTTTTTATCTTTACGAAACTACCCCTATAATGAATGGCACCAGCTGCGGTCGTGGACGACAGCCGACTAGTGTGAACAGAGGCGACGACACTCGATTACAATCGTAATCCGACAGACGACATAGTGGGAACGAGCTATAAGGTAGCAACAAGTCAATTTCAAAGTGTGCACAATTTGAAGGGTAGGTTCTTGACCTTTCGTTACTGCTCTCTAATTGGCTAATTGGTGGACAAGCCCCGCACGTGACCCTCGGTCGTCGAGCGGGCTACCTCCGCGTAGGTACACACAGCGAAGCGTAGACGCACGCAACCGACATTGCCGTCCGCTCCTGTCTTTGCTCTCGCCCTACCCATAAGAATAATATTTATTCTTATGCCCTACCGTTAATACTGTCGAGTCGCGGTGTGAATAACGGTCCTTCGTTCAACCCTTGTCGTACCTACATACACCAACGAGATAATCAGACCAAACCAGCACTTGTGGAAGCTCCAGAGTCTAGGCTTATCAGTGGATCCATCGAATACTTTTCCCTGCGTCGACCTGGCTCTGCGTCGATGCTCGGCTCGCTCGACGGTCATTGGTACAGTCGTCTCCGTAGTAGGAATAGTACTAGTCATAGATCAAGCCTCTTGCTTTAGCCATCCCATCCCATGCACTCCTATAGGTGCGGTTTATACACGGTTTATTTTATTGAAAGCAAAAATGAATGTTTGGAAAAGTTTTAAATCACACGTAGGCACACACGCTAGGGCTGATCTATTCTTTTCAAAGTTTCTCTGAAGGATTCGTAAGTAATACATCCATGGAGACAACGAAACTTGTCAACATAGCTCAAAGACTTAGCAAGCCGAAGCGGGCCGGCCATAGGTATCTCGCAAAGAACCGATAACCGTTGAGGTAAATGTGTTCTTGAGTGGAGACCGAGACTCGGTAAAACGTAGTGGCCGGCCATCCGGGCAGGTGGGATGTCGATCTGTAAAGGCTGCAGGCACTCATAAGGGGAGGCCTATGTCCAGCAGTGGACTAAAATAGGTTGATGATGATGAGAAATGGAGGAAAAATCGTAGGTACTCAAAGTTGGATACCAATATTGGATGCACAAAACGTGAAAGTGGTGCATCTTCACGGTGAAGCACAAGGCGATATAAAATCGCAATACTAAAACTAGATCAAAATGAAATGATTTGAAAGAACAGACCCATAAATGTTTTCCTGATTATAGACCTAAGGCCGCCTTTACACCTGTAAGTTACTTTCGTAATATTCATGTAAGTTACTTACGGTTGCATTTACACCTAAAATAAACTTACAGTAAATAATGCTCACGTAATTATTGTGACTTTTAACTTACATAAATTATTACACGCCCATTTACACTAGTAAATGAATAATCCAGTAAAATACCGCCAATTTTGTCAGTACCTACTGCTGCCGCTCTTTTTTTTTCTTTGTTTTTGCCACTTCTTGGCTAAATTGTCCTTTCAAATTTTTTAATTTTCTAGCGTGTTTCTCTGGAGTGGAAACAAAAATTTCACTAAGTTCAAAATGTTTTTATAGTCCCACAGTACGGGACGTACATCAAAAGCAGTAATTAAAGTTTATTCTTCGTTTGGTGTCCAGTTTTTATTTTCGTATTGTTTAGAGGACATTATTTTGTTGTAAGTTCTCAACTTATCAATTTAATTCGATAAGCTGGGAGTCGCTTCCGTAAACCAACAAGAAGACGTTTAGACTTGTAATTTTCCAATTTACGAAAGTAGTAAAAAATTACAGTAAGTCACTTACAATGACTGTTTACACTTGAAAAATTATCGTAAGTGGCTTACGTAAGTGACTTACGTGAGTAAAACTTATAGATGTAAAGGCGGCCTTAAGTTAATACTTAAGTTTAATTTTAAAAATTACATATTGAATGTAAAAATTCCGTCCGTCTAAAGCTCAATTTCCACATCCTTTGAAGAGGCGATGAAAGAACTGAAAGATAAAGATCACCTACGTCGTCTTGTACAGAGGCGTTCATTACTTGCTAACACCCCCCCTCCCCCCTCTAATAGACTGATTGATAGATTGATGATCCTGCTATTACTAGGTAACAATTTTTTTTGACAAAGCACTAGTAAGTAACTAAAATAATAAAGTAGCATGAAAGAAAATTACTACTTACTATTATTGTTAAATAAAAAATTAACCTGGTAGGTAATGAATGATACACTTAACGCTTAGCAGTTGAGCTAGCTAAAATAAAAGCTGTCTTTAATTTCGACTAAAATAGCAATCACGACCTGGATGAGTGGTTCAAGGGTCGGGCTTGTGTTCTAGGGTAGGATTTTCGATTAATTATACCGATGTTATTTTTGCTTTTTTCACCTATGACCTTATATTATTATAAAAACACAGACCAACGGAGCAAATTTCTGCAGATCCTACACAAATTTTGTTTTGAGGCGGGAATCGAACTCGCTACCTCCTGCGTCGCATGCGAATCTCAATTATAACTTAGGACATCTTTATTAACAACGAAAATTACAAGCAAAGGAATAGAAAAATTACAACTAGTATTTACAATTGAAACCATTGAGCTAACCGCAGACGGTTGCAAACAGTCTAAAGGTAGCTCAATTGATCCATGTCAATACCAGTCGGAAGCGTCCCCAAGACACTGGCTGCATTACCACGCTGTATGGCAATGCTGATGCGCTGAGCCAGATATTCACCAGCTCTCGGGTCACGCGTCGCATCGACCAGACGCTCAGATAATTTTTTAAAAACCCGGAGAGCCTCGGTACCCCACGGACCTAGGGTCTCGAATCCAAGGGGAGCAAATGCGTAGGTTCTGTCGAGACCTGCATATTTACGCCTCTTGAGATCCTCGGCCAGATCTGCCGCCGCACCAGCCCTAGTGGATGTCCTTGAAAGATGGGAAGGTGCAAGTGTGTCGACGCATGTAGCGTCCCACACAATGGGCCTCCCCAACTCCCATGGGACTAGTGTCATACCGTCGGGCCTCTTGCCATCGTCACGGAACAGACCATTCGGTTCGAGAATAGCTGGTACGTTAGCGCTGACAAAGGCCCGCCGGATGATGTCATTAAGGCTGGCATGACGAGATATCCGACCAGCGGCCCTAGTACACGATAATCCGTGATGACCAAGCTGTTCGACTGCAGTACCGCACTGGCATTGATGAGGCGCACAACACCTTGCACCCAACCGAATACATGTTGCGATACGGAAAGTAGCGGGATCCAATAAAGTGCCAGTGTTATAAGAAGGAAGTGCTTGCAGCCAATGTCCTGACTCCCATTTAGAAACGGCTAGGAGACGGGCACGATCTGCCGAGCTGGAGCACGTTTGTAACAAACATTTCCGTGTCAACTCACACAAAGGCCCGTCCCATTGCCGTTGGGACGAAAGAGATTTTGGAGGAGCAGCATCGGGGCAAGCACTATGCCAAGCCGTTCTAGCTTCGTCTAAATATGAAATTTTGAAAGAAATTTGTGATCGGACCAAATCAGACGTGTTTAAAATTTTTTCAACTAAAGAACTAGTGCTGTAGACGGAAGATAGGAACGCTGGTAGGGCTACACTGGAAATTTTGCGAATACCTAAGCCTCCCAATTTGACAGGTAGGGAGGCCTGCGACCACGCCTTGTCATCCAAATCAATATTCAAAACCGATGATAAAGTATTCTTTATTATGTTGTCTAAGCTATCCAATAGCTCGCTGTGTTTCCACAGGTGACTACATCTTAAAGAATATGTAAATTTAGGTACAAACAGGCAAAACCGAATAATAGTAAAAGCCATATGGCTGTTAATTTTGAGAAGTCTGTCTGAATTTTTGTTGAAATTTTGAATTTTCTCATCTACAAATGGCCGAAAAGACTCATCAAGAATTGGTGAACCTAGGAGTCGAAGTGAACATTTATCTATAACTGTAATGTTAGGGGCCAAACTGTTAAATTTTGCAATGATATTGTTTTTGTCTACACAAGAGTCCGAAATAAAAAGCTCGCACTTTGAAAGATTCAATTCCAAACCTATTTGTCGAAATTCATCTGTGATGATTTTTAAATCACTAAAAACGGTGTCCACTTCTCCACCTAAAGTTCCGTCATCCAAATACCAAACATTGAGCTTGGATTGAAGACGTTGAATTATTGGATGAATGGCAAGGCTAAATATGGCCGGACCAAGAGGGTCGCCCTGCTGACAGCCAACGGCAGACGAAATAATGTTATTCCGGTAAATTAATTTTGAGGGTGAACCATAGCACTGCCAGAGAAAAGGGTAAATTTCAGGAATTTTATTTTTAATTTCGTTTAGCAGGGCGCCCCTATCTACGGAATTGAAGGCATTTTTGACGTCTACCTTCAGAACTACCTCCCCATAATTTTGATCCAAAAATGTACGAAGGGAATGTACTGCGGCCTCACAGCCGCCTCGCGAACCAAAGCCTAGCTGAATTGGTCGGAAATAGTCGCCTAAATAGTCGGCTTTTTTCCGACAGCAGACTTTAGCCGCAAGGCGGCGGTAGGTAGTGCCCACGGCTATGGGTCTTATACCGCCATCCTTCTTTTTGAGTGCACAAAGGTTTGCACCATACAAGAGTTCCGTGATCTCGCTGTTGACTCGGCCTGACAACATCAGGTTGATCAAAGACGTCAAGTCTTCCAGAAGGACTTCACCTGCATGGCCAGACCCACCAGATAGTAGATCTTTTAGATGCTGTGGAGACACAGCATCTAGGCCGCCGGCAGAGCCACTCTGGAAAGAGAAGACGGCTTTGAGCACATCCTGGCTGGTCGTGCCTACAGCGTCATCACTCTCTTGTGGTGGATCGGGGAGTTGGATATCGGGCCCTGCGGGTGGATGCTTACTCTCAAGAGAAATGAGAGTCTCATCATTATTTGGCGCCATCGTGTCATTTGAAAACATTAAACGTGAGGCTCCTTTAATATCACCATCATTGAGTTTACTTTCTACAAGTCTGTAGATAGTAGACTCTGCCAGTGATGTATATGATTTTGAATTTTTGTGTGAGTCCTGATCATCAAAATCAATAGGATGCCCTGCACGTGCAGTGTACCTAACACAATTTTCTTTTATCCTAACAGTGATTGAACTTTTGTTGGAAATATCTTTCTTTACATGTAATATTTTGTAAGGAAAAATTAAAAGATGCTCCCAAACTAACATATCTACTATCATATACTATTATAACTTACATATCGACATAACTCCCAGGATTTTTGAAGCCAATCATGGTGATTTTTTACATTCCAAATTTTGATCATGCGTATCGTTTCCCATTATATCGATGGTGTTGATTACGAATTTCAAGTGAGTTTTTAAATCCAAGATGGCAAATATTTTGGGTCCAACAAATTTCGTTCACGTGATCGTTTCTAACTAAACTCAGGGTATGTTGTAACGCATTTGAGGTGTTTTTTTAAATTTGTATATGTTTATTTTAATTTGAGGCGATTTTTTAAATGTTAGTTTTGAATATAGGTATTATTATCGTAGAAACTGAGGATGTAAATTACGAATTTCAGGTTAATTGTTAACCCTATAAAGCTAACGTTCGTCATATTTGCACACATCGAATGAATTTCGTCTCGTCCCTTTGTAATAGTTACAGCTATGAAGTTGCGGTTGGGCTCCAACTTAGTGACCGTCAGACTGCGTTTGGTGGTGGTTGCATCTAGTAGGTACGTTGCTTAGTTTTGGAGATACCTACCTACTATGGTCTCGTAATTTTTACGAATGGTTAGTTTATGTGTAACTTTTTTCCTATGTTTCTTCCTATGTGAATCTAAACCCTCTATACGACGCCACCATCCAAAACCCTCCTCCATCCATCCAATCTCGTTCCTCCATCAGATAGCAACTGAAATTTGAAGGCCTTAGGGGCCTTGGGAGTCAAAACAATTTTCATCCTCCACAACTATTTATACATGACCCCGTAAAAAGTCTCACCCAACCCCCTACACGGCCGAAAAACTACTGAGGGCAGATCGCCGCGCCGCGCCGGCGGTGCCATGAAATATATACCAACGGCTTTTATTAAATTCATTTAAAAAAAATAATTATAACTATTGTAGTTTAAGTAAACGATGAAGATTATTTTGGTATAAATTTTATGTCAAAATGATGTAGAACTTTGGAGATATTAGAGTTTGTTTCGAAGCCTTTTCGATCGATAATTAAACTCGGTTCAGATTTTTTTTCCATCATATAAAGGCATATAACGAAAATGTATTCAATTATTATCCAAGAATGGAATATTTGTTACCTACCTTAAAAAAATAGTTCTATGGTCTACTAGCGACCCGCCTCGGCTTCGCACGCTTTTATTATACGTATAAACCTTCCTCTTGAATCACTATATCTATAAAAAAAACGCATCAAAATCCGATGCGTAGTTTTAAGATTTAAGCATTCAAAGGGACATAGGGATATAGGGACATAAGGACATAGGGACAGAGAAAGCGATTTTATTTTATACTATGTAGTGATACTATACTATATCGATTGTTACTGTTTTATTAATAAGATTTCAATTCAAATTTAGGTAGGTAAGGTACACATTGTTAGGTTTAAGATACAAGATAAGTAAACTTATTTGTATTGTTAATCAGAGAAACTACTAGGTAAGTACATACTTACTTCTTACTACCAATAATAAAACAAAGATCAGATACAGTCAGCTCAAAGTTAAAGTGCGTATTGGGTTTATACCCAATACGTACCCAATACAACTGACTGTACTTACATAGTGTAGGTACATCGAAGCAGAGGCAGTAATTAGCATAATTAATTTTTAATTTGCATAACAATAGATTTTTAGTGTCGGTCGACGCAGAGGAAACCATTCGATCCATCTGGTTTGGAAGGTGCGCACTAGGGCATGTAAACCGGTTATTCGGTTAATCAAAAAACCGGTTAACCGACTGATTTTACCTCGGTTTTTAACCGGGTTTTTTGGTCAGGAAAACCGGGTTTTTCGGTTATTTTTTGTTTCTTCAAACTCAAGAATTTGTCCCTCATCTGTATTAAAATTGGGTCATAAAGAAAACTATTTAGTGTTATTATGCAGTGTATGCATATAATATTACGATCCATCTAACTATTTTATAACATTTTAAGATTGTCATATATAAATCCCACCAGATAGAGATTATTGAAGAAAAATATTTTCATCTAGAAGCAGGAGAAAGGATTTAAAATGTTTTAAAGACATAAAATAAAGGAACGGTATTAACGATTGATAAGAAATATAGTCGATTGACAGATTGATAAATGATCTCTAGCGTTCATTTATTTTAATCAATCTCTAGCTTACGGAGTTAGAAAGAAGGACTAGAACATATTTATATTCTTATATTCAACATGGTAAGTATTATTATGGTATTTATAGATTTTATTCTGGTGTTTCTCGTGAATATTTACTATTGTTTCTACATTGAGTTCCTTTAAATATTTTAGGTAGGGCTTGCAGTCAACCACGAAAAAACTGAATACATCCACATGAAGCGCTACAAAACACCCGTGTTAAACGTAAAGACTTAGATGCTGGACATGTGTTGCAAGCTTCAAATATCTGGGGTGCACTATAACAGATACAGGTTCTAGGGAAGATGAAATCAACATTCGCATCCAGAACACCTTGCGGTGCAGTGCAGCGCTTCATAAAGTGTTGACGTCCAGACTTCTGAGTCGAAGCACCAAAATCCGAATATATAAAACTGTTATACGTCCTATTCTGATCAGCCTTCCGTTCAGTCGTCCGCCCTAGGTATCGCTGGATTGACGAAGTGGAAGCCGATCTCCGCGAACTCGACGCTTATAGATGGCGAGAGACAGCTAAGAACCGAGATGCCTGGAGAAGTCTTGTATTGGAGGCCAAGATTCACTTTGGGTCGCTGAGCCACAGGAGTAAGTAAGTAAGTATCTAATGTCTAGCTTAAGCTATGTTTAAGTAAATTAACATAATGTTCTAAATGACTATTATTAATAACTTAAAGTGTGATGTTGTATTGTTTATTAAATGTAATTGGGTTAATAGCCGTTTTAATAAATAAATAATAATGTTGAATGAGTGGACTGAGATGTTAGATAGAGATTTGTTGGTACAGTAATAATCTTAATATACCGTTTATGAGGAATTTCCTCTTGCGTACACTCAGGTAGTGGAATGATCTCACTGCTGAGTTTTTCTCCCAGGACTACGACATGGGGATCTCCAAAAAGAATAAGAATTTATTTATATCACACACACACACATTACGATACTTCTAATAAAGGATATACAATATACTTACTTCTAAAGGGTTAACAACTTAAAAATAAAACCATTATCTTATCAACACGCAGGTTCTGTCCCAAGGGTGAAAAAAGGGTGAAAAAATTCTTTTAAGACATTTACAAGGGTAGGCAACGCGCGTGTTATATCTCTGATATGCAGGCGTCCATAGGCTGCGGTAACCTTTTTCCATCAGGCGGGCCGCATGCTGTTTGCTACCTTGGTGGTATAAAAAATACTGTAGGTGGTACATTTATGTTGCTATCGACAACATTATATGTTTTAATTATAAGAAATGTGATTTAAGTCAAAATAATGAGTCCTTAGATAAATATAAGTACATTTTAATACAGATTTTATTGTTTTAATTCGTCTTGTAGAAAAATAACCGAAATCACCGAAAAAACCGGTTTTCACCGGTTTTGAAATCATAAAAACCGAATTAACCGGTTTTTAAAATACACCGGTTTTTACATGCCCTAGTGCGCACCTGTCTTCGTGAGGTAGGTGAGTCCCCAATTCAGCCAACTGATTTTCCCTAACATTGACAAAAATAACATTGTAGGTATGAGACCACTGGTAGGCAGTTAAGGGATATGGTATAGTATGTTCATTTAAAGTTAATTATAAAGAGGTTATACTATATTTTATCCCATAAAATATGTTACATTGTTCAGTCAGACTACTAAATATTGATAGAATAGTCCAACACAAACTAAATATAACTTTGATATAACTAACATAGCACTTGAATATACTCCAGGTGCTACATAGGGCTCTAAGTTGGTATTATTATAATTCTTGTAATACCATTCCTTACCATCCACATGCCTGATTCTAGTATTACCCAAACTCAAGCTGTCTGAAAACCTTGTCTTTGCTTCTCTATTTGAAACCGGTGAAAAGTTATCTCTATGATCATTTGGTTCCATATGTGGCATTTGAACTTTAGTTATAGTTGCAGGTCTTTTCCCATGATTAATGGCTTCAGCATTCTTTGGAACCAATGCAGCTGATAGAGCAGTTGGCTGACTTTCCAAATGATACTTCTTTGATGTAGGCTTAGGCACTACAGTTGAAGATGAATAAGGAATTGTACTGGTCTCCATCCAGGTTTGGGATATATCATTTGTTGTGTCTGTTGTGATGAGCAATCCTTCTTTTTCAGTGACATGAGTGATAGTCACATTTGACTCCATTAAATTGTACTTGCTTAAGTTATTTGGATCCACTTTTTGTTCTTCTATATTCATAGTCCTGTTGTAAGCTACATGTGTACTGCTGTCATCTCCAACAAAAGCTTCAAGCTCATGAACCTCACTCTTCATCTTGTGGTTTGTTGTATTTTGTTCTACTTTGTTGGATGTTGGCTTAGTTGAGATTTCCATTGTAACTTGTTCTGTGCTTCCTTGGCTGTTGTACTTTAATTCTCCCTCCTGACTAAATGTTGACTCTGACATCTGCACTGTGGGATCAGGTATGGGTATAAAGCCTCCTGATGTTGTTGGCAGCATTGGAGAAAAGCCTCCGGTTTCGAATTTCGGTGTTTCTGTCACGTGATAAATTTTGGTGCCCTCAGCATTTTTGCTAACAGGCCAATCCATTTTTCGTCCTGTGTTGAGGAATTTCCCTACATCCATAACGGGTAGAGGCATACCAAAAAAAGTAAATCCACTGCCGCCGGCTGGTTTAGGAGTTACTGTAGGCTTCTTGACTGTCGTATTTTTTGTTCCTGCGTATAGAACGGGTATCCCACCCAAATGGCCCTGGCTCCCGTTATTCCCCATTCCTAATTCAGTCTTCATGCCTTCAATTACAGTCTCATTAACCGGGTAGTCCACATAATCGTCGTAAAAGTAATCAGACTCCTCAGGAGATGGTCTACCGTTTATTTTATTAGTTTGGTAGTTGTTTTTTATTTGCGTTGCATAGTCTTTTATTTTGTCTAGAGAAGAGAAGACTTGCGATGTCGTGAGATTCGGTAAAAGAGCTTCGTTTTCATGTGTCAAACACGATCTGTAATTGTCGTCAAGGGTGGAAATGTTTGGGCAATCAGCCCGTGAAAACGGCATCACTTTAACGTATGTTCCGTCAGCGCACTTAGGACCGATTGATGAAGATTCTGAAAGCCAGGACTTAAGCCAAATGATGGCGCAGTTGCATATCAATGGATTTCCTGTAATAAAAAATAACAATTAATGAATGAAAAATAATCATTAGGAGTAGACTCAGGCTGAAGCATTTTCCAATACTTACCGTCAATGTCGAAAATTGCGATGTTACTCCTTAACTTCGCAAAAGTACCTTCGGATATTGATGCTAATTTATTTTGCCTCAGAGACAGTACCTTCAATCTGGCCATAAAATCGAACGGCTGTCCTCCAATATAGCAAATCAAATTGTTATCTAAATTCAACTCCACCAACCATTCCATATACTGGAATGATGCTCTCGTTATTGTGGTCAATTTATTAAAACTTAGGTCCAATACTTCGACGGAACTCAGCTGTCTTAACCCTGAGTTATCAATATTCGTGATCTGATTGTTACTTAGGTTTAAGTATTGCACCAGAGGTATATTCTCAAAGGCTCTGACTGATATGTATTGCAATCGGTTTCCTTGCAGTTCTATGATTCTTAATTTAGGAAGGTTGAAAAATGCGTGATCTGGTATGTCAATAATGTGATTTCTTCCCATGTGGACTGACACCAAACTTTGTAGATTAGATATTGCATTAGGGTGAATTACCTCTATATTATTGCTATCTAAATCAATAGAATCCAGATTCCTTAAGTCTTTGAAGCTACCAGTGCGCAACTCCGTTATTCTATTGTGTGGCATTTTAATACTCTTCAATGTATTGATGTTGTTTATCGAGTTTCCATCGAAATGCTTTATGTTATTGAAACTTGCGTCTAATAGTTTCAATTTTGATAACATGTTCAAGGATACAGGCAGCTCGTTCAGATTATTCGACGATATGTTCAAAGTTTCAACATCTAAAGCTCTGTTTACTAAGTTAGGACTAATGGATTTCAAATTGTTCTTGCTGAAGTCTAATGCGTGAAGCGCCGCGTTTTCTTGGATAGCCATAAAGTCGAAATGTTCAATTGTATTTCCATGTAAATTGACCTGTTTGAGATGTGTCAGTTTGGTAAAACTTTTCGGGTGCACAGAGAGAATTTGATTGTCGCTTAAGTCAAGAAACTCCAATCGTTCCAAATCACCAAAAGACGTTGCGTCTATTTGCCGCAATCCGTTTCTACTCATGTACAATCTGTGGAGATTGTGCAGGGTCTTCATACTTCCTCGAGGGATCTTCTGTATACCGTTGCTCGAAATATCCAAAGTCCTCAAAGCTGGTAAATCTAGATCTGGTGAAGGTGTCACTGGAAGACTTGTTATTTGGTTTCTTTGAATAAAGAGTTTTTCCAAACCTCTTGGAAGACCGGGCACAAATTCTATCAGTCTGTTAGAACTACCATCAATTTCGTATAGATTAGCTAGGTTCCTGAATGTTGCTGGATGGAGAGAAACTAAAGCGTTACCAGACATATTAACATACTCCAGTAGTGGAGTTTCCACAAAAGTTATAGGATCTACCAATGTCAGTTGATTGTGACTGAGATTGATTCTTCGTAAAGCTGGGAGATTGTACAGAAGTTTTGGCTGTAGTCGTTTCAAATAATTGTAAGATAGGTCTAATCCTTTGAGAGCGGGTAGATTCCAATATGGTCCTTCGTTTACATCCGTCAATGAATTATTACTCAAATGTAACTCTCGTAGCGCAGGCATTGCCATGAATGCATCAGCTTGAATAAACTTGATACTGTTTTTGTTCAAGTGCAGTCTTTCTAGACTGGGATGACCCCTTAGTGCTCCTCTTGGTATTTCCTGTAGCAAATTACCACTTAGATCTAAGAATTTGAGTCGGGGTAAAGCTTCTAGTAGAGCTCTAAACTCGGAAATAAACATAATCTGATTGCCGATGAGATAGAGTTCTTCGACGCCGCTTCCCGACTGTTGCATAAACGATTCTGGATGTATTTGATTTATTTTATTATAGTTCAAATCGACTACTCTGAGTTTTGGAACCCTGTGAAAAGCGCCATGATGAATTATGTGTATTTTGTTATTTGATAATAAAATAGTCTCTAGCATAGGCTGATCGACAAAGGCGCCTTCGTTGAGTTTATCGACGAGATTGTGGTTTAGATTTAGAACTGAAAGCGTGACCAAGTCTCGTATGGCTCTTCCGACCATTGTAGCGTCTGATATCATATTATCACTCAAAGAAAGTTCATTCAGAGTGGGAATCATAGAGAAAGCTCGCATATGCAATTGGTTGACACCACAGTTTGTAATCTCCAATTTACGAAGCCTTGGAAGATCGTAGAACGCGTTTACTTTTATAATTCGGAGATCTCGACTCCCTCGTACGAAGAGTCTTTCTAAACTTGGTAAATTCTTGAATGTTCCTTCGTTTATCGCACTCAGACTGCCTGACTGTATGTTTATGTAACGCAACTTCTCCATCCCCGTAAACGCAGGTATCCTTTTCAAGTTTTGCGACTGTATTGTTATTGCCTGGACCCTTTGTAGTTTCACTAAGCTCTCTGACGGTATGTGTCGCAGATCATTTTCTACTATGAATATCTCTAACAAGTCCTTCTCTTGTGTTTCCAACCAGCCTGCTGATAATCTTTCCAGTCCATTATGACGTAGCATAAGCCTTAGTATTTTCACATTTTGGAATACTTTCCCAGGCAACGACGGCAAATAATTATTTTCTATTATTAGTTCATCTATTGGTTTCTTTACGAATTCCCCAAGTTTTTGGATTCCTTTGGAGACTTGCAATAAATCGCTATGTGTGCACCTGGAATTGAAAAACAGCTTGAAGAATCTTAATAAATGAGAAAGTCTGTGTGTTTGTTATAACGTATCTACGTAACTACTTAACTTATTTATAAATTTGGTGTGCATAATATAGTTTATGATCTAGGTATCGGTTTAAAAATGTGGTGGAGTTTCACTCAAAACTCGCTACAAAGAAACTAAATTAAACACTTATTTTTAACAGAACTGTCAAAAAAATTCTGTAATTTGTATGAAAAAAAGATTCCCTGGTTCGCACATTCATTCAAAACATGCTAAAATGAAACCTTTATGTTCGTAGGTAACTAGCTGCGCCCCGCGGCGTGTCGTCGCCCGCGTGGAAATTTATCTGTCAAATGGAGAACATGTGGGATTGGAGGTGCCCACCCAACTGTAGGACCAACCTACTTAAGTTTGCCCGCAAGCCCGCATGTCACTCACTATCTCTACTCAATATCCCGTCCATTTACAGCGTGGATATATTTCACCAAAACCTGCCGAGAGTCATGGAAATAGCACACCTACACACAATAGCACACATTTTGGATTAATTTATTTGTGTATTGTAACTGTATTTAGAAAACTACCTTAAATAAGTTGTAATAGGTTGATTCTAAATATATTAATATTGTACCTACCGTAGTGTAGATCTAGTATCCGTCTTAAGGTTAACAAAATAAACCTGGGCCTTAATACCAACATATAAATCGCTTCACCATTTAAATAGTATCGTGTCAAAATGTCAGTGTTAAACTCTTTTTGGTATTCTACTAGCACAAACTTTTTGAGGTTCATTCATAGCTGTGACGATTGCCTATAACTTATAAGTATAGGTAATCGTCACAGCTATGAATGAACCTATATCTAGCAATTTGACAATAATGTATTGTATTAAGTATATCAGTCATCTAGTACCCACAACACAAGCTCTGTTTAGCTTGGGGCTAGATGATGCTGTGTGGATTGTCCAGCAGTAGTAGTATTATAATATTATAAAATTTGTCTGAAAAAAAAACTGGTTCGCGAGCGAAGCGGCGGGGAGCATCTAGTATTAAAACCTACTGTGATTTAGTATAATTGGCCTAAGGGTCGTTCTAATTATATATCGAGGTTTTGTAATAACTTTTCTACGCGAGCTTTACGCGAGCAAAGCCGCGGCCTACGGAAAGCTAGTTCTTCATAAAACTAAAAACTGACTCTGATTCTCACACGTTGATCTTGAAAACTTACCATATTTGTATATCTTCATGTCTATTTGTGCATATACAAGGCAGTATAGAGTCCGGGCTCGGGCAGCATTTCGTTTGCTCGTGTGTGGCCACGAATACCGCGAGTGTTAGCCATAAGGCTACCTCTCTTGTCTTGACAACCATTCTTCCCAATCCTCTGTGGCTATCATGGTAGCATTTCAAGTTCCTGACAGATCTTCTCACAATCTTGTATCTGAAAAAAAAAACAATCTCCATTTACTTTGTGTTAATGTTAGATTTAACAGCAGTTCTCAAGGCTCGTACAAAAGTGTTGCTTAATTTACTATTGAGTTTATAGAATAAGTAAGTGTAGGGCGTCAAGCGGTAAGTCAGGGGCACCAAGGACCGATGAACAATGTTAAAAACAATGCGAAAGGAAACAATAGCCGACAGAACGGTCCGGTGGTTAAGATGCACTTTCACTACCCCATTGTATTGGCGATCCGGGCCGCGTCATCGTTACACAATAGTACGTAGGTACGGTACGTACGTAGGTACCCCACATTTGGAGGTTTCGGTTCATATTGATGTAGGTCATTAGTGGGTAGGATACGGTAGAGTGGGATTAGTCTTGCGTGAGGAATCCATGAGATAATTAGCTCTTGGCGTTTTGGATGCGGTTTACGGAAATAAAGAGGATTTCTGCGGATAGTTTCACTGTACAAATATGAGGAAGTAGATTTGTTGCAAAGGAAACCTTTACGGCGGTTAATAATATAATGGAGGTGCCTACTTTAGTTTATGAACCCGCTGGCAAACCGTTCGAGAAGAGCAGTAGATACGAGTAACACATAGAAGAGAAGGCAGGCACTGAACCAGCGAACCATTGAGTGCACGGCCAGTGATCGTAGTACAGTTATCGCATTTATCTTTAATTCTTAACTGTCGCAAACTGTCATCCCAACTGTCTCAAGTCCATTGAGATTTAGATCGTGTGGAGTGGGGCATATAATGACAGCTCTAGGAAGTGTAAACTCTAAACGGTTTTATTTTTCCAAATAGATACCACGATAGTTCCTCTACCTTACCTACATTATGCATTAAATATACACACCTACATACCTAAGAATTTTACATGGTGGTTTTAAAACCATATCATTGTCATAGTGAAGTGATCGGTTTGCTGAATTGGGTCCCTGGTTACGCATCTTGACTATAGAAGATGTAAAGATAACTATTGCAATGTGATTAAAAGTGGAAAGTTATGCATTAGGTTTAAAGAGGGATTTTATTTCATTAGATTTATAAAAAAGATAAATAAAAGCCTAATAACCACCCTCTAACTCGATTCAAATGTTAAGCTGAGATTATTAAATGGCTTAGGACCCTTTTGTAATGAAATGTTTTGTAGTGTATCAGCAAACTGAAGATTTGCTCAAGCTGCTTTATAACTGATGAGGATAATAAACTTGAAACTTGTGATCCACCGCGCTCATCCGCAGCGACCTGGTCCAACACCGCGACTCCCGCCGCCGGACTCCAGGAGACTGGTGTCCTCCGAGCGCCCGGCGACAGCAGGGCTGCGAGAGCACTCACACACTCACACGGGGCTCCCGCTGTCTCTTCGCGCCGCGCCCCGGGGTCTCGACCACGCGAGATTCCGTCCCACATCTAGCACTCTACACACACATACGTAGTCTGTAGCCCTCTAGCCCTTTAATATAGTTTATTTATCAGCCCAGCCGTTATATCTTAATTAGGTATGGCGTAAAGAAAAGCGCCACCGAGCAGAGGCTTGATGGATCGTCTCCAGAGTTAGAATGACCAGATAGTCGTGTCACCAACCAGTAGATCCGGTGAAGTGAGCGGTGCACAAGCGTAGTCCCGTGCAGCCGCAGCGCGCGTGCCACAGGTGCGGTAGCCGAACACGAACTGGGATACGAAGTCTATTTCGCATGTAAACAGACTTTCGGTTCACAGTTGGATGCGCACCAAGTAACTTATCTTTCACCATTGTGGCTCGCGCCAGCGCCGGAGGTGAGGCACCGGTGCCTAACTCGTACAGGTGGGCCGACTCTTTGGAGACCTTTAACTTATCACCTACAAGACTCGTCATGAATATTTATAATTTGATTCTTTTCAAAAATAATAATCGAATTTCTAGTTTTTTACAATTTACGCAAACAAATTCCTCGGGCATAATATATTTATGGGATCAGAGTCGAGTTCAGGGTGCAGGGAGCGACAGCGTACCTAGTTGTGCGCGAGTGTCGCCGTCAGCACAGCCTTGTGAAGTTGTGACGCTCTCGTGACGTCGTCGCCTCGCCCGGAGGCGGCGGGACTCTACCGCTCCCGCTGACTCTACCTACGCCTCGCCGGGCGGAGTGTGTCCGCGGCGCGGATCGGATGTGTGTTATACAAGTCTGATTGGCTTGGTGATCGCGGCCTGTCTCTCGCCATGAAACCGAGAGGAACCTCTGGGGCCTGTCCTGCGAGCGTGAGCAGGCGGGAGCGAGCGCCCCGTCGCTGCGGACCTGGCGCGGTCACACGCGGCTCGTCCTTGCGGCGAGTGAGGTTCCCGTGCTGGCCCTACACTCCCAACCCCCACCACACATGAGCGTACTGTCTCGCCGTGGCAGTGATATGCGTGCGCATTTAATTTTTCAATTTAGAGCGAGATGAATATGCATTTAAAGGCAATTAACAAATTGCACCTACAACTGGAGTTAGGGACCTTCCTTTCTGGTCACCTCTTTTAGTCTTTGCCTCAGATTGCAAAATAAAGAAAGCTACGGTGCGTTATCTCGATTAAATCACGATGTGGTAACAAGGAAGGGTGGCTTGGACAATAAAATTGACTTGTCGTTTTAATTGTCCAATTGCATTTAACGAACGACAATTTGTAGCACCTGTTCTATTCTCGGTTCATGAAGGTACATACACTCGCACATCTGAGAACTCGTTAGCCTTGGAGGCAGCGCCGCATTAGGCGCGCCGGCGCGGGGCCTGTAGCACATTCTAGCAAGGGGCCGTTGGATCACAATAGGTATAATTATTTATTTACTAGGTAAGCCAAGTTACAAGTCAAAATAACCTCATTCTAGGCTCATTGTCTTCCTCAACTCATTTTAAACACGTTTACGTTGAGAAATGTCGTTCACTATTGCAGTTGCTGGTCGTGAGATACAAATAAAAGCGCAATACACGGCAATGTCAACGTTTGGGAAACGAGATTGGAAATAGTTATATAACAAAAGCTTATAAAATTCCAACGCGAGATCCTCGTGCTTCTTGATACCAGTAGCTAATACCCAATACCCACATCAGAGTTGCACTAATTCGTTGTCTAGTCCTCCAAATCATCTACATAAACACTTAAGTATACAGGGTGTCCCATAATGAGTGAATAACCCGAAAAGTGCTTATGCGCCAAGTCAAGGCCAATCAGAAATTTTTTTTATTTTTTTTCTAACTTGACCCGTTCGGAAAATATTTAATATTTTGTAAATTTGGACAAATTTGTACCTTTGTTCACATTTTTGGACTTTGTGCCTATAATTTTAATAATTTTTTAATTTTTATTTTTGGAATATACTAAGGAAAAGCAGTTTTTTTGAACACCGTAAGAAAGATTTTGGTAACTGGGACCAGTAATTTTCAAGGCAGGTTTAAAGTAGAAAATTTAAATTTTTCATATTTTTATGCAAAGTTTGAGCTGCTGTGGTTAAAAAAAAGATAAGGAAACCTAAGATGCCGGGTACTTTAAAAACATGTCCATTTCAAGAGCATCCTAAAATGATAATAAACGTTGAAATTTTGTAGGGTAAAAAACTGAGATATAGCTACTTTTGTGCCAAAAGAGGCCTAAGCTAGTAAAAATAATATTGAACCAACACATCAATAAAATATGTTTTTCGTCTTACTCGTTCTAAAATGGTTACTTTACTTAAAAATAGTGAGGGAAATCTATTTTTGCTGATTCATGCTGGAAAATAGGAAATATTTTGATGAATAATAAACAATAATCTAGCCGAAAGTAAAGAGAGTTTGTGTTATGAGTACGAATTTCGTGGTATGAATTTGGAAAGAAGATTACAACTGCATTCAAACTACAGAATGACGGGTGTCCAGTACACTAAGCCGTTTAGGAACGGCGTTATTTAGATTCAGCGTATCCAAACAGATGGGTTATGCGTGGCGGCGCTTCCCAGTGGCCAGCGCGGTAGCTGGACTTGAACCCATTGAATTTCTTTTACTGGGGCAACTTGAAGGAACTGGTATACAAAAAACCTATTCCCTAAATACTATAACTTAATTTAATTTATTATAACTTAATATAACTTCGACGTCGAGTCTAAAACGATGCGGAAAAAATTAACCCATATTAGTCCACTGCTGGACATAAGTCTCCCCTAATGAGCGCCATAGCGCCCTGTCTTCAGCTTAACAAATCCAGCATCTGCCAGCAGGCTTTCGAAGATCATCATCCTACCTGGCCGGAGGTCGTTCTACACTACGTTTGCCAAGTCGCGGTCTCCACTGAAGAACACGTTTACCCCAACGGTTGTCGGTTCTTCATGAGATATAGCCGGCCCACTGCCACTTCAGCTTGCTAATTCTTTGAGCTATGTCGATAACTTTGGTTCTCTGTCGGATGTATTCATTACGAATCCTATCCTTCAGACAGAGAAACTCCGAGCATAGCTCTTTCCATAGCTCGCTGAGCGACTTTGAACTGGTGGAGCAGTGAGTGTCCACGTCTCAGCTCCGTAGGTCATCAGGGGTAGGACGCACTGATTGACAACTTTCGTTTTCAAACATTGCTGTATGGGTGATGAGATTTCAATCACTGTTTTTAAGAAGCAAAGTTTTAGAACGAGTAAGACGAAAAACATATTTTATTGATGTGTTGGTTCAATATTATTTTTACTAGCTTTGGCCCCTTTTGGCACAAAAGTAGCAATATCTCAGTTTTTTACCGTACAAAATTTCAACGTTTATTATCATTTTAGGATGCTCTTGAAATGGACATGTTTTTAAAGTACTCGGCATCTTAGGTTTCCTTATCTTTTTTTTTAACCACAGCAGCTCAAACTTCGCATAAAAATATGAAAAATTTAAATTTTCTACTTTAAACCTGCCTTGAAAATTACTGGTCCTAGTTACCAAAATATTTCTATCGGTGTTCAAAAAAGCTGTTTTTCTTTAGTATATTCCAAAAGTAAAAATTAAAAAATTATTAAAATTGTAGGCACAAAGTCCAAAAATGTGAACAAAGGTAAAAAAAATTCCAAATTTACAAAATATTAAATATTTTCCGAACGGGTCAAGTTAGCAAAAAAATAAAAAATGTTTCTGATTGGCCTTGACTTGGCGCATAAGCACCTTTCGGGTTATCCACTCATTATGGGACACCCTGTATAGTTTGTAGATAACCTTATTTGTTGAAATAGATTTTAGTCGGAATATTTCAATAACGATTAATTGTATAAATAAATAAATAAATAATTCCGGACAGTCCACACCTAGCTCCAAGCTAAGCAGAGCTTGTGTTATGGGTACTAGATGACTGATATACTTAAGAGGCGGTTCACAAATCTACGTTATGCTGATTTAGGTATTTCGACACCGAGTGGGCGGGGCATCGTGCTACGCAAGCGAGTATTGCTATAAAATCTTGATCCACGAGTAATTTTTACAAAGTTTTCTTAGGATTGATTTCGGTAGATGATTTTTTTATGTGAATCAAATATCGCTTCCATAGATTTATAAATAATTTAATAGTATCTGTTTGTCTTATAGTTTTTATGTAATTTATGGTAATTTTATTTATACTTACTATGTTACTATTACATTAAAAGTGAAAGTCTGTGTGAATGTTTGTTATAATTATTGCAGTAACTACTAATTTATTTTACCTAGAATAACACATGTGAAGTATTATTTTGAAATTAACCTTTGAAGGGGTTAAATAGGGTGGTAAATTTTGTACACAGTGCAAATAAATTTTGAAGTGAATAATTAAATACGTATTTTTATGTTTTACAATATAACCCCTAGGGCTTTTGCAATATTTTTTTAGGAAAAGAAAAATAACTTTTCCTTTTTCTCTCATTCACTCAAAACATGATACCATTACCTGAAAACCATTACGTATGTAAATAATAGATAAGCGCATCCGCTCTCCGCGTCGGCTCTAAATTCCAAAACGTGGCCTACCCACTAAAGAATAAAACGTAGTGATTATTCTCAGCCTTGGACATCGATATAGTTCTCAATTTGACAAATAAATTTACAAGCGGGCGAAGCCGTGGGGCGCAACTAGTAATATTATAATGTGAAAGATTTGTATGTATGTAACGAATAAACTCACAAAGTGACCGATTTCGAAGACTCTTTCACCATTAGAATGCTACTTATCCTTCAGCAACATAGACTATATTTATAAGTAAAAAAAAGGATCCCTACTAAAACTTAAATTATCTAAAACAAGGTGTAAAAAAGTTAGTCACAAAATGTCTTTCGGCGCGTACGCTACGAAAACTATTGATGATAGAACAAAACAATGTACTACGACTTTGCAGAACACATTATTATCTACAAAAAATATCGCTACAATATAATATATTGTAGCGATATTTTTTGTAGATAGTTATGTCTAACTATTACAGTGACGTCACAATAAATATTCATTTAAAAAACGCCATCATTAACGCCGTCGTCGCAAGAAAAGGCTCTTTATTTGTACCCTGGTATAATAATAATAATGCAGGACAATCCACACAGCACCATCTAGTCCCAAAATTAGCTAGTCAAAGCTTGTGTTATGGGAACTAGAAAACTATTATAATTATAAAGGTAATACAATATGTATATGGATAGATTTTTTTTTATTACAATAAAAAACGTATGCGACTAATTATTATTTTTTTAAAAATGTATTGAATGAAATACATGTTGAATTGATTAATTGATTCCAAACAATAAACTTGTTTTAATTTAAATATTGTTATTAATAAAATAAGTGAAACGATACCAAAGATCAATTTTAGGGACATGAATAAGGCGTATTGGATTAAAAATAATTAAGTAATTTATATCCTCAGTTTATACGAAAATAAAAAAAAAACGCCTTAAATGACAAATAAACTTGGAAAAATTAAAAACACCTCAAATTCGTAGCAACATACCCTGGGTTTAGTCGGAAACGATCACGTGATCGAAATTTGTCTGGGTGTTTTTATAATAAAAAACTAATTTTTAGCTGCAAGCAGCTCGCGTCGGTTGTGTAGGCTGTTTTTTTTTATCTAGAACCTGTTTTCGTAACCTACACTCCTGAATTGGTCGAAATCGAAACCCATGACAATATTTTGCGATAAAAAATGTAGAGGAGGGGCTCGATTTTTTTTCTTCCTATTAAAGATTATACCCTCTATACGATTCCGCCATCCGAAATTATCTATCGGTACGCTATCCGGTAGCAATTCAAAAGCGGGGGGTCTTAAGGGTCAAAAAAATTTCACCCCCCACAACGATTTGGAACCTTCCACACGACCCCACAAAAATCTGACCCACCCCCCTACACTGCCGAAGAACCCCAGGGGGGGGGTCGAGGGGGTTGTCCTGGGGGTCGTGGGGGGAACGCATCTCAGCGAGCGAAGCGAGCCGTACTGGTCCCGGTGTCGCATCTCGGCTCGCTTCGCTCGCCTCGATGCTCCACCTTAAAAAAACCTCAAAAAGGGGGCAAAAAATGGTTTTTTTTTAAAAAAAGGGGGTCTGGGGGTGCAAATGGGTCTATTTTTTTTGGTTTCCGCAACTATTCGTCCTCCTCTACGTGACTACGAAAAGATTTTTTTTCCATCGCGAGCCGTTCGGGAGATATGAAAGGGGATTCTAAAAAGGGGTCATGGGGGGGTTCGATTTTTTTTCTTCCTATTAAAGTTTATACCCTCTATACGATCCCGCCATCCGAAATTATCTATCGGTACGCTATCCGGTAGAAATTCAAAAGTGGGGGTCTTGGGGGGTCTTAGGGGTAAAAAAATGTAACCCCCCAAAACGATTTTGAACCCTCCACACGACCCCACAAAAAAATCTGACCCACCCCCTACACGGCCGAAGAACCCCAGGGGGGTCGAGGGGTTTGTCCTGGGGGTAGTGGGGGAATGCAGCACGGCTCGCTTCGCTCGCCGTGCTGGTTCCCAGTGTCGCATCTCGGCTCGCTTCGCTCGCCTCGATGCTCCACCCTAAAAAAACCCTTAAAATTGGCCAAAAAACGGTTTTTAAAAAAAAAAGAGGGTCTGGGGGTGCAAAGGTGTCAAACTTTTTTTGGTTTCCGCAACTATTCGATCTCCTCTACGCGACTGCGAAAAGACTTTTTTTCCATCGCGAGCCGTTCGGGAGATACGAAGGGGGGTTCTAAAAAGGGGTCATGAGGTGGGGTCGATTTTTTTTTCCTTCCTATTAAGGACTTAACCCTCTATACGATCCCGCCATCCGAAATCCTCTATCGGTACGCTATCCGGTAGCAAGTCAAAAGCGGGGGGTGTTGGGGGTCTTGGGGGTCAAAAAAATTTCACCCCCCAAAACAAATTCTAACCCTCCATACGACCCCACAAAAAAATCTGAGCCAACCCCCCACACGGCCGAAGAACCCCCGGGGGGTCCTAAAGGGGGTTCGAAATTAAAAAAAGTGGAAATTTTCCCAAACTCACCCCCACCCCCCCTACACATTTCCGAAAAAAAGGGTAATAAAATAATACCATACCTTGCTTTCTTCAACGATAGAATATTTAGTTTTTTTTTGTTTAGTAACGCATTTGTATTTATTTTTCCCCATTTCGGCTTGTGATAAACCTCAGTTATAATAAAAATAACTATCTGGTAAAATATGTAATAATCATGTTACGAATTTAAAAATTATTGAAATGCGAATGTAAATATTTACAACGATCAAAACGTTCCAACTCGCTCATAAACGCTGCATTTTTTGGGCGTTTCGTCCGACGGAGAGTGCGAGCAAAAGTGACATAGGTCCACCTTCGACAAGCGCTCGCGCGGTACTGAGGGCAGATTGCCAGCACAATAAAATATATACCTTTTTTAATAAATTCATTAAAAAAAATTAGTTGGGATTTAAAACGTAAAATTAATATTGTAGTTTAAGAAAACAATGAAGATTATTTTGGTATAAATTTTATGTCAAAATGATGTAGAACTTTGGAGATATTAGGGTTTGTTTCGAAGCCTTTTCGATCGATAGTTAACCTCGGTTCAGATTTTTTTCCCTTCATATAAAGGCATATAACGAAAATGTATTTAATTATTATCGAAGAATGGGATATTTGTTACCTTAAAAAAAATAGTTTTATGGTCTATATTCAATGGAATCTTCAAATTAGAGCTCCCAAAACAGGTCTCCGACCGTTTTTGCCTAAACTAGCATCGGGAGAATGATTATAACTAAATAAACAAATAAGTTATCTAAAATCTGGTTAATTATTACTGAAGTTGAGGAAACAATCTACTATTACCAAGAAATTTTCATTTCAAGCAACGAACGAAAGCTATAGAATTTGGACGACGAATAAGTGCATTTTCGCCTTTTTTCGTAATAGGGGCCTATACTAACTACATAGATAAATATTTTTTATTATACATATTAAACACCCAGACCAACGAAACAAATTTCTGCAGATCGTACACAAATTTGTTCCGAGGCGGGAATCGAACCCGCAACCTCCTGCGTCGTCGCAGGCGGACCTTCGCCCACCGCGCCACATCGGTCGTCGAACACGTATGGTGTGGTTTAAACGTTGAGCTTCAGCAAGCAGCAGTACGGTCTACTACGTTTTTTATTCATAATGACAAACGCCTGAATTTAACGTTCACGTGTTGTCTAGGTGTTTGACTTTTAACACTTCGCTGTGCGATCTCCTCCGGAGCTGAAATATTGAATAGGTAGGTACCTAGACGTAGTTCTGAGCATGGAATAAAACATATGGGAGGTACCTACTAATTAAGTAGATACCTAAACCAGTTTTATTGATATAAATATACCTAGGTTATTACCTACTTACATAATAATACTCATTCTTTACCTCAATCAACAGGTGGTTTACACAAAAAAGAACACGTGATCGTATATCGCTCGACGTGAGTAGGGTAAGATTGGGGACTCTGCGTCAAGTGATACATGACGCAGAAGCCCCAATGCATATTTGATGCAGAAGCCCCAATGCCTAACGCATTAAGGCTTCTGATTCAGATTAAAACAAACGGCATCGTATTATGATCGCTCGATCGAGCGCCGCTTAGAATGTCGAGCATCATTTATCAAATTCTAAACTCGTCTTTGTTTTTGTTGGGCTAATTTTATTCTTGAATCATTTTACCGGCAGTATGCTACAGTATCTCACTTAGTGTCTAAGATAATATTTTACGTTCAAAAAAAATTAGGAACCACAACGAAACGTAAACAATATTATGATAAAAAAAAATCTAAAATCATGTGCGCTGCAAATTCTATTGATATTAATAGAACAAAATAATTTAGATACCGACTACAGTTAAGAGAGAACTCATATTGTCTTTAAAGTTCGCGATATGTATAAGCACCATAATGTTCCAACTATTATAGGTAGTTAATTACTATAACTACGCATTTATGTTAAGTTATAAAAAGGTCAGTAGAAACTAGAGGTAGAGCACTTTATTCATGTCTTAATATTTTATTATCCTTATCCAAATAAATGTTAAATTTATATTGAAGACTGCTTCAGTAGGCGCCTGTAGATAATTTTTGAATTATTAAAATTGGATATTGGCGTACAAGATAATCATGGACTTAAAAAAGCTTTATGTACAAAGAAAATAACAATCAAAATAGAAACAAATAGTAGGTGCGCTAGAAGCGCTTTATGCGGCTCGCTATGCATCACAGATGGGTAGGTAGTAGGTAGATTGTCTGACCTCGATAAAGCATGACGCATCGAGTAAAATTCTTGGAGAGAATGAAGAAGGCAGCAGGTTCGATTCCCTCAAAACAAATTGAATGTTTGTGTTGCTTTATGATTTCTATACTTAATTTTTCGGTTTTGCGTTTTATCAAAATTTACCCATACAAATATTTTTATTTATTTGTAAGTACCTACGTGCAAGAAGTCATGACCATCTGCTAGTATTTTATAACATAATTTAGTTTACCTACCAATCAAATACTTATAACATTAAGTACTTACCTATATTTGTTTAGCGCGATTTTTTATCAATAAGCAATCACAGTTAGGTAAGTTTGTCGGCCCGGTTTAAAGTTATAATTAACTTAGACCTAACAAGTAAAAAGTAATAATTAGTTTAAATTGAGGCGCTGAAATTAAGCGATATTTATTGAAGTACATTCGACTACCATAAAAAAATTTCGTCTCTTATTACCGCGACAGTGCGGCGCCTGTACTTATTTGGAGGGGACAGCTGCATACTATCTAATGTCATCAGTATGATATTTTGTAAAGCAAATTAGTGTAGCCCTTATTTACTCGACAGTAAGTTTCACTATAAAGAAAATAATACAATATTTTAAGAGCTAGAATTAATTGAAAATTAATATGACACAGTCTAGGTTCAAGTAGTCATTCGGAGTCGAGGCTCTCATTCTATCAATTGCATTTGAGAAGATTGCACACCTAGTAATCCCCCAAAAAATATTTAAGTGTTTGTGATTGGCAGCATCATCGTTGAAAATACCTATGTACGTACCTACTTATTTATTATGTTCTTTTAGCAATAAGACCAACAATTTCATTTTTCTTTGTTCGTACGAGTAGTTTACTTTATGTTTTGTTTGATGTAATTTTACAATAGATAAGTAAAGAATTTTCTATCCATTTATCTTAATCTAAACATTACCTTACTGAGAAAAACATCATGTTTAATCATTGTTATTATGAACTATACTTATTTAATTATTTATTTCAGGTATTCTCACAATCCGTTTGATTCTGATTCGGAATTGCCCCTTACACAGCCCATCAAGAAAAAAGTGACAAAACCGAAAACAAAGGCTGTCAAATCAAAAGCCAAAAAATGTTTTCCGATAGGAAGTGACTCTGAGGCTGAAGTTGAGGTTGTGCCGATGATGCCGACAACGTCATCTGGTCAGTCTAAGAAAAAACGTAAAATATTACCAGAATCTGAGGTATGTTGAATTTGGATTTGAAATATGTAGGCGCTAGTAGTAGCATTCCTTTTTTGAGATCTATGGTTTACATTTTTTATTTATCTAGGTATTAGCAGTTGCCCGCGCCTTCGACTGTATTTTTATTGTTTTCTGATGTTTATTTTGAGAAATAAATTAGTCTATGCTCTTCGCTCCCCATGATATAAACTTATTTCCTTATCGAATTTCATTAGGATCCGCTCAGCCGTTAGACGTGAAAAGGTTACAAACAGACATAAGCTCGCCGCAGATAGCTACTTTCCAATTTATAATATTAGCATGGATGTATGCATATATTTTTTAATTTCTTTTCCAGGATGATGAGCATGTTGAGGAACCCGTTGTAGCAGGAAAATTAAAAACATATTTTTCTCGCCGAGTGGCTTCCGGAGTTACGCAGCAGAGCGATCCTTCGAAACAAGGAGAATACTACGTGGAGGTTCGCGTTTCCCTATGTAAGGAGTTGGAGGCAACCTCATCGGACGACCGCTGGAAACACTCACTCGTGAGTCTAAAGACTGCTGTTAATAATAACAGCACAACTTGGAAGGCGGTTACGCATTTGATAAACGCTGTTAAAGAAGATTTTCAGGGTGTTCGCCCAGTACTGTACCCGCATGAGAAATAATGAGATTTTAGTTTTGTATCTACGTATAGAATCGACTATCATCAACTTACTACCTATTTTTATCACCATTTGTATCGAGGTATTAGGTACTTAATCAACTTTTTTTATATTTTAATCATTTATCGCCTTTTCATTTCAGCAAAACTAAATAAAAATTGAAACAGAAATTAAAATTGAAATTGAAATAGAAATTAAAATTGAAAAACCAATTGAACACAAAATAGAGAATTTTATATTTTAATTATCTATTGCCTTTTTATTTCAGCAGAACTAAATAAAATTGAAATAGAAATTAAAATTGAAACAGAAATTAAAATTGAAATTAAAACAGAAATTAAAATTGAAACAGAAATAAAAACAAAAATTGAAAATTTTGTATTTTAATTATCTATTGCCTTTTTTATTTCAGCAAACTAAATAAAATTGAAATAGAAATTAAAATTGAAACAGAAATTAAAATTTAAATTAAAACAGAAATTAAAATTGAAACAGAAATAAAAACAAAAATTGAAAATTTTGTATTTTAATTATGTATTGCCTTTTTATTTCAGCAAACTAAATAAAATTGAAATAGAAATTAAAATTGAAACAGAAATTTAAATTGAAATTAAAAACAGAAATTAAAATTTAATCAGAAATAAAACGAAAATTGAGATTTTAAATTTTAATAATTTATTGCCTTTTTATTTCAGCACAACTAAATAAAATTGAAATAGAAATTAAAATAGAAACAGAAATTAAAATTGAAATTAGAAACAGATATAAAAATTTAATCAGAAATAACAACGAAAATTGAGATTTTAAATTTTAATAATTTATTGCCTTTTTATTTCAGCAGAACTAAATAAAATTGAAATAGAAATTAAAATTGAAAGAGAAATTAAAATTGAAATTAATAACAGAAATTAAAATTTAATCAGAAATAAAACGAATATTGATATTTCTATTTAAATAATATATTGCCTTTTTATTTCAGCAGAACTAAATAAAATTGAAATAGAAATTAAAATTGAAATTGAAATTAAAACAGAAATTAAAATTTAATCAGAAATAAAAACGAAAATTGAGATTTTAAATTTTAATAATATATCGCCTTTTTATTTCAGCAGAACTAAATTAATATGAAATAGAAATTAAATTTAAAAGAGAAATTAAAATTGAAATTTATAAAATTAAAATTTAATCAGAAATAAAAACGGAAATTGAGATTTTAAATTTTAATAATATATCACCTTTTTATTTCAGCAGAACTAAATTAAATTGAAATAGAAATTAAATTTGAAAGAGAAATTAAAATTGAAATTAACAAAAATTAAAATTTAATCAGAAATAAAAACGGAAATTGAGATTTTGAATTTTAATAATATATTGCCTTTTTATTTCAGAAGAACTAAATTAAATTGAAATAGAAATTAAATTTGAAAGAGAAATTAAAATTGAAATTAACAGAAATTAAAATTGAATCAGAATTAAAAACGAAAATTGAGATTTTAAATTTTAATAATATATTGCCTTTTTCTTTCAGCAGAACTAAATAAAATTGGAATAGAAATTAAAATTGAAACAGAAATTAAAATTGAATCAGAAATAAAAACGAAAATTGAGATTTTTGTATATTAATTTTCTACTGCCTTTTTATTTCAGCAGAACTAAATAAAAATTGAATCAGAAATTTAAATTGAAATCAAAACAGAAATAAAAATTGAAACAGAAATTAAAATTGAATCAGAAATAAAAACTAAAATTGAGATTTTTGTATATTAATTTTCTACTGCCTTTTTATTTCAGCAGAACTAAATAAAAATTGAATCAGAAATTAAAATTGAAATCAAAACAGAAATTAAAATTGAAACAGAAATTAAAATTAAAATTGAAATAATAATTGAAAACAGAAATAAAAACAAAAATAGAGAAAAGTGTTTGCAAAATTATTTTAAACAGGTTTTATTAATTTTGTTTTTCTCAGCAGAATTAAATAAAAATTAAAATAAAAAAAAATTTAAAAGAGTACAAATTTGAATACATTTTAATTTGAACTTGAATATAATAATAATAATAATATACACATACACAATTTTATGACGACTGAAAGTAAACAGTAGGTAATAAAATATGTATTTTTGTCAAGCTTGTAACGTTAACGTTCAAAAATATTCATCACACAAAAGGTCCAATCTTCACAAGACAAACTGTTTATTGCAAACCTTATTCGATAATGTCCGAATTATATCTTGCGCATTTAAAAATAGAATAGTGAGTTATAAAATTAGTCCGGAGAGTTTTATTATTTCACCTGAACTTTTTTTAATCCAAGTTGCAGACACATCTTGTACTCTTATTAAAGAGCTATTAAAACAACATACTGCAGTGAAAGTAAATTTTGAACTCTTTGTTTTATACACTTTGCCTAAAAATGATGAAAGTAGCTTAAAGTCTTTCAACACAAGATACGAAATAATAGTTCAAAGCACTGATTTACCGACAATTTATAAAAGTTTTGTAGAAAAAATGGTGAATAAATGTTCAGAGTTCGAACTTTGTGAGTCGGGTTGGACAATCGAGTCGATTAGTCATTTGGAACTAAATATTGTTAAGTACAACCCTCTGAGAACAGGTTCATATGTACCATTACCAGCAAAAATTACCAATACAAAATCGTGTTTAAATATAGTTAACCACGATAATCATTGTTTTCTATGGAGTATTGTAGCTCATTTGTATCCAACTAAAAACAATCCAAATAGAATCAAGTCATATCCGCATTATTCAAAAGTCTTAAAAACAGATAACATGTCATTTCCTGTTAATGTAAATGATATCAAGATATTTGAACATATAAATCCAAACGTGAGCGTAAATATTTATGGTTTGGATGAAAAAAATCAAGTGACTGGACCATTGTACAAAACGTTAAAACGTAAACTAATGCATGTTAACTTATTATACATCAGTAAAAATGAAAAAAACCACTTTTGTTTAATCCGCAATTTTGATAAACTTATGCGCAAACAGTTAACTAAGAATAGGTCAAAAATACACTTATGTGATGAATGTTTTTTGTATTTTGACACGCTGGAAAAATTAGTAAACCATGAATGTGCAAGAGTACAAACTGTACTTCCTGAAGAAAATACAAAACTTAAATTCATGAACTATGAAAGAACTCAAAGAATACCAATTGTTATTTATGGTGATTTTGAAAGCTTGCTTCACGAATATTCAGATAAAAATAAGTCTTCTTTTGTTGAAAATATTCAAATTCATGAGGCAAGTTGTTTTGCATATTATATTTTCTGTGAATCACGGGCTGAACTAAATAAACTAGTATCATATAGAGGGCCAGATTGTTCAAAAGAATTTATAAAACAAATTAGTCAAGATGTTAAAAGATTATACGCAATACTGTCAGAAAAAAAACCTCTTATTTTAAACAACGATGATCATTCTTTTAAAACTGCTACTCAATGCCATATATGCAAGCAATCATTTTCTGATAATGATACAATTGTTTTAGATCATGATCATTTTTCAGGGAAATTTAGAGGACATGCACACAATAGTTGTAATTTGAATGCAAGAACTTGCTCCTTCATACCGATTATATTTCATAATCTTTCTGGGTACGATTGTCATTTGTTTATAAAAGAACTTTCAGCAATATGCGGGCGTATAAATCTGATTCCGAAAAATAAAGAAAAATATATTTCTTTCACGAAATACATTCCGATTGATAAACAAAATGTAGCACAGTTAAAATTTATAGATTCTTTTAACTTTTTGAGTTCAAGTCTTGATAACTTAGTAAAAACTATGAAACCAGAAGACTTTAAAAATTTACAAATGTTCTTTAAAGATAAACACTTATTCGATTTAGTACAGAAAAAAGGTGTATACTGTTACGATTACATAGATTCTTGGGAGCGCTATGAAGATAAAACTTTACCAGATTATAGCAAATTTTATAACAAACTTACGTCTCAAACTGTTTCCGAAGAAGATTATAGACATGCTTTAAAAGTTTGGAACGCATTCAATGTTTCTAATTTAGGAGAATATACAGACTTGTATTTAAAATGCGACGTCTTACTCTTAAGCGATGTTTTTGAAAAATTTAGGACCATGAGCTTAAAGTATTATAACCTAGATCCATGCTATTATGTCTCATCTCCTTCATTGAGTTGGGATGCTATGTTGCTATATACCAACATTAATTTGGATTTGATTTCTGACATTGATATATATCAAATGCTAGAAAAAGGTGTACGAGGAGGCCTTGCCCAATGTTCTTTAAGGTATGCAAAGGCTAATAACAAATACCTGCCCAATTATGATGACAAGGAACCTGACAGTTATTTAATTTATCTTGATTGTGTAAATTTATATGGTTATGCCATGATGCAAATGCTACCTATAGGAAAATTTAGATTTTTAAATGACCAAAATATAATTGAATTTGATGTTATGAAAATTTCAAATGATAGTAAAACAGGTTTTATTCTTGAAGTAGATTTATATTATCCTCCTGAAATTCATGATGATCATTCTGATTTACCATTTGCAGCTGAAAAATTTACACCTCCAGGTAGTAAAAATGTGAAGTTAATTGCAAATTTGTATGATAAGCATAAATATATTATTCACTATGTTCACCTGAAGGAGTGTTTGGAAAAAGGTCTTGTTTTACTCAAAATTTATAGAATTCTAGCATTTGAACAAAACGCATTTTTGGCGCCTTACATCTTATTAAATACAAAACTGAGACAAAAAGCTACTTCGGATTTTGAAAGGGACTTTTTTAAAAAGCAAAATAATTCGATATTTGGAAAAACAATAGAAAATAAGAGGAAACAAGTCGATGTTAAGCTTGTCAATATTTGGAAAGATGTTGCAAATAAAACAAATAAAATTTGTGGAGCAGAAAAATATATAAGCGCTCCCAATTTCAAAAATTTGTCTGTAATATCCGAATCTTTAGTTGCTATTCAGTTGCAACAAACAAAAATTATTCTTGATCGACCAATATACATTGGTTTTTCAATTTTAGAGTTGGCTAAGAGTCATTTATATCGTTTTCATTATTCTGTAATGAAACGTATGTATAAAAAAAACGATCTTGAGCTTTGTTATACTGATACTGACAGTCTTTTGTATTTAATTCACACCGAAAATTTTTACGAAGACTTGAAAAAAAATATTAAGTACTTTGACACAAGTAACTTTGAAATTGGAAATCAATATAATATACCTAAATTGAATTGTAAAATACCAGGTTTTTTCAAAGATGAAATGGGTGGTGATGTTATATCTGAATTTGTGGGCTTAAGAGCAAAGTTGTATTGTATAGATTCTGTTAATACTTCTATAACAAAAGCAAAAGGTATAAAAAAATCTGTAACGAAAAAACTAGATATAGAAAAATACAAAAGAGCTTTACGGTACAATGAAACCTTAAGAGAGAATATGTGTATCATAAGATCAAAAAATCATAATATTTTCACTCAGAGAATTAATAAACTTGTGCTTTGTAGAGATGATGATAAGCGCCAAATATTAGAAGATAATTGTACGACATTGCCTTGGGGATATTATAAAACTGTATTTTAGCTATAATAATTAGTACCTACTTATAAGATATATGCCTGCCTGATTATAATCCTACTTTTTGGTTGTTAGCATAAGGTTTTATTAATAAATGAAAAATATTACTCAACACAAATTTTCTTTTATTCCTAGCAATTATTCAGGTACTTACCCCAAATTCTTATAATATTAAATAGTAGGTAGATAGGTTTAGAATCTGACAGGGATATTTTCTCAAAATTAAGTCACGTGTGTGGACTAAGTTGCTTTCATAATAGAATTGAATGTATTCAGGGATTTAAAGCATTAGAAAAACCAGCTTAGATACATTTAAAAGAAATATCGATTAGACCAGTCGATAGAGAGATGACGACCTCTGTGGCGTAGTGGAGGAAGGTCCGCCTGAGGCGCAAGAGGTTGCAGGTTCGATTCCCGCCTCGAGACAATTGTGTGTACGATCTGCAGATATTTGTCTCGATGTTCTGGTCGTTATCTATGTATAATAAAAATATATATCTTTGTAATTATTATTATTATTATAGAGAAAAAAAATAAGATTATTTTAAACTGGTAACATCAAAACAGCGAAAGTGACTTTCAGATCTGAGCCATCTAAATTATTTGATTACATATAGATATCTCCTGTTTTTATTATCTACATACAAACATTTTAGCCGTCCAACTAGAATCGACAAGTTTGTGCAAGTTGAATAAAGTTGTAGCGTAAGTGTTTTTGTTAGGCTCGCGATGTCATAGAGCATTACTAATTATCTATCATTCTTTGCTTGCAATTGGTGGGATATACGGGTGTGCGTAAATAATTAAAGGAACGTGGTAAGTTTAGCTAGATTTGTGATATATTTTTAAAATTCTTTGCTGGAAAACGTATTTGAAGGAAATTAAAAGATTTATTATGTTTTTTTCAGATGATGGCGGATTTTGAGATCGGAGATATTGAAACTCAGCAAGAGCTTTATGGAATCAACAGTCAAGACCTTTTGTTTAACTGCGCGCAAAACCACCTTGGGAATGATGATGAAAATTTTCCTATTATTCCTCCTACCATAAAGAAAACGTTAAAGCGGAGCAAACGAAAAATTAAGAAGACATCTAGCGATATCCTGCACAAGAAGCAAGGCTTTCTACGACAATCATCCTTCGTTATGAACCGCGAGCCATTCAGAGGGAGACGTTTGATACAAATAAAAATACTAGAAATTGATGACAATAATAGTGAAAGTGAAAATGAAGTTGTGATATCGGCACAGTATGTTGTTAGAGATTTAGTGGACAATATAATGGATCAAACTGAGAAATTAATAAAAAAAATATCAGAAAACATATTGATAGATAAATAAAGTTACCTTGTAATGCAAGTAGGTAGATATTAAGTCTATAATAATAAGTTTAATAAAAATGTTCTTGAGGAAACATTTTTAATAAAAATAATTCTTGAATATTTATGTTTGCTTTTTAATACCTAATAGTTAAATAAAACAAAAGAGTAGATAGGTAGCTAAATAGTTTATTTAATAAACAAGATTATATAACATTGTTTAGGCTTATAATTAAATAGTCTAATATCTTATCAATAATAACAAAATAGTAGATAGGTAGCTAAATAGTTTATTGAATAAACAAGATTATATAACATTGTTTAGGCTTATAATTAAATAGTGTAATATCTTATCAATAATAACAAAATAGTAGATAGGTAGCTAAATAGTTTATTGAATAAACAAGATTATATAACATTGTTTAGGCTTATAATTAAATAGTCTAATATCTTATCAATAATAACAAAATAGTAGATAGGTAGCTAAATAGTTTATTTAATAAACAAGATTATATAACATTGTTTAGGCTTATAATTAAATAGTCTAATATCTTATCAATAATAACAAAATAGTAGATAGGTAGCTAAATAGTTTATTTAAACAAGATTATATAACATTATTAAGGCTTATAATTAAATAGTCTAATATCTCATCAATAATATTAGATTGATTATCACAAGAGTTATTATTATTATTAGTCAATTTTCGAAAAGTTTTGGTAAAAACACTAAAAAACTATTTTCTTCACACCATTTTTCTATGCAGATAACATTTTTCAAAGCACACTTATTTTTATGGTGAACACAGTTAAAATTTCTTTTTTTATTTTTCTCATAGTCTTCACTAAGTTTTGCGAAATTAGGACATCCATTTTCTCCAATATCAATGACGTTGCAGTTTTCATGAAAGCTTTGAATCCATTTGATCTTTTCGGACCCCTTGACTAAAATTTTCTTATTATTTAAATACGGTCTAATAGTGTGTTTGAATTCTCTGTAGTCAATAAAACCTTCACTCCAAAAAATACCACGGTCTTTTTCCAGCCACAAGACTTGTCTTCTTTCTTCTTTAGTTAATTTTGCGAAAGGGTACGGTGGCTTCACAATAAATATTTGAGTATATCCATTGATAAATATAGCAAATTCCTTCAATATAAACTCATTTTTATAATTCTTGAACCCTTGTAAGTCGACAATAACAATATCGGAATTCATTTTAGTTAAGATATTTTTTTCACCAAGTTGCTCAGTGGTCTATACTCAATAATACAATCGTTCAGAATGAGACAATAAGCTGATGTGTAGTCTGGTATCTCTGAATTACACTCTAGCTCAACTCGAACACTAACTACAGGACCAGTCTTTATGTTGTCGCTTTGTCTCGAGCAGTCTATCACGAACAATGGCGCTATATCTTTAAATTCATCAATGCTTAGCAATGGTTCGTTTCTACGCCCATAGTAAGATTGTTGGAAATTAACATACTGTTCGTATATTAATGCATATTTGGAATCCAGGAAATTTGCGTTCATGCTTTCATATGGAAAATATGTCGAGTTTAGGTAAACTTTTAAATCTCTTAAATTGCAATGATCAAAACGTGACATATCTATTTCTGTCGAATTTTTCCTCTTGGTTTGAAAACCAATAATGACGTATCTAGGCTTTTCGATTTGAGACGACGTTTTGATAGACCAAGTATGCTTGGTGGTTTTTGGTAATAGCGGGTACTCATAAAGGTCCCAATTTCTGAATACTGCTTGTAAGGGACGATCTTTTTCCAATATCTTAAGTAAGTTAACTTTTTCTTTATCAGACACTCTAACGTGTGGTACACGCCAAAATAGTTTAGTTATTACAATATCTTCAAGAATCTGATCATTAGGAATTAAAAGAGAATTTAAATCAGTATTACTGCGTAACAGAATCAATTCATGCTTACAATTTATGATTATTTTTTTATAATCTTCTGCAAAACCCAATATATTAGAAAGCGGAATTGAAGCACAAAATTTTTGACTGGTTTTGGTACCATTAATGTCCCAACCCCAAGCTTTAGATACCTTAGCGTGGTTTTCATTAAATGATAAAATCCCTTTAATAGTGGTTGTAATTCCAGCATGTTTTATTCTATCTATTTCAACTCCATTAAGTTCGTACCGAATATCTTGGAATAGATAAAGCCAAGGATTGTTAGTCAACTCAATACTAGTAACTTTTTGTTTTGTTTCGTTGTTCTTTATAATGTTCACAGTGCCTTCTAAGTACAAGGTACTAGCTGATGGTAATATGTAAAGGTCTTGCTGGTTGATAGGTATTCGTATTTCATCATTCTTGTTAAAACTTGTTACGAATGGTTTATATGAATGATATTCAATACCATCAATGGTACAGTCGAAAAATGGTGTACTTGAGATGTCCAATATACTCATTTTAGCAGACCGATTAACTTCAAAAATCTTTTATTTTCTTTGGTTATTTTTTTATTTCTTCTCTTTGATGTTCCTTTACGGATTGTTGGATTGACACTATTGTGTTTTGTTCCTGGATCACTATATTTATTATAGTCAATCATTTTTTTTTTATATGTAAATACAATTGTACTTCTTCTCCTCGTAAGTTTATTAGTTTATTGTTGTTATCCAATAATCTGATATTGATAGTACTTATGTTGTTCTGATTAACCGGAAAGTATATAATATTTTTTGGTATTTCGATAATGCGAAATCCTGGAGGGACGTTGGGCGCAAACTCGTGAATAATATGGCTGGATTTTCCGTCGATGTAAGAACCGCTCACAATATCACATTCGATTCTCATCACAGTCGTTGACAAAATGTTGACGGGCTGCTGCGACTCGTGTAATATATTTGCTTTCAGGGTTTGGTTTTGAAAACCCAGTAATTTTCCAAGAGAGCCGGCTTTTTCAAAGTGTATTTCTTTACTACAGTAAATAGATGTCGTTAAAGTATTATTGTTACAATATAAATTGAAAACAATTCCCCTCATTTTTAAATTCTGCCTTAAATAATCAGAAATGTCTTGCAGTTCATATGCACCCTCAGGAATTTCCAAGACTTCATTGTTGCCATAGTAAAATGTATTGCTTGTATTTTCAATATTAGGAATTGAATTAAACGTTGAAATATGCAACAATGCGCATTCGTATTCCCCATCGAATTGTAAAGCAGGATAAAAATTTGATGATAATGTTGATGTGTTTCCAGTTATTGACAGTGTGAAAGACATTTTACTTATGGATAAAAGAAAAACTATTTCTTTAATATATATATATAATTTTTTCTTTTGAATCGTTCTAAAAATTATGTGAATCCCAAAATTCATGAAGAAATTTTAAACATAGATGACCACAATTTGAGGTATTAAAATGTTGATAACTATAGTAGTTATATGATATTTTTTCTTTTAAGTACTTGACAATTTCTTTTGGTGGCTTTAAATCTCCAAAGCTATCAAAATACTCACAATAATCTAAATATTTTACATAGGCTACCCAATGCGTACCATCGTTCTTAGAGTTGTCTAAATTTACAATACCACACTCTATGGCTTTTGGTTTTCGAGGTAATTTATCTCTCATAAACACACCTCTAAAAAATGGAATGTACTCATTAGCATACTCCAATAACTCAATATTTGTAAGAGCATGATTAGGTAACCTTTTCTTTAGTTTTTTGAGCTTTTAATAAAGAGACCGCTGCCTTTCTTATAGGGTTTCATATAAAGACCTTTTCCTAAAGCTACAGATTCCATCATTTTATTATGCCTTTTAGCTTCTTCGAAGTTTTGCTGTGCTGTTTTATGGTCATTTACAGCCTTGACAATGCCTGCAGCTCCTCCAGATAATGCACCGAGAGCCGAGAGCCCCGCAAAAATTGGTATTAATGGGAGTATACCGCCTGTCTTTGGTAATTGTATTACACGTGGAAGGTGAACTCCTTTTTTATGCTTAATAATTTTTTTTGCTGCTGAATATGCAAATTTTATAGCTTTTGTATTATCAGATGGTTTGAGCTTCTTCAAATGTTTCCGTATCGTAGAAACAACTGAACGAAACGTTTTTTTCGCCCCTGCTCCATGTTTCACCTTAGATTTCATGACTTTGCTTACAAACCATGATGCTAATTTTTCACCTTTTCCAACATTTTTTGACTTCATTCGTTGTTTAGCCATATTTATTAGTTCTAAATCTGCTTTATGTCGATCGTTTAAATTATCTGATTGTGCATATGCGATGTCATGCTGCTTACAAGCGTTATCCAACTCGTTCACTCCTTGATCGCCTCTCAGTAAACGTTCTCTTAATCGAGTACCAGGTCCACAATAATTATATCCAGGTAAATGAAGTTCGAACGGTAAATTATTAATCAGATTGTTGACAAGTCCTCCACCGCGCATTGCTATGATACTAATGATTTGAAAATACTTTAAATTATATTTTATATTTATTTTAAGAGATCACTTTTTTCAATCCAACTATTTTCACTATTAGGAAGACCTAACCATTTAACAAAGAGCTTATTACCTTTTTTTCTTAAAACTCTCTCAATTAAATAAACATTAGAACATTTTGTTTTTAAAAGTTCTTGTTCATAAAATGTTCCTAATACAGGACTTTTATGCAAGTCTTCAATAACATACGTCACCGGGTTAGTTAAATTTATTTTTTTAATCATAAATAACTCTGTAGACCAATTCGGTGTGTAGCCCTTTTCAAAACATTCTTTATATTTACTTATACGCACTAGGTCTCCAGCTACTAATTTGTTTTTCTTTGAATGAACTCTCTTGGTTATTTGTGACTTCGTTATATTTATTTTCACAAGGTGTTCGTTTGAATTGTTAATATCAGTAGGTTTAAATTTTGTAGTGCGATGTATTGTGTTATTATAATCATCAACAATATTTTCCAAAGGTTTACCAATCCATTTGTAACTACCATTTAAACTGAAATACTTATACAACTTGTTTTTAAGAGTTTTTATTACCCTTTCTACAATTGAAGCTTTCTTTATTGAATATGTAGAATAATGGTTTATATTATTTATTTTGGTAAACTTCTTTATTTCTGTGTTATAAAATTCTGTTCCCATATCTGTTTGCAAGTTAATAGGTTTCCGATCACTTGCAATTAAGATCGTTTTAAAAGCATTCGCTACTTCAGATTTACTCTTCGTCTTGACTGGAATGGTCCATACAAATTTTGAAAAACAATCAATTACTACTAATATGTATTTATAGCAGTTATTATCTTTTTTTAAATTTCTAAAGTCAATAAGATCTGCTTGCCATAAATCATCCAATCCTTTTAATATTACAGACCTTCGATTGAAATTTTTACGTGCGGCTTTATGAATTTCATCAACAACATTTGCTTTGCTCATTTTTGAACAGAATTATCAGAACTAGTTTTTGTAAAACCTTTCAACAACTGATCAATATTATTCTTTAATTCCTTTTTTATAGTATTGCACATGTCATGAACATGTTGCATACTTGCAAAGTGTTTATCTACATACTCTTTACTGACAGCATCAGTAGCTTTAAGAGGTACTGCAATACCAGTCAACCTTTTCGATTTTAAATCTATTTCTTCGTTATCATTCATCATTGTTTTATCCAATATGTCTAAAAAATGTGACACACTCATGTTTTTCTTAATAATATGATGTCCAAATTTATCCATTTTGAAAACAGACTGATGGGTTGTGCGGATGATATTGAAATGATTTATTTTCTGGTTTTAATCTTATTTATTTGAAATTATACCATTCTCACGTAGTTCTTCAACTATTGATAAAATTTCATTATCTAATCCAGTGTTTCCAGCATCCCGAGAAGCGATTAAAAGTTTTAATCGATCAATAAGTTCATTAGGGTCATCCCAATAAATATAATCAACATTTTTCTTCCATTTTTTCAATACGGGCAAACCTTTTCCTTTGTATAAGTCAGGTTGATCGTTATCTGCACTCACTGATATTTTATGTAATTTGAACATGGGTTTTACAATATTCAAGTATTTTCGACCTTTACTGCTTCTTATTTGTTTTTGAGGATCATAGTCTCGTCGATGAACATTCGTTTCTAACAACATTAGTTTATAATAATCCAAATCTTCTGAACTTATGACTGTCATATCAGGAACTTTTTTTAATAATAGTTCTTTTAATCCAGGTGTCATTTTGTATTTTCTGCTGCCAACTTGTATAGATCCATCAAAAACAGCAACACGTTCTGATCCCATCATGAGTTTACCGCGTTCCATTCGCACTCCGAACGGAATATTATGATTGACTTCTGATGACATAGACCATGAAGATACTTGCTCACTTCGGTCAGCCTTCAATGATTCAAGATCAGAATCTATAGTTTTAAAAGATTCATCGTTTTCAGTCTCTTCATTTTCTGAACTTTCGTTGCTTGAGTTTTTCATATCGATTGATTGATTTAATTCCCTGAATCCCGCACTTGATACTCTCTTTTTTAACGTTTTATCAGCATTCAAAGGACTTGATGTTTCAAATTGATTTTTGATGTTATCATAAACATTTTTTTCAGATTTTTCAGCAATTTCTTTGAGAGGTTTTGTAATTGGTTTAAGGACAGATTCAAGAATAAAATTGTTTTGGTTCTCAATATCACGCATCTTCCGTACTTTTTTTTTAACTGCTTCAGCAGCATTCACAATTTGTTCTTTCAATTTTTTTTCCATATTATAATTATTAAAATAAGATGATGTATGTGTATTCAAAGGATGTTACTCGAATAATAGTTACCAATATTTGCTCTTATATTTATACCTCAAACTCACTTAAAAATAAAGTCGAATTATGTTGTCGTAATCTTTTCTACAAACCGGACATTTTTTATTACTGGAAAGTGCACACTTTGCACATGCAATGGTGTGACCACATGGAATAAAACAGGAGTTCACTGTATTTTCATAACATATCTTGCACCATAAATGTGTTTCAGTTGAAGATAGTTGGAGTGTTGAGTCGACAGGTGATGGTTCCTTTTCTTTGCTTTTAAAATCGGATTCACAAATATTGCATTCGGATGACCAATTTTGAACTTTTTGGACGAATTCTTCACCTTTCATTATCAAAACATATGGACAAGATTTGCAATAACGTGCATGAATAATCCACGGCTGGTTTTTAGGTGTCCAGTCCTTAAACTTTCCATCACAATAAAAACATATCACTTTGTCGCTCTTTCCCGTATAAAAAAATCCTGCTTCAGCCATATCTTCTGGTTGTTGGGTTAATCCCATGGGCCAAGACTTGAAGCTTTCCAAACGTCTGCTTTCGATAGAATAATAGTGATGCTCAGGGTGTATCATTTTAAATGACTAACACAACCGATTCGCTTTACAATTCAACAAGATATGTGTCCGAGATAACATTTTAACGTAGATAAGTGTATACTTAGTTTAGACATTAAACAAAATATAATTATCAAAATTTTTGCGATAGCAACCTTTATTTTTCTCACAGTCTTTATTAATAACTAAATAACTGTATGGCTCTTCCCAAACATTCGCACACATATTTCTAAATTCTTGCCATGACATGTCTGTATTGACGTGTTCATCGTAAACATGTTTCATATTGATTTCATCTTGTTTGAAAAGTACAATCAAATTCGCGTTATCTCTTATAAGTTGCTTAGGTATTTTACTATAAGTTTGATTTAAATAAAAACAATCAATTAATTTATGTCGTCCCATAGCAAAATAGTCTCGAATATTGTTTTGATCGTCACACGCAACGTCATCAAATATTATAACAGAATTTTTTTTTGCTGCATGTGGAGCAATAACGTCTTCGTTTTCACGATACTTTGAAAACGATACCGATGGAACTAATTTTAAAATTTCTTCCAGATATAGGTATTTTGGTTGATATAAGGTTTTTGAGTACACATAGACGTTTTGGAATTGTAAGCCGTTTTCGTGCACTAATAAACCCATCATTAAATTTGTTTTACCACAATTTGATGGTCCGCATATTATACAGCGTATTGTATTTGGTAATAGTTTACTATGACGGAAACTTTGCTTCTTAGATTCAAAACCAATATTTTCCAGATTTAGTGAAATCGGTTGTTTGACGAACTTCATTGTGTGAGTGCTTTAAACAAATAATACCCATGTAATCATTCATCCCGTTTTATACACAGGATGTTATAGCGGTGATCGATTCAACGATCATAATATGATGCCGTTTGTTTCATCTGAATCAGAAGCAAATGCTTTGTGCATTGGGGCTTCTGCGTCATGTATCACTTGACGCAGAGTCCCCAATCTTACCCTACTGACGTGTATCGAGTCCGGCGGACAGGAAGAGGTCTCCGAGAGAAACATTCTCCGAAAGTGATTTATTTCTTTATTTGGTCTCGGAAGGTGACTCGGTCGGTGCCCGTTCTATGTAACGCCCGAACATCTGAATGTTCCACTTCGAGGGTCATCGAATCCTTCCAATCCCCATCGATCAGTTTACCTAAACACGACCACGCTAAATCAAGAATCTCTTGTTTACAGTTCCATTCTAAAACGTATGTAGTGGAACCAGTCCGCGAGCCCCCGCGGCGGCGGCGCGGCGGTAGTCGGAGGCGAGTCGCGCCGCACGCGGTCGCAGCGCGCACCATGTTCAAGACTTGGGTGAGGCCTTCGGTGTCCAGCTTCCGGCGGACTCTACGACCCTATTCCGTGGAAGCGAACCAGAAAAAGCCTCCGAAAATTCTCATAACGGGTAAGGTTTAGAACAACTTGTTGCATAAATTAAACGTGCTGATGTACAAAAATAATATTTTTCAAAATATAACAAAATCGATCAAAGAGTTCAGCTACTTACAATTATTTTTGAGCAGCCTCTAGAATAAGTAAAACCTGTTATCTCATTCGGAAACCAGACGTTTGATGTTTTTGTAAATATATTTCGAGTCTGACCGGTTCTGATATTTTGAAAAACATATTTCTACTTCTAATTTCCATCTTATACCTACCTATTAACTCGTTTACCGAGATAAATCACATAACATCGAGCGGGGCAATTCCGACTATGGGGTTATTCCAACTAATGACAATAACTTTTATTTTACTGATATTTACTCAAAACGCCATCTAGATCCAAGTAGGTGAACAGGTAAATTCGACAATGCTTCATAGATGGCTCTTCTAAGGCATAAACTGTCTTACTTATAGGCACTTTTTGTCAGACGTCATTTTGCGCAACAGTGACAGCCAAGACGCTCGTTACATTTTTCGTGAAAAGTTGTGTTTTGAACGCTTGTTTTCTAGATAATACATTGCGAGTGAAGAAAATATAAACTATTAGTTGTTATTCATTTATTTGTTCTAAGAAAAGGTACGTTTTTGAAGAGATTTTTGAATAGTTGAAATTACCCCGCCAAAATAGTAAAGTGGGGTAATTCCAACTAACCTCAAGTTGTAATTACCCCGCTTAGTTTTGTATGGTGTTGAAAAACACTAGTGATGTCCCATATATCGATACTTTTTTTATAAATAGCTGCGCCCCGCGGCTTCGCCCTCGTAGTAAATTATTTGTCAAATGCAGAACAATAGGTATCGAAGACCTAAAAATTTCAGAAATTTATAGCACGCCTCTTTGAGGAAGTTAAATAAAAAGAAAAACATAACTATTTACTATACTTATTATTTTAGTTTTATTATTTGTATTAATTTAATTAAAATATGTAAGAAACTTATTTTCATTTCTTGTTCAGTAGGTAAGGGCTAGCCAATGTTTATATTTAGTTATTTTAGTTTGATCCAATTTATCGACTATGTTGATCGACATATGCGGCGCACCGCGCAGCCCTATATCTATGAAAAATAGTTGAAATTACCCCTCCAAAACGGTTAAAGTGTTTTTTAGCAACACTGAGCCTTCTTACGCAGTTGAAACATACGAATTTGATTGAAAGATGCCATTATTATAGTCCAGCAGATAATTTTATCGCAATATTCGCATAAGCAGGATATATATGTGCCATAGTTGGAATTACCCCACCGAGGGGTAATTTCAACTATTTCTGCCTTGTTTGAGAAACTTCGTTCTTTTGAACATACAAAATGGGTATTTTGTCTAAGTGATAGGTGAAAAATGATCTCAAATCAAGCCTTTTGATAATACATTCATCCAATCTACCTTATCGTTATCACAAACGAGAGTGCTAACTTTTGAAGTTTAAGTCAGTGTTTTTTTAGTCGGAATAGCCCCGCTCGACCTTACGTATTTTAAATATTATAATACTTAAATAACATTTATCACGAGAATTATCATTATGGTTTTAATTTTTAGTATTAGTTTTGACTAACCCTAGCCATGTAATTTACTAACTAACTATGGATTGAGTTTTCCGAATTAAAAGATTTTTATTTTATAACTTTCTGAACGTCTTTATTTATTATAAAAAAATATTGAGAGTATTTAAAAATATTCATTTAGCCAATAATATTCATTGCATTTAGCCCTAACGACCGACACCGACAGCAAATAAAAAAAAAAAAATGAAGCCGGTCAGTGCTGAAAGATGGAAATACTCAGTTAGTCACAAACCGATCCGTTTTTGGATTTTGTATATCAAATAGGTAGGTAGGCTACGAGATCCGACTGCAGAATTAGCCCGCTCATCTCTTTTTGCTTAAAACCAAATTTTTGTTTATTTGTAAGAAGGAGAATATGTATCTACCAGGTTGCCTATCAAAATTTGGCCGCAAGTATTTAAATTAATCTATATAATCTTTAACAGCTGACAACCCTTATTTACGGCCAGTTTTTACTGCAACCATATATGATAATAAAGAGAAAAAATAGCTTTAATTTGATAAATAATTCATAAACATGCGTTACGAATAAATGTTTCAAAATTATTCCTGTTTAAACCTGGCTGGAGCGGCCAGGTGAGCAACGGCAACCGCGATTTTTTTGAATCTTTACTTAAATTGCCGTCATATACACGTTATTTTATTAAAAAAACAAGTGTAAATAAATCGTATTTATAAAAATCTATGAAACAAAAAAATACTTGCGGCCAAATTCTGATAGGCAACCTAGTAGATGCATACCTATTCTCCTTCTTACAAATAAACATAAAAATTGGTCTAAAACAAAAAGCGATGAGCGGGCTAATTCTGCAGTCGGATCTTAGACGTAGGTTCGCGTGGAATAGTGACCTTAGGTCCTTACATTATTAATTTCCATACAAAGTTTCATCCCATCTGAAGGGTATAATTTGTACAAACTTTGAATGTCATATTTGTTAATATGTAATAAGAAACCTAAAAATAAGTTAAAAGCTTCTAATTACAAAATGACGGATCTTCCATACCAATTTTCATCCCCCTTTTCAACCTCTTCCAATCCTTTTCCGTTTGAATTCATTAAATTTTGAAAGGTTTTTTACCTGGAAAATGAAGAATGTAAATGTTTTAAGTAAATATAATCTAATTTACATGTGTGAATATTGAAATACTCATCTATGTAAGTAGATATAGATACTTAACCTTCAGTCGAATGAGAGCTAGATATTAACAATCGTATCTCACTAATAAAGTTGTGTAACTAACCTAGGCAAACATAGAGAACGATGTGCGTAACGATAAGAGGTCGTTCGTTTGCATCACAGAAGTAGGAATAATAATGGTACGTTTGCACGCAGGAGGACTGGGCCAGCTGGGCGTGGAGTGCGCGCGGTACCTGCGCGCGCGCCACGGCCGCCACCAGGTCATCCTCTCCGACATCATCAAACCGTCCGCCGACATCGTCGCCGACGGACCCTACATGTTCGTGGACATCCTGGACTTCAAGGGGCTGCAGAAGATAGTGGTCGACCACCGCGTGGACTGGCTCATCCACTTCTCCGCGCTGCTGAGCGCCATCGGCGAGCAGAACGTGCCGCTGGCCGTGCGCGTCAACGTCGAGGGCATGCACAACGTGATCGAGCTGGCCAAGCAGTACGCGCTGCGCGTGTTCGTGCCGAGCACCATCGGCGCCTTCGGGCCCGACTCGCCGCGCGCGCCCACGCCCAACGTCACCGTGCAGCGCCCGCGCACCATCTACGGCGTCTCCAAGGTGCACGCCGAGCTGCTCGGCGAGTACTACCACTACAAGTTCGGGCTGGACTTCCGCTGCCTGCGCTTCCCCGGAGTCATCTCGAGCGACCCCCCCGGCGGCGGCACCACAGGTCAGATGATGATACCTAACGCTGGGCCGTCCGCACGCATCATCCAGCCCTTAATCTATCAAATAAAGAGTCTTGTAAATAGAGGTATATGTAAGTGTACGTATTGACCCAGCGAATCGCGTAGATAGACAAAAGTACAAAGTGAAGGAGTAACGTGACAACGAGATGTGGTTTCAGACTACGCGATCGCCATGTTCCACGAGCTGGTCCGGTCCGGTCGGTACGAGTGCTACCTGCGGCCGGACACGCGGCTGCCCATGATGCACGTGCGGGACGCGCTGCGCGCGCTGGCTCTGTTCCTGGAGACGCCGGCGCGCCGCCTGCGCCGCCGCGTCTACAACGTCACCGCCATGAGCTTCACGCCCGAGGAGCTCGCGGCTAAGATCTCACACCATCTGCCCGAGTCGACGATATCGTATCGTCCTGACAGTAGGCAGGATATCGGTAACTTTGCCATTTATTCTGGTTTCTAGATCATCATCATCATCGCTAGTCCACATCTGGGCCTCCCCGGTGAGCGCACAGCAGCGCCCCGTCTTCTGCTGCTCACCTGAGCGGCTCCGAAGAACTTACTTTTGTAATGCACAAGAATCCCAATTTGATTGACGAACAATTTCTTCGCCATTAATAATTCATTTCAAAGAGTTTGGTCACATAACAATGGACAAACTAACGTAACTAAGTTTAAGATAGGAAAGGCCTTGGCATAGTTGGCTTGGCTATGCTCGACCGATAGCTACTATTTTCCATTTCTATTCAAATATTCGCACACACTTAACCTTTATCTTGCACAACTGCATTTTTTCCAGATTTAGAAAAAAAATTAATCCCATTTCCATCTCCTAAGAATGCGAATCACACTAATACATTTACCTTTATAAAAGCGACATTTTGGACGGTTGGATGGATGTTTGTTACCTAACCCTTTCTTCACGCCAAAACTACTGAACGGGTCGGTCTGAAATTTTGAATAGACGCAGGTACTTCCCTAGTTCTAGGCATGGAATAAAATATAGGCTTCTTTTCATCAATATTCACGCGGCTGAAGGCGCTGGACGCAGCAGGTATCTAATAATATTGTCAGTTAATCGGTGCCTAAGTAAGCCGCGGATCATACACAAATTTGTTCCGGGAATCGAACCCGCAACCTCCTGCCTTCACCTACCGTGCCACTGAGGTCGTCATAATTATTACGATATACAGAATGGCTGATGTGAAGATCAAGAATAGGTACACGTAGGACAAAAACATGCTTAACTTAATTAAATTACATAAATTAATTAAAAAATGGAATTTCCTACATAATAAACATACCTACCTACGTATTTAATTTGGGGACTAATCCGCAAAAAACATAAGTAGGTACTTACTTTTATAAAGTTTTTGTTTTGTCATAAATCGAGCCCATGACTCTTTTACAATTATCTTCCATCTTGTTTCGGATTTGGCCCCCCATCTCAAAAAGCCACTCTGTATAAATTTGAATCAATACTTTTAGTACAAATGATTATCCTGCAAGGCAGGCAAGGTATCACAGTTACCTAGGTCACATAATAAATAAATAGTACATGTTAGTGCACACGTGAGCGCAGAGTCGCTACCCACAGCAGGCGTGTAGGCATGTAGTGCAGTCCTAGGCATCTCTACAACTGTACCAGCCGTGGTGTGCGTCGGACAGGCTCCCAGCCTTCTTCATCTCCTGCACACCCGCATTATCTATGTAGCTATGAGGCTTTATTCGAAAAACTTTAGTAATACGAGAATCGGTCAACACCACTGCCATTTTGAACCTTTCAGTAAATTATCCGTAAAATACTTATGTTTTACTATTCTTCTTACAATACAAATCATTAGAGTAAGAACAATTTCGATTAGAGCATTCATTACCATGCCTACCAATTAAACGTAGTTTTTGTGATATTATCTTACCTACTACTTGACGTACTTTAGTTAGGTAATGTAAAGCCGCGTACAGACTGCTGTAACGTAACATGCAATGTAACATGAAAGGAGCATTTCATAAGTGTGGACGCAGCGCGCGCACGAACTGAGCACGTACGTGTTCGCATCTTTTCCGGCATGCGCGCGGCGAACATAGCTCAGTCTGCCGAGAACACGCGGAGATAATTTATTATACAATTATTACTGGCTACGATGATTGTCGATGCTTCAATGATAATCATCAATCATGTGAAAAAAACGTAACGTAAACGGCTCTGCTGTAGCTGTGTTTTCTTCCATTCTTCCAACGTTCGCGCGCGTTCGAGTAAACAACCCGTCCACACTGGCGCTCCGCGCACACTGCGCGCCCCTTTGTGTTCGGCGAAAAAACCGACAAATGTCGGATCGCAGCGCGCACGAGTTGAAATGCTCTGTTCGTGCGCGAGACGTCCACACTATGTGATTTCTGTTACATTGCATGAAACATTTCGACAGTGTGGACGGCAAATTCTTTCATTGCGTGATACATTGCATGTTACGTTACAGCAGTCTGTACGCGGCTTAATGTTCTCATTGCGGTAAACCTACGATAGGTAGGTACGAGTATAACAGAGGCGGCTCTAAGGACGCCCCATTGGAATGTAATCGTTAAGTGATGTGTTTCTGTCGCAGCGGACTCCTGGCCTCAAGTGTTGGACGACAGCGAAGCTCGCAGGGACTGGGGCTGGAGCCCCGACGTGGATCTAGACCATCTGGTGCAACTCATGATGACGGAGGTCAAGCAGAAGATCGAGCCTAACGGTGTCGGCCATTGACTGTGCCGTGTTTGATTTCGAACTTAGTGTACAAGTTGTTTTAGTAAACCTGTTATAGCTGGCCTATAAGAGGTACAACAATGCCGTTTTAGACAAGTTCAACGTAGGTACCCTGCCCACAGTACCTACGTACGTATCTACTTCATTGTATACAAATACATAGTTTTATATTATTGAATTAATGATAATTGAGTACTTTGTACAAATACATAGGTAATAAGGTACTACCCTGGAAAACATTTTATAATTATTACTGTTGCTGTTTTACACTGTTCGTTAAAGACCGTGGCAGATGTTCGAAACATCTAATGTGCCTCCTTGATGTAATAATGTATATTAATAAATCTAATAAACTTTACTTATAGTTATGTTCTTAGTCAGGTCATACATTCTATCAAATTAGTAAGTTATATTAGATAATAATAATATCCTAATAGGCCTAGTGTCGCCTCGACCGCCGCGACCTCCGTGCGGCGAGGCTGGGCGCGGCCGACCGCCGCCGTCAGCCGGCTTGGACCTGCGGTCGCAGCCCCGCGACCGGCCCCGCCGATGACGGGAGAGTGCGACGCATGAAGTGGACAACAAATAACCTAATGATTGTTTACAAATTATACCTACATGATTAGGTAGTACCTACACAATTAAATGTACTTGCAATATAATTATGAGTATTAACATAATTCTAAATGCCCTCATTGAATACATAAGAGAGGTCAGCTCAGAGCGGCCATGCTTCATTACATTACAGATAACGGTCACGGTTACTTTAAATAGCGGTGCTCTTTTTAAGAAGGGCGATAACACCCCTCTTTAAACCTATAGATGTGATGGGTCCTGAGCCACGACTATAGGCTGTTCTCGCGAGTGATCACGAATCGTCTCGCCGGGAGACGCGAGTTTCAGCCGGAACACGCCGGGTTCCGCGGAGTTCACCTGTTCAAAGCGGCTCAGCGAGCTATGGAAAGAGCTATGTTCGGAGTTTCTCTCGTCATGTTCGGTGCGGTCGGACATGTTAGGGCATTACCCAAAAAAATTCACCACTCGAAAATGACGTGTCGAGACGTCCTCGGCGTCGATCCTCGGCAAGCCAGTCGTCAGTGCACCGTTTGATGATGTGATAGACAAACCGCTGCGCGCATCTGGCGCCTAACCGCAGCGGTGCGATGCGGTTACGTCGACTCTAGCTTCTATTTGAGAACACACCATTATTGAAAAATAATCAAAAAACTTATTTATTTATATACATCTGGGTCATCATCATCATCATCAACCTATACTAGTCATAGGCCTCCCCTAATTAGCGCCATAGCCATGTTCAGCTTGACGCATCCAGCATTTGCCAGCAGTGTTTCCCAGATCGTCATCCCACCTGGCCGGAGGGCGTCCTACACTAAGTTTGCCGAGTCGCGGTCTCCACTCAAGAACCCGTTTAACCCAACGGTTGTGGGTTCCTCGCGAGATATTGCCGGCCCACTGTCACTTCAGCTTGCTAATTCTTTGAGTTATGTCGATAACTTTAATTCTCTGTCGGATGTATTCATTACGAATCCTTTCCTTCAGAGAGAATCCGAGCTGATCTGCTCTGAGCGTATGTGCGTTAAGACTATGAACTGGTGGACCAGCCCTGCCGTGAGTGTCCGTCCACGTCACGTCGGCTCCGTAAGTCGTTACGGATGCACTGATTAAATTACTTTCTTTTTCAAACATTGCGGTATGGATGACGAGAAGACTCGACGTAGTTTCCCAAATGCTGCCCAGCCCAGCTGAATCTTCCTCTTAGCCTCCTTCTCAAATTTTTTTACCTAACTGCACAATCTGCCCAAGGTATTCGGAAACAATTTCAAGAAGGTGGCTATCTACGACGACCGGTCTTGGAACAATGTAGCCATTGATCATGACTTTGGTTTTATCCAAATTCATGCCAAGACCGATGCGTCGCGAGGCTGAGGCTAGGCCGTCCAGCATGTGGGTCAGCTCTTCTAGTGACTCCGCCATTACGACTATGTCATCAGCAAATCGCAGGTATGAAATATTATTACCGTTTTTGTTAATACCCTTACCTTTGCAGTCCAGCGTCACGACATACCTTCCAAAGCGCTCGTGAACAGTTTCGGGGATATGACATCCCCCTGTCTCACTCCTCTGCGCAATTGGATGGGTTTAGACTGCTGGCCCTGTACTTGGACACTCATAGTGGCAGCTTCGTACAGACATCTCAGCACCTGGATATCACGATAGTCTACTTTTCATCGCTGTAATGATTCCAGAACAGCCCAACAGTTTCGACGGAGTCAAAGGCCTTCTCATAGTCCACAAAAGCGAGACACAGGAGCTGATTATACTCTTCGGACTTCTGTATAATCTGCCGCACTGTGTGAATGTGGTCTATGTTCCATATTCTCCGCGGAACCCGTCCTGTTCCGGTGGCTGGAACTCGTCAAGTCTCCTGATTCGTGATCACTCGTGAGAACAGCTTATAAGATGTGGCTCAGGATTGTATTGTATATATCTGGTTGGCGTACATAAAAAGGTTGTGTAGGTATAAATACCTACGTCTCATTCGACTGACTAACACAGTAGATACACAGCGAAGGTAGCGATTTTATTAGGATCCAATGCAATTAAAATTAAATAAAGTAGTAATATTAAGACCAATTCCTTTATTAAGCAAAAGAAGGTACAATAAGTACACAAAATAAAACAACTTTTCTTATGTATGTACTTACAAAATATTCGTTACTTGGTGATAAGCTTTAACAAAATGAACATTATTATGTACAGCTCCTTATTATTCATGAAATGTTTCAATAATTCATGTAGGCACCTACTTATACTTTAGGTACATTCACAAAAGTGATAAGTATAGCTAAAGCCTTGTGAAGATTACAAACCCTTAAAATGATAATATTAAAATAATGACTCATTCCCAAGTCAGTCTTCAATTCGTCAATGATCACCGCTCGATGATGTAGGCGCGCACTTACTATCTACACATACATTTATATCTAATCAATACAGTTTGATTGATTCCACTATTCGGATGGAATCACTTCCTCGAGTATACCTACGTACTCATTATATTTTGTTTTGCTGGTAGGTGCGTCTGGCAGGGACACATTTATCAGAGGGAGGGTATAATGCCTCGGAGCCGACATACGACAAAAATATATACCTATTATTAACAATGACATGATCTATTTAGTTCCCTGAACTCAGATATTGAATTCGTAGACAAAATACTACGCATGTCAACGACGTCTAAAAAAGATAATTGAAGCCTATCTTTCATAAACTGAGTTGATTGACTATATTAAAGAAATAAATGTAGAATAGGTAGTGTAAAAAAAAAACGTGTCAAAAAGCGTGCGAATCCTCAGACGAAAATTAGCAAAAACAGGCACGCACACTCTGACCACTAATGTGGAAACAATACCCACATGTACCTACAGCAGCGGATCATTCATACTGGAATAACAATACCAACATGGACAGCAGAGGATCATTCATTCTGGAATAACAATTCCAACATGGACAAGTGCGGAACATTCATACTATAATAACAGTTCCACCATGGAACAAACATATAATATAGGTAAGCATTCAAGCATGGAACGTAATTCAAATTGTTATTGTCATTAATATAAAAATAATGAATACCTAACTAATGGTATACGTATATCTTAGTTTATGTTCAAATTAAACCTGCATGGTGTGCAATCAATAAGACAGAACTATCTTCATTGGACATGTCTACGACGTCGCGCCTCTTGGCTACAAGTACCTATATCAGAACTTTGTTCAACAACTGATGCGGGCCGATATTATAAGAATAAATAAAAATCGTATTTTCATGAATATTATTGTATTGCACAGTCAGAGTTAGGTACTCATATCACAAAACGCTTTATAACAATTTGTTGTTTTTGAGCCAGAAGAGATGCAAATTTGTAAACAAACTGATTTGAACCTCTCTTCTTATCTCGGCTCTAATATCACACTCTAATGGCACTTTCTTGACACATTTTATACTTTTGTAGGTAGCATTCTGAAGTGATCTAAACTTATACATATATCTATCTAGGTATACCGAGGTGTATGCCAGTACCTACCAAACTAATGAAAGACCTTGTGTACACATACAATCAGATTCAATGCAATAAATGGTTTATATGCAAAAAAATGTTAATAACAGATATCACTAAGCACATTATAAATAACCGCGAACAGAATAAAGCTACACAAAAGTTAAGTATCAGCATCTATTAAAGTTATAAATAAAGTCAATTTTCTTGCAAAATAATCTGGTGGACAGTCAACCATTTAATTTTAAGATAAATTATATTTAGGTAAGTACATTAAAAACAGAAAATGCATCGATTTCAATGGAATACACAAATACATAGTTAAATAATAAACAAACAAGTACTGTAAGTGAAACATACGATAAAGAGATTATTTATAAGTAAAGTTTTCAGAATGGGTACCCATTCACCAAAAACCATATTATGGTAAGTGTCACTCAATGTAAACAAATAAAATGCGAATATTATTTATTTTATTTGGCTATGACTTATCCTAGGCCACCCTTGACAAACGGCTGTCAAATGTCAAATCTTTGTATCCAGTCGATAATAACAGGTCCTCGAGGATTTACCACAAAAAGCAGGACCTTTCACTTAAAGTGCTTGCAAATCAATTACAACACATGTTATAGCAAAGTAGAATTTTCAATATATATCTTAAATTTTTAATTTTTCAAAGAAAAGATACGTAGGTTACCTACGTATGTAATGCACCTATTGAATATCAAAACATTTTATAAAAACAATGAAAACGTATTAAATTAAGTACACTTTCGATAATACATACATGATGAAAGGAATGTTATTATCTATTCTGGTCAAACAATAAGAGGTGCTCTATTGTTTTGGTTTCGAGCGAACAGAGTTTGATCTCGGTAGCTCTAGCTGGTGTCCAGTCTCGTAGTCTAGTGAACAAGCTCAAGGGACCAGATACAATTCAAACAAAATATAAGTACTTTAAAAATAACACTCGGGCAAGAAAGTCTAACTCTGTACAATATAGTAAGACCTAGTCACTGCGGCCACTCATATAAGCGCTAAAAGAACCTTAAAGTAAAACATGTCTCAGGCAAATTTTAACCTACACCTGCCTAAATAAGTTTAAGGTCAACCAATTGAATTGCTTTTCAGAATCATTATAACTTTTAATTAGTTTGTGATGGGTTTTTGTAATAAGATGCAACCAGGGCTAAATATTGAGTTAGGGCTCGCGTTGCGTTGCGTCTTGTTTTTTGAAGTTTTATAATATGAGAATACTCTGTCCTACTCAAATATAAACAATTGCAGCAATCAATGTCAAAACGAGTAGGTTCTAGTACCTGCGTTAGGTAATGGAGCAACGCAAAAATACGTTCAGACGCTTGTAATAATATGATTCATTTTAAGCCGTAACTACCTATCTAAGTTTTATTCCTCTAACGTTGGACAAGTCCATTAAAACTAGACTAGAATTTGGAAAGTGAACAGCCCTCGAACACGACATGCCAATGCCTACTTAAATATATAGACAGGGAGGCGCGCTGCGGGTGAGGCCGGGGCGAACCAACTCACAGCGAGGCACGCTCAATTATACAAACAACGTGATGGCAACTCAAACTTCTACTAACTAACTTAAAACATACTCCGTTAGTTACATACAGCTTGAAGTTCCTTTGACCCAAGCTGCATTTTCCTCGATAGGTGACCAAATGTATGAAACTTTAGTCGTAGAGTAAAGTTGTATCTAATTAGTAGGTCCATCACATGTCAACTTACAATCTACCACAATGCTTCACCTACCGCCGGAGAGTTCATACGAGACTCGCGTGAGATCATCACTAGAGCTGTGCATGTGCAGTGCTCCGGTGTGTTATTAGACCGAATCAAAGGCGGAATGTTTCGGCTTACATTTTATTATATGACATTTGTAAATGTCGCCATCACACAGGAATTTTGTTTTCATAACTTTGTACACGGGCCAATTTATTGGTACAGTTGAGACACTGTAAATTGGCTTTGAATATGTAACCACAATAAGGTTGAAAATCCAACCGCACTATCAAACATCAAATCTCGCGTCCGGTTGCGCCAACCGTATTACCTAGTCGTATGAATGAACTCCGCCGATTGCAGGTCGTTCCCGGTCCCAGTGAGTCGGTAGGTCGGAGGCGCCTCCAGACTTTAGTCCGCCTTCTGGTGCTCCTTGTTGCCGTTGAGCTCTTTGAGGCGCTGCCGCAGCTGCGCCTTCTTGATGTTCGTCATCACTTGCGTCGACTGGTACAGCCACGAGCCCTGGAATGGATCAAACCATTTGCTGCACTTACTTTATACAGCCACCGCCACACTCACTACCTGTATTCATAGACAAGTATCTCACAAGTGAAACGTTAATCGTCCAGATAAACGTTGGTTCAGTTGAGCCAGCAGGTCAAGCCAGGTAACTAAGTATGTGTGTGTGAAGGAGCGCAACAAAGAACTGCAACGTGGCTCATGTTTATGATATCGGAGCTGGCGGTGCTCCGCCGGAGACATTATTGATGTAAGTGCTCAATTAATGAAGAACATAATAAAGTGGAGGAAAGAAAGTAATACGCAAATCGTTAATGGGGCGCGCGGGGGATCAACACATATCGAACGTTGCTTACTCGACGTTCTTTTACATGCTTTCAGGATTCTACGAAATGTTTTAGTGTTGTCTTAACGTTACATTATATACAGGGCGTCCCACGGCTATGCCACATGGAGGGAAAGTACCTTAAATATTGTAGATGGAACATTTTACTGAAAGTCAATTGCATACATAGATTTTTAAATAGTTACAGGATACATATTTTTCTCGTGTAGCGGGTTCGTTTCCCAGTTCAAAAATGTAACCACTTAAAAATCTATGAATGCGGTTTAATTTTTTTTTTAAATTAATATAACAATAATATTTAGGGTACTTTCCCTCCATGTGGCATAGCCGTGGGACGCCCTGTATGTTTTGATACGAAGAACATATAAAATGTTGAACTTACCACCATAATCATGCAGTTGAGTAGGATGGGTATGGAGAAGACGACGGAGATGAAGAGGCCCTTGGTGTCGAAGTACTGGTGGCGCGAGAACAGCGCCCAGTGCCGCGCCGCCAGCTCGTTGATGCTCTCCGAGGAGTACACCAGCAGCACTGCAACAAGCGCAGCAAGCATGCACTATCACGTGCGAGACTGCACGCACGAACCGTGCCACGACACTATGTCTTCTAAATACCACTTTGTCAGATTCCACGCCTCTATCTTGTCTTAGGTGAATAGAGTCCTTTTCACGAAAGAAGTCCCCTAGACGCGGCGCTGTAGTAGTGCGACCGAATGAAGCCTGAATGAAGGATATGGCAATCTGTTAAATTTAGTTCCACCAGTTGCCGAGGGACTTTTTTCGTGAAATGCACTGTAACACGCTTGGATTGGTCGTAGTGAATCACCCCCTGGACACCTTTCATACGCGTTTGTTTCTCATCTCGTTCGAGTTTGTGCCTATGTGACATAGTCAATTTGACTAAACTCCTTCATAAAAAATAATGAAAAAAAAATAAAAAAATCTCGTTCGTGCAATTTAAACATCAACCTCATTACTGATAATTATTACACTTCAATTGTACGATGGTTTTTTAGTTCTGAAAATGGCGAGGTCTCGTTTCGGAGGGCTCTCCTGCGAGGAGTCGCGAGCTCCCAACGTTTCCGTCAAAAGGTGCCCGTCACTGTGGAACTTCGTCAAAGGACCCTAAGGATGACAAATCTAAATCGAGCTGTGCTGTGCTGTGCTGCGCTGTGCGAGGCTACGCTGTTTCTATTGACCAAACATAGCACAGCGCAGTACAGCGCAGCACAGCTCGATTTAGATTTGTCACCCTAAAACTTTTATGGCCGTATTTATTAGGTTTTCAGCGTAGAAAAAGTTCTGTACCTATGTCATGTCTTCTTTTGTGAATAGTAATTACTACATCATTACAATTTTTAAAACTATTAGAAAAGTCTAATTTTGTACCTACCTTTAATAATTTTAACATTTTATAATTCCACCCACAGACAGATGCTATCTCCATTAGTAAGAGTTTCAATTAGGATATCTTATCGTGCGTAGATAATGAACCTGCTGCCGACAGTAAGGCAATGTACCGTGACAATCTGATTACAGTAGCCTAGGTACCTACAGTACCTAGGCGCTACCACCACGAGTGAGTGCAGTGCCTACACCGGTGTGTTTGGTTGAAGCCAGCCATCAGCCAGCGGAGCGTTCCTAACACAACCAAATCCTACACTTACGCACCGCGACTGAACGCTTTCAATTTGATTTCAGGTTCTCTCATTGGATCGGAACTAGCTTTCCGAGTCGAAGACTCCTAATCTGACACCGATTCTGATAATCTTGCGCCTTTTTTTTTACAAAATATGGAACTAGCGGAAAAGTAACTTTGTGCAAATCGTAAACTATAAATAAACCCATGCATGGATGCATGTCGCAACAAATTTTGATTGAATGCTAGTTTCGGGCTGGTGCGACATTATAGTAGGAGCCGAGCCGATACTGTTTTTTTTTATGTACCGACTACCGACTTATACAGCTACAAAATATTGGAGGATTGAGAAGTTAACTATTATAATTGGAATCGTACATGAACTCATTTGATAATGACATCATCTGCTTACAGAACACTGCCTGAAGAGCTATGAGCTCATGTCTAGACTTCAGTAATAACCTGGTGGAGGTTGGTTCTGGCAGATCACATGCCATTCGTGGAGCTTCTTTAATATTACTAAATAAACTACGGAAATCGAAAATCGTTAGGAAATTATCATATATTTTTGAAAGACACATCGAAGTAGCGTGTGTTGAGTTGGAGCAAAGTATTGTAGTAAGCGTACCTATACAGTCCACGAAAAGCCTGTTAAATTATTTGAAATAATAATAAAGTTGGACAATGCACACGTCACCATATAGCCTCAATAAGGGATACCTTATTTTAAATATCAATAAGCATAATTTAGGTAGGTAGGTACCCATGTTTATCCTAATAGAGGTATAATTTTTTTTTGTATTATAGGTCCTATACTACACCCATGCGAAGCCGGATTGGGCATCTGGGCCGCTAGTTGTACATAATATCTACCAATTTCGTAAAAAAATCCACCAATATTTATTTGTTTTTGTAACTCTTTTAAAATACATAATACTATGTAGTAATTAATTCTAGAAGCGAGCTTAAAGAATATTTGCGCAAATCGTCATGGTTAGTGTAGCGTACTCTGCACACGCAGTAGGCAACAACCTTGGCGGCGCATTCATAACGTGGCAACTTGTAAGCCTTGAACACTAACCTGCCTATTCTCAAGTTGAAGAAAGGTTTCAACTTGAGAATAGGTAGGTTAGTGTAATTAATAAGCATAGAGAGGAATATTTGCTTTGGTATGTTTGGAATGGATTTGCAATTTTTTTGGTTTATATTAATATTTTGTTTCACACATAAACAATGTTCTCACTGAGTAAGGAGGTTGTAAATACCTCTATAGCAACAACTAACTACCGAAGCTAGAACTAACTTGAAATTTAAAAATAATAAACATATCGTGCACATTCACCTACAGATCAAAATAATAAAAACGAGACGAAATATTTCACAAATTATGAAATCGTTACTATAAGGTCAAAAGGTCAAAGAAAGATTATATTACTGGAAGATTATCCTGGTTAAAGATAAAGAGGTTAAGGTATTGCGTTGTCATTTCAAGACTTTTCTTTTAATTTTATGGGATAACTAGCGACCCGCCCCGACTTCGCACGGTTTTATTATACTCTTGAATCATTCTATCTATTAAAAACCGCATCAAAATCCGTTGCGTAGTTTTAAAGATTTAAGCATACTTAAGGATAGAGAAAGCGACTTTGTTTTATACTACGAGTAGTGATACCTAAGTAAGTACTAATAAAAATATTTTGAAGTATTTAGTACTGTTTTTAGATAATGACCCGATAGCGAACCCTTTCTTTTTGAGACGACGCATGGCGCGCGAGTGACACTAGCACCTGAGGATCTTGTTCCGCCGTTTACTTTTGGCGTGTCCGTCCGTATTATTCTTTGGTTCTTCCTCTGAATGCAGAAACTCTACAAGGGTAGGTTTGGAAGAAGTCTGACTTCTTTACGGAGTCGGACTTTCTGTCGGAAAAACAGCTAAGGCTACTGAGCTAGGTAGGTACCTAGTTAGTTATCTAAACCTTATTTCAGTGACTGAAATGTCTAAAGATGCTTGCCAGGAGAGGAGAGGTTTAGAGATCTCATCTCAGTCCCTTTTTCCCTTAACTCGGAAGCGAGCGCGCGGTTCTGTACTGCCCAGTAGAAGCACTCAGTATACTTACACAATACAATGAAGAGAACAACTTGAAAGTTGCCATAGTTTCTAGTAGATATTGATGTGAACGTGACCATTACGTGGAAAGATATAAGTGCGATCAGCCACGGGTCCCCCCATTCAATCTGAAAAATAAAATACATACCAATGTTTCATCTTTACTAATACATATTATAAACGCGAAAGTTTGTATGTATGGATGGATGTTTGTTCCGCTTTCACGCAAAAACTACTGAACGGACGCGCTGAAATTTCAAATAGACATATGTAGTTCTGAGTGGAGTGTTCTTGAGTGGAGACCGCGACTTGGCAAACGTAGTGTAGGACGCCCTCCGGCTAGGTGGGATGATGATCTGCGAAAGACTGCTGGCAGATGTTGGATGCGTCAAACTGAAGACAGGGCGCTATGGCGCTCATTAGGGGAGGCCTATGTCCAGCAGTGGACTAATATAGGCTGATGATGATGATATGTAGTTCTATCCCTGGAATAAGACACAGGCTACTTTTCATTCCACACATCAGTTCCCGCGGGATAGAAATCATCAGCCTTGAAACGTTTCCACAGAAACAACGCGTGCGTAGCCGCGGGCAGATACAAGTTATGAATAAATTGATTTTGTTTCATTGAAGTTACTGTTTTATCAATCTATGTACGAGAATATGAGGATATAATGTATTAAATATATCAGTTATCGAGTAGGTACCCATAACACAAGCTTTGAGTAGCTTACTTTGGGGCTAGGTGGTGCTGCTATACAAAGTCATTCTATTTGTGCAACCTATTGGGATTTTATCACTATACTCATTCATATTTTGTTATTATTATTAAATATTGTCTATGTTATTGCAATTTGTTATTCAGGAGGATTACATTATATATAATTATAATAAATTAACTTGTCTATGTAAATATTCATACGGGTCAGCAGAGTTTGACCCCACACGAGTTGCCAGACCAAAATATTTTTCATGATGTATAAGGTTGTTATATGCCTGAGTAGGTATTATTTACTTAATTCTTGCCACCTGAGGCATGAAAAAAAAACCCAATGATGCTTTTAAAATGTTGTGTATACTAAGTACTCAATAACAGGTAAAATGTTGCATTTGTATCATAAATAGATTTAATAAATGCATAGATATGATCTGAAAACTGCATGGCAGTAGTCGGTAAGAGACAGGTCAGGGGGGAGGTCTGGGCCCGAGGCTGACATCCCGCGGGTCACCGGGCTCAGCCACCTCTGAACTAAGGAAGTTACCAGAGTAAGTCAACAAAATGACCTCTCTCTCTGTGAATGTTGACACTACATTATCGGGAAAAGGTGTTACCAATAAGTACCATTAATATTGACCTTGATAAACTGAGATATGCCCAAGTTAATTGGACCACACACATCTTTCTAATCAAATAATCAATTGCTTGATAATTTAATTGCCACCTAAAGCTACCTACTACTGTGTACACTAGGTTATAACTTTGCTTTAAGTATATCACTTGTAGGGTTTCTTTTCCTTCAGAACATACCTTCAAATAGGTTAATAATGTACCTACTATTTTCCTGCTCAACCAAACACAAATGATTTGCCTAATTGTAATAATGGTAGTAATGATGGTAGGATGGAGAGGGAATAATATTTTTTATAGATATCACACTTTTTATGAAAACAAGTAGATGTGTACCTATTTTATTTAGTCACACAGTTGTAGTAAGACCTATTTTATTTGGTCACACAGTTGCAGTAAGAAGGTAAAACTTTATTAATAAGCTGCTCCACCGAGGGCTTGCTTGCTTAATTTTTCTTACATTTATTTAGGTAGGTAAGTACTTATAGTTACAACTCAAGACGCCCACTGATTGTAGAGTTCGCGACACGGTATTTGCACGGTCACTGCATGAGCATAAGGCGAGTTGACTGCAATCATTTCATTCATATATATACCTATATTGTTATATATTTTGTACATAAAGTACATCGACATGTAGAGAATCTACAGAGTGTTGACCCATTTTTAGTGGTATTTTATGTGCGTTATAAGTCGATTGTTTAGGAAGTTTATAGAATAGTACCTACTAAATGCACAACATAATTTTTCTCAGACACCAGTAAATACTTTAGGATGTAGTCGAGAAAGTGGTAAAGGAAGTACTCACGCTGCGCAGGTATGAAATAAAATCCGATATCTGATTAACTTCCACAAACTCTTCCATTACTATTTGTTTCAATTAATACACACGCGAAACCTAAAGACACTATTTTTACAAAAGTGACCGCATCTCCTTTCCCGAAACGCAAGCTTTTGAAATTTGTTTGTTTGACTTTTGGTGAATGGTGACAGCTGACAACTTCTTAAATTTCGTCAAACACGAAACTTTTGGTGTAAGGCTCTGCGTTATTAATCGATCTACATTATTAATTATAAATCACAATAATTCCATTTATTAGTCTGTTTTGCTTTTATTTTCAATTATTATATTAGCTTATACATTAAGAACCTTATTTGCCTTGTCAACTCATTATAATCTGTGTGCTAGATATAACTACCTGTAATTGGGAGATCACGACTGGTTATACATTTATGTTCTCTAATTTGTGTTTATTGTGTAGGTATCTTCTGTTGGTAGTTCTAAATAAATAAATAAGAAATTTCCATGAATCGGACTCTGGTAGAAAAGTGTCATACCAGAGAGACACAAGTTGCCATCAACAAAGAAGTCAAGGCGCTGCTCTCATCTGGCCAATACAACTGTGGTGACACAGTTTAGGATATAGTACGCGGCGCAAACGCGTTTCGTTAATTCAGCAAATTACAGCGGCTAAGCCGAGCCCTCAGTGTCCCACCTCAGTCACTCCAGCAACCTCCCTTAGGAAACACATAGCTTTAAGGTTTATAGATTATCGTAAATGTCATTTTATGTATCCGTGTTTCGTGTGTAATTAATAGACTCTGTAATCGCACAAACTATCTTTTATTCAACCAACCCACAGTAGCTAAATATAGACTTGTAACATAATTACAAAAGTGGTGACCCCGACGATTCGATTATAGAGAATGTATTATTGTGGGCAGTGTTAAAGTGAAGAAAACAGTGGAGAAAACAGATGGAGTGACTCCCTCCCGATGAAGTCCACGCCTCGGGAGGTTAAAGAAAAACGTAAGCAGAACATAACAGAATGACGCAATTCAACGGAAAGACGCCACGCTACGCGGTATGGAATGCGCAGCAGGTGACGTCAGCAGATCCCTTTCCTACCTTCTACAGAAGCCCTATTGAGAAGATAAATATTGGCAGCGTATGACCGGGAAGTGGTTCACCCGCGGTCCAGACGCATTTTATGGTTTAGCGGCAGATGAAGATTTATAGAGCCAGCTATATCTGAGGTATATTCGATCCTATAAAGAATGGTGTTTAGACCTGCAGATTCACTCAAGGATATTACCCGGTTTGGAGTCGGTACGCTCACCGGAGGATCAGTGTTGGATTTTGGAGATATGGCTCATTCCCACTGCTATGAGTGACTGGCATACGATGTTCCTATTGGAATAATTGTCTATTCCTGAAAAGAAACGTTCATTATGCTTTTTAGTCTATGACTGTATTTTGACATAACGTTATGTGTCACTTCCTCTCAGGGCTCGCTCGTTCGTCTGTATTTGATTCTTGATTACATTATTTTATATCTCCAAATATTATAGTAATCATTGTGTGGATTGTATGCTATTTATTGATGACTAATAAATTAGCTGCAATTGAATCAACGTGTTTATATTTCTCGTCCCTGCCAGTCTTGTAGCTCGACACACCACACAACCTCAATTCCATTACGCATCAGCACATTCATCGTAGACTCTGCAACAGGGTTTTGGTCCCAGTTTATCGTCGAGTTAAATAATCGTCAGTGGTGTTGTCGCTCGACTATGGCGGACGAGGATCAGGACGACGGCGGCGGTGGCAACATGTCATGCCACACTTCAGGGCAGCCGACCTACATGGGCAGCGGCGCCGGGAGTGTTCAGGTAGACAAACTGGAAGGCATTGAGAACTACGTAACATGGAAATTCGTAGTGAAGCAGATTCTTATCCTGGAAGGATTGTACGAATGTATTGATAAAATAAACCCAGACCCAGTGAAGGATCAACGCGCATTGGCGCGCATATGTTTGTTGGTGAAGCCGGCACTATATCAGTATATCAGAGACGCGAAGACGTCTAAGGAAGCATGGAGCAAGTTGGCTGCAGTTTTTGATGATAAAAGTCTGTATCGCCGTGTTCTCCTGCTGCGGCAATTGCATCGAATAGATTTTACACAATATGCAAACATGAGTGAATTTATCAATTCTGTAATGACTTTGGTGCAGCAACTGGCTGATATTGGCCGCACTATCGAAGATGCTGAGGTAGCCGAGATCTTGTTGAGTGGATTACCAGCAGAGTACGATGTGTTGGTGTCTAATATGGAAACTGCGTGCATCTCATCAAGTCTTAGTAGTGATTTAGTGCGTACTCGTCTACTTCAAGAAGAATTTCGTAAGACAAACAACAATAGTGAGCAACCTACGGCTTTTACTGCCAATAAGTATAATAAGAAGGTGATTTGCCACTACTATCAACGGCCAGGGCACATCAAATCAAATTGTTTTAAATATAAAAAAGACAAGAAAAACTCTGGTAAGAGTGAACAAACCTTTTTTGTGGCTGAGATGGCATTAAGTGTTCGTCAAAGTGACTGGTTGGTGGACTCGGGTTGTACTAATCACATGAGTAACAACAAGGACTTGATTAAAGACTTTAAACCTATTAAAAATAAAGTGTGTATTGCTAATAATGATACTTTGGACAGTATAGGTATTGGTAAATTACAATTAAAAGTTGGTAATCATTCTATTATGTGTAAGGATGCGTTGCTTGTGCCGGATTTAACCACAAATCTTTTATCTGTTAGCAAGCTTACAGAAGCAGGTTTTTCCATTCTTTTTGATAAGAATGGGTGTCACTTTTATAAAGAATGTAAAGTTAATGGGAAATGTTTAGGGAAAGCTGAGAATGTCAATGGCACTTATAGGTTATGTTCGCAGCAGCTGAGTCATTCTTCTGCCTCCCTGACGGATGAAGGCCAGGGGGAAAAGAGTGCGCTGACGGCGTGTGTGCCGACTGCGACATGGCACAAACGACTGGGACATCTTGGATAAGATGGTATGTGTAGTCTGCGGCGAAATAACTGTCTTATGTTTCAGACTAGTTTGGATGAATGCATTGCATGTCTCGAGGGGAAGATGGCGGCTAAGCCCTACCCCATTGGTGTGACTAAGCGTGCTCATCAACCGCTGGACCTTGTTCATTCAGATGTGTGTGGCCCGATGTCGATGTGCAGCTGGGGGGGAGCAAAATACCTCCTGACATTCACAGATGATTTCAGCAGGAAAAGTTGGGGATACCTGCTACACAATAAAAGCGAGGTAATGTCCTGTTTTATGAATTTTAGAGCCCTAGTAGAAAAACAATCTGGTTTTCCCATTAAGTGTCTCAGGTCGGACGGCGGTGCTGAATATTGTAATAATAAGTTTTCTCAGTACTTAAGGTCAGAGGGCATCATGCATCAAGTTACAGTTCCCTACTGTCCACAACAAAATGGAGTTGCAGAGCGCCTAAACCGTACTGTTATAGAGAAGGCACGCTGTATGCTGCAGGAGTCTGATCTTTGCCGGCGTTATTGGGGGGAAGCAGTGATGACTGCATTGTATTTAAAGAATAGATGCCCTACCCGCGCCTTGGATGGATCAGTGCCTGAGGAGGTATGGACCGGTTCCAAAATGGAACTTAGTCACCTGCGAGTATTTGGCTGTGTTGCCTACACTTTAGTACCTGAGCAGAAGCGTAGAAAATTAGATCCCAAATCCACAATGTGCATATTTGTGGGTTATAGTGACACAACAAAGGGTTATAGGTTGGTGAATCCTTCAAATCCAAAGAGGATTATTTATTCCAGGAATGTTGCGTTTTTAGAAAATAAATTTTTGAAAGATATCAAGAATAATAATTATAATGATGCCAAAGTAGAGGAAGTGAATTTTTATAATTTCGACATGGTCTCCAATTCTAATAATAATAATTTAAATAATTCTAAGTCTAATTCTAATATGACTGAAAATAATGAGACACTCTGTGATACTAGTGATAAGCAAAATATTTCTGAAGTTTCAGCTCCAGAATCCGAGTACTGCACTGGAGATGAGGCAGAGGGCTATCGAAGCCCGGTCTCAGCTGATGAGGACAGCGACTGTGCAACAGTCGAGGTGTCCTGTCGAGGGGAAGAAGCTGGTTATAGTCTCGAGCCGTCAGTGACCGTCACCTCGCGACCTATGGATTTTGCGGTGACTAGTCCTGGGCATTCGGTGACCAATACTTGGCGACCCGTGCGTAGTACTCGAGGCAAGCTACCAGTCAGGTATGATGAATATGATTTATCTTTGTTGGCGCACAGTGATTCTGATCCGGTTAGTTATCGAGATGCAGTGTCGTCACAGAATGGTAAAGACTGGTACTTAGCTATGGAGAAGGAATATAAGGCACTCATAGATAATAGAGTATGGAGACTAGTAGATCGTCCTAAGGACAAAAATATAGTTAAATGTAAGTGGGTTTTTAAAACCAAGCAAGACTCTTCAGGTAAGGACAAATATAGAGCTAGGCTAGTTGCTCGTGGATTTTCTCAGCAGAGGGGGGTAGATTACAGTGACACCTTTTCTCCTGTAGTTCGTCACAGCACTATGCGTACATTATTTGCTCTTGCTACTGAACTAGACCATGAATATTGACCATTTAGATGTAGAGACTGCTTTTTTGAACAGCAATCTCGATGAGATAATTTATATGGAACAACCTGAAGGCTTTGCTGAAGATAAAAGTAAGGTTTGTATGTTACTTAAGAGTATATATGGCTTAAAACAAGCCTGCAGAATGTGGAACCTAAAAGTACATCAACTCTTGTCAAATAATGGATTTGTTCAGAGCAAATGCGAGCCATGTGTGTATATTAAACGTAAGGACAAAAATTTAATTATTGTGGCTCTGTATGTGGATGATTTTTATATTTTTAGCAATTGCTCTACATTAAAAACAGATTTGTTAACATTATTAGAAAAAGAGTTCAGTGTAAAAAATTTAGGTACTTTGAAAATGTGTTTAGGAATTAATGTCAAACGTGACAGGGCAAAAGGATTTCTGACTCTAGATCAATCTGATTACATTAAAAGGTTGTTGTCACAGTATGGGATGGAAAACTGCAAACCTGTCAGTACTCCCATGATATTAAATTCAAAATTATGTAAGCCAGAGGGCAATTTACTTGATGACAACATCTTTCATTATAAGGAATTATTAGGATCATTAATGTACTTGTCAGTGTGTACACGCCCTGATATATCGTTTGCTTGCAGTCAACTAAGCCAATTCAGCAATGGTTTTGATAAAACTCATTGGCTAGCTGCGAAACGCGTCCTAAGGTATTTAGCTGGAACATTAAATTACGGACTATATTTTTATAGGAGCTGTAATTTAAAATTAACTGCTTTTACAGATGCTGACTGGGCCAATGACGTTGTGGACCGAAAGTCCTATACTGGCTTTGTCATTAAGTTAGGTAGGAATGTTATAAATTGGGAGTCCCGCAAGCAACGCTGTGTAGCTTTAAGTAGTACAGAGGCTGAGTATTTAGCAATTAGTGATATCTGTAAGGACTTGTACTTTGTTAAGAATTTTTTGTTTGAAATTTTTAATACTCATTATGATACTGTAATTTATAATGATAATCAGAGTGCACATAAATTACTTCAAGCTAAAGAGTATTGTCATAAGAAAACTAAACATATAGATTTGAGATATCATTAAGTAAAGGATTTAATTCAGAATGGTTTTGCTGATGTAAAATACCTATCTACTCAAAATATGTTAGCAGATGTACTTACTAAGCCTCTAGGTTCCAAAAAACACAAGCATTTTATTAGTGGACTTAATTTGAAATGTACTTAATAGAAATCTGACTTAAAATAATATGTTATAAGTTTAAGTGCATGGAATGTAAAAGTATGTTATTAAGTCTTTTATGTTGTATATCAGTAATGTTATGATAATTTGTTTGTGTGCCAATTGTTTTGCATGATAATATTGATTATTATTTAAGAATGCAATGTAGAGCGGGAGCGTTCTTTTGAGAAATAGAGGGGAAGTATTGGAATAATTGTCTATTCCTGAAAAGAAACGTTCATTATGCTTTTTAGTCTATGACTGTATTTTGACATAACGTTATGTGTCACTTCCTCTCAGGGCTCGCTCGTTCGTCTGTATTTGATTCTTGATTACATTATTTTATATCTCCAAATATTATAGTAATCATTGTGTGGATTGTATGCTATTTATTGATGACTAATAAATTAGCTGCAATTGAATCAACGTGTTTATATTTCTCGTCCCTGCCAGTCTTGTAGCTCGACACACCACACAACCTCAATTCCATTACGCATCAGCACATTCATCGTAGACTCTGCAACAGTTCCTGCGCTACATGGAGACCAAGAGAAATAATTCCTGTGATTTTGTGATTTTAAGAAGGTGCTGTTGTGTAGGACTGGACGAGCGAGACGTATTTATCATTAGTGAGCGTGCGTTAAATTTTTTCGAAATACCTAATAGAAATGAGTCTAGTTACATTTTATTTTCTAAATGTTCTATAGTTGCAATAATAATGTTTTGTGGAAAGTAAATTGTTCAGTAAACACAGTTGGTTTTACCTTGTTATATTATAACTATAGGGAATCCAGACTAAGTTTATATTGTTCAAAATTTGTGTATGGTTATAGAAATTGTTTTTTGTGTACTTACTTGTGTTGTGTTATGTTATGTACTAATATGATTGTAAATAAATTATTATGCCGACTGTACTTAATGTGTGCTAAAGAAATGTATTAGGTAAACAGAACATTTTATTGATATTTAACTAAAGACGAATGTAGTTTAATGATATCATTTTTATAGGGATATTAAATAAAACACTTTATTGTTTACTTATATACAGTTTAATTATCATTGTTTATTCTTATAAAACTTTATTAAAAGACAAATGTATTTTTAAGCTTTTCAAAAAACCATGTATGTAATTTTGTAGGCTGACTGTATTTTATCGTGTTTGTTGAAATTAACTTTGATTGTACTGTACCTACTTAGGAATGCGACTTCGTAACGTGAGCGCATTATCGATGTCAGTAGATTTGTGTATGAAGGCACGGACTTGTACAGCTTTTAAGATGTTTTGTATTGTAAAGTTTTAAATTGAAGATTACCTTTATGGATAAAATTTTTAATGTTAAAAATTTTGAAAAAGGGGAGGATTGATGTGGTGACACAGTTTAGGATATAGTACGCGGCGCAAACGCGTTTCGTTAATTCAGCAAATTACAGCGGCTAAGCCGAGCCCTCAGTGTCCCACCTCAGTCACTCCAGCAACCTCCCTTAGGAAACACATAGCTTTAAGGTTTATAGATTATCGTAAATGTCATTTTATGTATCCGTGTTTCGTGTGTAATTAATAGACTCTGTAATCGCACAAACTATCTTTTATTCAACCAACCCACAGTAGCTAAATATAGACTTGTAACATAATTACAAAACAACTTTTATTTTGTCATTTTGCCTTTTTCGCCATGTAGTTAGCAACGGGCTGACTCGCGTGTGCAAAAAAGTTCATTTGAGATTCACATTGCACTTTATCGGTGACTTTGCTTTGCTCCCTGAGCTAAAGGTTTCTTTTCCGGTTTCACAGTAAGTAATACCTACCTACCATTTTTCTCTGGGTGACTCGAAGTTTGTTTAATAATTCCTTTGTGAAAACCCAGGCCTCATGACGATTAGGTACATGTATTTTGGCCAAGCAAGAGGGCCATGACACATGTTCTTATGGTTAAACAGAGAGTTGGTCACACAGGTTGGTCATTATTATTGTATTTTTGATGTTAATTTCCAATCTTACCTGAGATCTTTCTTTACTGAGATTCGAAATGATATCTTCAGCGTATCTAAGGTTACTCAGTCTTGTTCCTGATAATAATATGCCAACACCACGATTTGCCCAGTTCAAGATTTACACATCCTCTAGTAAGTACCAGTGTAAACAACTTTGGGGATAGCATATCGTCTTGGCGCACTCATCTCCCAGTTTGTAGTCAATCAAAACATCTGGTATTCTGTAGCCTTGAACAATCATTCCCGTAAGTTGAAACTCGAATGAATTCACCAATTCCACTCCTAATATTTCGTACGCTCAACTACGCTCTGCCTGCTCTACTCTATCGTTGAAGCGGGAGTTGAATCTATTTTTCGGTATATAAATTTACGTTTTTTACGTTATTATAATTATTTACAAGTTTTTTATTGCATAGTCAAGAGCTCGAGTAACTTTCCACATTGGACTCTGTACTGTCACAGAATATAATATGTATATAGTACTAAGATACTGTTGTTATTACAATCGCTGTAGATGTAAGGCTCGTAGTACAAGTGAAAAGCTTCATGGGCTGTCGACTTTACCTACAATTCATACCTACCTACTTTTCTCATTCACAGAGAATGAGAAAAAAATGAATTGTAGTAGGTAAAGTCAACTTGCCCCCCCCCCTGCGCCATCGGCGACGCCCTTGGCTATACCTACCTGTATATAGTGCTATTTTTTGATCCTTCCTTCTTTTTTGACTTTTTTGATGTAGTATCGGGGAGCTGTCGGTAAACTGGCGCGGATCTAAGGGATTTGTCGCGACAATATTCGCTTGGGTGGCTACACTTTCGTCAATTCAGTATCTTCCAGACTTTGAAGCAAGACGGGCGGACAACACAATCCGGCACGATGCATCGCGTCAACTCGACATGAATCTTCGCCCGTCATATTGTAGTCAAGGATCGCTTATGCCCGAACACGATGATTTTGTCGCGCCAACGAAACACGAATCTTAGCCCGCTAATGTAGCCCCAGTATATGCCATCGACAAAATTGCAACCAGACGCCCTAGTCAAGAAGTTGACACCAGATGCAGTACTGTATTTTTCTCAGAATTGATTCTTCCTCCGAGGTATTTTTAAATCTGTGCAGAGCCATAATCAATCAAGAAGTTGAAGTTGAGACTCGTTCGACGGTTCGACCGATTTTCTGTTTACATGTCTGAGAAGTTTTGTCTTCTTTATTTTATACGGCTTGTTTGTTATTTACATAGAACTAGACCTAAAGATGTATGTGATGATAAAAGTTTTTAATTAACTCAAAAGACCAGACCGGTATGCACTGCGACATGCTATCAAATACAATAACACGAAAATGCGTCGTCGTGTTCATTATCATCGCCGTACACGCTGTAAAATGTTTGGGTAACAATATAAAATCTGATAATGATCGCTTCAATTTAGATGTGGCAGGGTGTCCATTGTTCCACAAGCTCTGCTCGTATCTTGACGATGACCTCGCTGTCTTGTCTTGCACTCTAAAAGCAGCTCACACTACTACGCAGGTCTCACCAGATTGTCAGCAGAAGGTGTGGACCCATCAGAATTATTTGCTCGACAATGCCTATTTGGAGTTCAAGCTAAAAGGACCATGTCAGGATGAACTAGGAATACTCAACTGCTTGAAATCTTCTGAATTAGGAATTGATTGTATCTTGAAAAAGAAACCAAGCATAAATGACAAAAGTTGTTGGAAAATAATCCACAAAATTGAATCTCAAATTTTCAATGACTGGCAAATAACAGGAAGCTTTCTAAGAAACTGCTATGATGATGTACAAGCCCTAACTTGTGGTAGACTGCCGCCAGATGACAAAAGCCTCTCTCAGGTACCAACTCTCAAATGCCTCCAAAGTAAAACAGGAGCAGTGCGCCCTGAGTGCGTAGCTGAAATGAATGTCCTCCAAGACATGAAGTACAACAGTCTTCAATTGGATAAATTATTATTTGCAGCTTGTAATTTAGAACAAAAGAACTTCTGTCCCGATGAAGTGCCCGGCTCATGGCTCATGTACAAGTGTCTTTTGAAACACAAATATGAAAATGGTAAAACATCTTCAATTCCTTTAATACTAATGTTTACATTTTTGGTGCTTCAAACATAATCACAATATTACTTCTTATTACAGGAATGAGGAAAAAGTGCCAAGACCAACTTTTTTATGATCAAAGAAATATAGTAATGAATTACAAAAACAGCAGAGGACTGGTCAGAGCTTGCAAAGAGGACATTAGAAAGTACCATTGCAGGAAAGGGGTGGTTGATGATAAGGATGTCAGGCTTGCACAAATACTTCTGTGTCTCGAAAATGTCACCAGAAATGACAGCACTAAATTAGCACCTGAATGTACAGTGGAAATGACAGATCACAGGAAAATGCTTATGGATGACTATAGGTTATCACCAGAAGTGATGCACTCCTGCGCCAGCGATATCCTCACATTGTGCAAGGGAGTTGAAGCTGGCGGGAAAACTATTCATTGTCTTATGGATCACGCGCGGCCCAGGCGACGGAAAGAGAAAAGAATTAGCCTCGGCTGTCAGAGCTCTCTTGAAGCACTAGTACAGGAAGCTGATCCTGGTGAAGATTGGAGAGTAGACCCAATTCTACGCAAAGCATGCAAGCCCGTTGTGGACAAAGCTTGCCAAGAGGTAGTGGGGGGGAACGGCAGGGTCATGTCGTGTCTTATGGAGAAACTGGGCACAGCACTCATGACTTCCGACTGCGAAGCAGCTCTCATACAAATTCAGTATTTCATATCAAGAGACTTCAAACTGGATCCCCAGTTGTACAAAGCATGCAAGTATGATGCTGTGACCCTCTGCAAGTCCAAGTTCCAATGGCCCGATGCAAGCGATGCTAGATCTGAGAGAGATCTGCTAGTGCTGCCCTGCTTGTACAACTACGCATACAGCTCTGAGCTCCGAGGGAGGCTCAAGCCCAACTGTGAACAGCAAGTCCGCAGGGCAATGAGGCAGAGAGCTGTCAGTGTTGACTTACTTCCTGAGATTGAGGATGTCTGCATCGATGATCTGGCAATGCTTTGTATAGAAAACTCTGGAAAGGGAGAAGAAATATCTTGCCTGCAAGATAAAATAAAAGAGCTGTCTCCCAAATGTAGAGACATGGTCAACAACTTTACTGAGACACAGAGTGGTCACATTGAACTGAATGTGTTGGTGAACGTGAACTGTAAGGTGCCCATGGAGAGGCTGTGCGCTGCCCAACTTCAGGCCAGGAAGGATGAGGACGATGTGATGGAATGCCTCATTGCCCACAAAAATGACCCACAGATAAAAGCTAATGTTAAATGCAGAGCCGCTATTGAACATGAACAATTGATCTCTCTAAAAAACTATAGATTTACTCGTAAATTTAAGAATGCTTGCAAGTCTTACGTCGTAAGGTATTGCCCTAAGGCTCAAACTAAAAATCAGGTGGTGACATGCTTAAGTGAAATAGTAAGGAATGACACCATAGCTAGAAGAAAGCATACAATACTTAAAGACTGTCGCCAGCAGCTGAGGAGCCAGCTTTTCCAGCAGAAAGAGAGCATAGACTTGGATCCAGAGCTCAAAGAGGCTTGTAAGAATGAGCTCCATCTGTTTTGCCCTAAAGTCCCTCACGGAGAATCCGCTGCACTGGAGTGCCTCCAGACAGCCAGTGCTAAACTGTCCGAGGGATGCCAAAAAGCATTATTTGTGGTGAAGAAACAAGAATTCACTGATAATGCTATTGACTATCACTTGATCACTAGTTGTAATAGCATGATTGATTTGTATTGCCACAATACTGAGACCTTGAAGATTCTTGAATGCTTGAAGGTATGCAATCATGAGAAGGAATAGAAGTCACACCTTTATGACTATGGAGACAAAGTTCACATTACTTGATCACATATCTTATTTTTTCAGGCTCATCGCAAAGAGCCAGACTTCAATGAAGATTGCAAGTTGGTTGTTGTGAACAGACTGATCGAGCAAAACACTGACTACAGGTTCAACAGCAACTTGCAGAACGCTTGCAACCTGGACATTCAAGAACATTGTGCTGGAGTTATTGGTAACTTACCTGAATGATCTGAACTCTTATAAACACAGCAGACAGCAGTACACTGTTATGGTCGCGTCACGTAAAAGGAACGCTGGAAGAAAGTGGAAAGGGTATGTTCGCGCATGGGTACACTCGCGTACGATAGTACTATGCCAATTTGCTGTGCCTATTTTTAACTAATATTTCACTCGCGGCTTAGTGTTGGTTATTAGAAAATAATATTAGATAAAATTAAAAACAAGTTCGATTCAGTTTAGAATGTTTAATCTAATTACAAAAAAATAATGTAATGTAGCAACTCCATCCATTAAGTCGTTTTGGGTGACGTGAAACCAGATGAGGACGCGGGATTGATACTGGAGGTTGCTATTTCATCATCGTCGCCGTCGTCACTTGAGCTTTCATCATTATTTGAGTCAGAATCATCATCCCCTACACGAATAATAAATGTTTCTGTCATCATATCTACCAAATGATCGCTTTTACAGTAATCGGTCTCTAGAGGTATTTCCTTTACCTTTGGCATAATTTCCAAAAACCATTAAAATGTAAAACCATTTCGTAAACTTTTGTGCGCGATGGTATTTTGACAAGAAACGTGACGTGTGATAGCAAATGTCAACTGACGAACCAATAGCGCACCGGCAAGCATGCGGCGCATGACCCTTCCACCCCGCGCCCCACCGCCTACCTCCAAATAGACCCATAAATCACCTTCTGCGCAGCTTGACCGCCAGCGTTCTTCTTACATGACGCGAACTATACAGTGAAGTGCGAGGGTGCATCGTGTTGCAGCGCGTCAGCGTTATGTAGGGTCACGTAGCTGCGCTCAGTGTACATAGGTGCGTACGGATTGCGCGTACACTTGTACGCGTACTCAGTATACGCGTATCCGGAACGTCACGTCATACCTGCAGCTACGCGTACACTCTTGGGTAACGCGTAACCAGCAGTGTTGCCACCTTTGTGGATTTTCCACTAAAACTGGTGGTTTCGACCCCCGCTTTAGTGGTGAATTATTGCTTTTAGTGGCTAGTGGATGTTGGCTGATCATAGTAGATATGGACTGTTTAGATATGCGAAACAGATATTTTAAACTTGTAATGAGTCCCCGGTGGCCAAGAACCTTAACGTCACGGAGAGCCTTTCTCTGGCTGTGATAGCTTCTCGAAAATTAGTATAATTTTTTTTTATTTCAGTCTCAACCGTTTTAAGATTTTTTTTTTTTTTTTTTTTTTTTTATTTTTTTTTCACAAAACATAGTACTCCATCTTTACAGGCACACCCAATGCAATAGAGCACCCACACAATTCAAAAAACCAAAATCAGCTTATTTGCTTCGTTACATACAACTACTTACTAAATTACATACATTGTCCAAAATTAATATAATATATCTAAATCAAAATACATAATGTCAAATTAAAATTATAAATATCAATCAACTTTCTCTGAGACAAATTAACTACAAAATTAAACTTTACATACAACAATTAATTCAAAATAATAATAATAATAATAATTATTTCAAAACATGGCAACAACAACCCATTCTCATAAAAAAATGCCCCTTTCTTCATAATTTATATTATTAAATTCTATAAGCCTATATCCACGCTGTAATCTTTCACGAAAAAATTTTTTCATCCACCATCTAGGTTTCCGTTTGTTTCTCTTTTTTTATTTAAAAAGTTACCCGCCCCGGCTTCGCACGGTTTTATTATACGAATAAACCTTCCTCTTGAATCACTCTTTCTATTAAATCCGCATAAAAATGCGTTGTGTAGTTTTAAAGATCTAAGCATTCAAAGGAACATAGGGATATAATAGGGACAGAAAAAGTGACTTTGTTTATACTATGTAGTGATGTTTTGAATAATGAGTAATGGTGCAGCAGTGGTGGTGCACGCAACCGCTAACTTTGGCGGAGTCATGGCGAATGACTGGGGCTCGCGGAGCGCTCTGGATCGACTGACCTCGCGTACAGGTTCGCGGCGGTCCGGAGCTGTACGCGTGTATAATAAACGCGCTATCCGCACGCACCTTAACACATACCTACTTATGTAGTGTAGGACCTGCGCCACTCTCTGATTTTGTCTTAATAATCCAATATCTAATCTTACCGATAGAACAAACGATTATTATTATTACAGCAAACCAGCCCCAAGACGTGGAATTCCAAGGCAAAGTTCTGTACTGTCTGAAAGATAAGTTCCGGGAATCGAAACTGACGTCGCAGTGCGAAAACGAACTCGCCAATGTGCTGAAGGAGCAAGCGCTCAACTACCGCCTGGACCCGCTGCTGGGGCGCCTCTGCCGGGCCGAGATACAGACCATCTGCGCGCCGCCGCCGGGCCCCGCCGGCTCCGAGGGACAGGTGAGACCACATTGTTAATGGGCGCCTCTGCCGGGCCGAGATACAGACCATCTGCGCGCCGCCGCCGGGCCCCGCCGGCTCCGAGGGACAGGTGAGACCACATTGTTAATGGGCGCCTCTGCCGGGCCGAGATACAGACCATCTGCGCGCCGCCGCCGGGCCCCGCCGGCTCCGAGGGACAGGTGAGACCACATTGTTAATGGGCGCCTCTGCCGGGCCGAGATACAGACCATCTGCGCGCCGCCGCCGGGCCCCGCCGGCTCCGAGGGACAGGTGAGACCACATTGTTAATGGGCGCCTCTGCCGGGCCGAGATACAGACCATCTGCGCGCCGCCGCCGGGCCCCGCCGGCCCCGAGGGACAGGTGAGACCACATTGTTAATGGGCGCCTCTGCCGGGCCGAGATACAGACCATCTGCGCGCCGCCGCCGGGCCCCGCCGGCTCCGAGGGACAGGTGAGACCACATTGTTAATGGGCGCCTCTGCCGGGCCGAGATACAGACCATCTGCGCGCCGCCGCCGGGCCCCGCCGGCTCCGAGGGACAGGTGAGACCACATTGTTAATGGGCGCCTCTGCCGGGCCGAGATACAGACCATCTGCGCGCCGCCGCCGGGCCCCGCCGGCTCCGAGGGACAGGTGAGACCACATTGTTAATGGGCGCCTCTGCCGGGCCGAGATACAGACCATCTGCGCGCCGCCGCCGGGCCCCGCCGGCCCCGAGGGACAGGTGAGACCACATTGTTAATGGGCGCCTCTGCCGGGCCGAGATACAGACCATCTGCGCGCCGCCGCCGGGCCCCGCCGGCCCCGAGGGACAGGTGAGACCACATTGTTAATGGGCGCCTCTGCCGGGCCGAGATACAGACCATCTGCGCGCCGCCGCCGGGCCCCGCCGGCTCCGAGGGACAGGTGAGACCACATTGTTAATGGGCGCCTCTGCCGGGCCGAGATACAGACCATCTGCGCGCCGCCGCCGGGCCCCGCCGGCTTCGAGGGACCGGCGAGACCACATTATTAATTTGTTTTTTTTAACCTGTTTTAATTCTTTACGTTACGTATAAATCCGACGGATAACCGTAGCTAAAATGGCAGTAAGCGGCCATATTTCGCCAAGGATGTAGATACAGACGGAAGGGATAGCAACGCGGCTAAAGGACCGGCCATGATCATGATTGTGAATATTACAGGTGGAAGAGTGTCTCAAAAACGCGCTGCTCAATCGCAAAATAGTGTCGGCGGAGTGCGCGCGCGAGGTGGCGCAGATCATAGAGGCGGCGGAGGTGGACATCGAGGCGGACCCCTTGCTGGAGCGAGCCTGCGCGCTGGACCTGCTCCAGCACTGCAAGGACTTGGAGCACGGCGCCGGGAGACGTAAGTCTGACGTGAGGTGGCGCAGATCATAGAGGCGGCGGAGGTGGACATCGAGGCGGACCCCTTGCTGGAGCGAGCCTGCGCGCTGGACCTGCTCCAGCACTGCAAGGACTTGGAGCACGGCGCCGGGAGACGTAAGTCTGACGTGAGGTGGCGCAGATCATAGAGGCGGCGGAGGTGGACATCGAGGCGGACCCCTTGCTGGAGCGAGCCTGCGCGCTGGACCTGCTCCAGCACTGCAAGGACTTGGAGCACGGCGCCGGGAGACGTAAGTCTGACGTGAGGTGGCGCAGGCAGGTCATAGAGGCGGCAAGTTAACAAAAGTTTCCTCAAAAACCAAGAAGAACAAATTGCCACTACAAATAAAAATAGCCCGATGACTTGTATTTCCAAGAAAACCTGACATGTCTTAGAAATGCCATCGGAACTTAAATCGCTAGATACGCCTCATTTATGCTCGTGTGTTTGCATAATCCGCTATTTGCGAAACTTTGTGTATGTGTCACCGTTAAATTGTAAATAACGTTAGATTACAATCTATCTCGCGATATTGTAATCTGTCGCTAGATTGTGAACCGTAACATTTCATTACAATTTAACGCATTATTTTTCGGTAGATTATAATCTATCGAAGTGAAACCGTCAAATCACAATCTTACTATTTTCAAACTGTGTTCTATACACAGATTACCCCCAATAGATACCGCATGAAAGACGACAACCGCGCACAACACATATTATGTGCAAATGCACTGATACAAATCGCCACCTCAAATGACGCCTTCAGATACGACCAAGTGTCAGACCCGTGAGCTCCTTTACGTTTTTGTGTTCTAACGCTAGTGAAAATTGTTTTTTTGTAAGTAAAAAGGATAAAATGACTACATAAGCAGTGATATTGTGTGGAAAGTCATCTAGAAATTAAAATTACCAAAAGGACTGAATAAAATTTCATCGGTAAGTAAATTAATTACATTTTTACTACTTTTAGAAGAGGTCATCTTATAATGGTTGATGGTACGTAAGGCAGTCACTTGTTTCTTTTCCTCATTGCTGTTATTGCACTCGTTGTCCCTTTTCGGCGAAAGCACGTGTTACGCTAGTGTTGTGAATTTCACTTCTTTCTAGTCGACATCGATTTAAATGTTGGATGACGTAGATAAGTGGGAATCTCGGATTTTTTGTATGGAAAGCACTAAAATTAGTTATCCATAAACCTGACGAAATTGCCCAATAATATTGTTTAATTTTCTTGAAGGTTATAAAAAAAATTGCTGATGATAGGAAAAACAAAATGGAAATGAAATTTAATGAGCACTGGATAATAAAAAAATAATTATTATTAATTGGATATTTTTAGAAGCTTTTTAGTTTTAACCGTGTAAATTATCTTGTTTAAGGTTTCATGCATGCCCCGGAAGACACAAAATGGAAAGACACATTAAGACACGACCGACGACGGATCGTTCCCTATACTAATAACAGTGTAATATAATTTGAAATGTACAAATTAAACGTTTTTAATATGAGGAACTAAGGCCTCACTACAAAATATTTATATACATGTATTTTTTTAACATGTTATCGAAATTAAAATCGAAATTATCTACCAATTTTATTTTGTTGTGCAACTTTCCCAACCCTAGGGTGAGTACACCATTAGTACATTTTTAGTGTGACCTTGAAATAGCCAATCACAACGCCTTTGTTCCAGTCCCCGCAACCCGCGCCTTCCTCCAATTTTTGTGCGTTTGGATCCGAACCACAGTCCCGTAATGCGGCATCTATTGGGGGTAATCTGTGGTTCTATACGAAGACTTGATCCCTGATTGGTCAGCCTTACAGTAGACTGCTCTGTGTCCATAGAGTTAGGAATGAAACATAGGTGTCAGTCAAATAAAATAAATGCACTTCAAGGATAATTGAGTTCTTGTTTTTATTTTTTATTTTTGACTTCCGATGTGGCACGGTGGGCAAAGGTCCGTCTACGACACAGGAGGTTGCGGGTTCGATTCCAGCCTCGGAACAAATTTGTGAACGATCTCCAGAAATTAATTATATCAGTCATCTAGTACCCATAACACAAGCTCTGCTTAGCTTGGAGCTAGATGATGCTGTGTGGACTGTCCGGAATTATTTATTTATTTATTATTAAGTAGGTACTTAATCAATAATTCTGATATCACATGGTCTCAAAATAAGAAAATCAGAAATGTAAAAATATTTTCTCCTCAAACACAACGTAAAATTTAAAAAATAATGAAAATTTCTTATAGAAAAAACTATCACAAAATTAAATCAAACTATAAAAAAAACAAGTCGAAAATATATTAATGTTTTTGAAAACATAATTTTATTGTGTTGTAGTTACCAACTCGTCTAACAACTTTAAAGCACTTTGTATTCTTCGATTTCTCCATTGTATTTTTTTTACTATTTTCATTATGCCCGCTGTAATAGGTTTGTAACTCTGTGGTAAATTCATCCTGATTAAATCAGCGCGCTAGGTGCGTTCTGTTTTACAATTTGACGGTTTCACTTCGATAGATTATAATCTACCGAAAAATAAAGCGTTAAATTCTAAGCAAATGTTACGGTTTACAATCTATCGACAGATTACAATCTCGCTAGATAGATTGTAATCTAACGTTATTTACAATTTAACGGTGACATATGCACTCATACACAAAGTTTCGCATTAGGTAGGTACAGGTACTTCTCACTTAGTTAGCATTATCAACTTTTAGGCTAGCTATCACTACATAGTATAAAACAAAGTCGCTTTTTCTGTCCCTATGTCATTATGTCCCTTTGACTGCTTAAATCTTTAAAACTACACAACGGATTTTGATGCGGTTTTTTTTAATAGATAGAGTGATTCAAGAGGAAGGTTTATATGTATAATAAAACCGTGCGAAGCCGGGGCGTTTCGCTAGATATGTATAATTTTTAATTAAGCTCCAAACGAAGAGAACCTATAAGTGCTGAGTCAAACCTAACATACTAACAGCCATACTAACAAATATAATATGTAACTTAATTGTTTTTAATAAAAAAAAAAATCTAGTTATCTATTTAAAAAAGTCACAACACTTTTGTAGAACCTAATGATCTAAGATCCGACTGCAGAATTAGCCCGCTCATCCCTTTTTGCTTGAAAACAAATTTTTATGAACCTTTGTAACTAGGAGAATATATTTATGCTAGGTTGCCTATCAGAATTTGGCCGCAAGTATTTCTAACTAATTTAAGTTTCAGAGATTTTTGGAAGAAACTTACGTTCACTTATTTTTTAAATAAAATAAAGTCTACATGACGGCAATTTATGTAAAGTTTCTAAAAAATCACGGTTGCCGTTGCTCACTTGGCCGCACCTCTTCGCAGCCAGATTGAAATAGGTGTAATTACGAAAGATTTTTACGTTCATAACATAGGTAGATAGATAAACTTTTTATTTGAAACATAATACACAAACAGCACAAGAAAATTAACAAAAGAGAGAACAGAAACAAACAATTATTTAAATGGAATGAATACTTGCGGCCAAATTCTGATAGGCAACCTAGCATAAATATATTCTCCTAGTTACAAAGATTCATAAAAATTTGGTTTCAAGCTAAAAGGAATGAGCGGGTTAATTCTGCAGTCGGATCTCATACTATAATACGTAGTGATTGAGTAAAGATGTGACTGCAGGGTTGAAGTGCCTGAAGATAATCCTGAACGACAGCAGCCGCCGGCTGGAGGCGGGCTGCGCGGACGCGCTCTCCGCCCGCCTGCAGATGTACACGTACGTAGCTGCCGTAAGTATTCCGCACTTGGTGCTCTTCTATCTACGTACCAGAACAGAGTTGGGTGGCCACCAAAGTATCTCTTCCTAAAGTGGACAAAATAAAACTACTACAGATGCATTAAAAATAACCTCATGATAGGTTTAACAACTGTATGTGTGAATTTTGGAAGTTCCTTGATTTAACTGGATGATATGATACAATAAGTGGTGGCGCTACTTTAGGTCCTGTCTGCGCCTTAACATTCAACAGCTGATTTTTGTTAACGAATTGCATTTGGTTGTTTCAGATGAATGTGATAGAAAACTTAGGTGATGTGTATAATGAACTCTCCTCATCGCCTTCTAAGAAATACTTTTTAGTTGTAGCTTTGTCTATTATAGGATTAATATTTATGTTTGGTCTCTATTGCGGCCGCGTGACAAAGAAAGCTATGTATGTTAAAAGGAAATAGTTATTCAATTTAGGTAAGCAATATTAGTAATAAGTTTTAAATCAATAAAAAAACAATTTAATATCATATGATGTTTTATTTATTGATAGTAGATAAATAAGGAATTCGTGAGTGACAATGTGGTAGGAGTAGATCCTTCAAAGTTCCTTGTCCCAGTCCATTCCCTCCAAGTCCCCTGCTTGCTCCGTCTTATCAGATTTAGCTTTTGTTTCTGGCTCCACTTTGACATCTCCTCTGAGTATCTTCTGGCTCTCCTCAAAGAATTGATTTGGATGATTTATTCCAAGTCCTAAGTCGTTCTTGTGCATGGCATCCAAGTGCCTGCTGCATGCAACCTGGTAGTGGCCCTTTTTGGACATTTCCACAATGTCATGCACGGCTGAAACAATGACAATGCTTCTTGTCACTAACCTTATAAATTAATGCAAGAGTTTAATCTTCCTTCAAGCCAAAACTTTACACTCAAATGTAGAACTGGTCCTGGACTAATTAGGTTTGCTTTTTAAAAAAATTAAATGTATGGCACCAACAGCTAGATTCAAATTTTAAATAATTATATAGTTTCCTTTGTAGAATGTGTTTATTGGTGTTTGATTTGTATTATTGGACATGCACATATTGCATATCATAACTCAATAAACTTATTCAATCTATTACTAATGTAAGTAAAAGTAGTCTATAAAACAATATTGATGATGTATGTTATTACCTTGTGGAGTGATCCCGTATCCTTGCAGTTTGTTCTTCAAGTTGGCGGGGTCGCAATGCCTGTAAGGGCAGCCGTGGCAATCCCCCGGCCCGACTGTCTCGTTGATAATTCTCAAGCAACTAAACGGAGTGTAATTCTTTTTACTGCCCTCTTTCCCGTAGTTGTACCGCACATTGTAAGCATAACTTTTTTCAAATTTATCTAGCTCCATGATTTTAGTGAACTCCTCTCTCCAGAACCTGAGGGAGTTTTCAAGTGTTACCCCGATGCCTTTGAGAAACAGGCCGTACTGTAGTCTGCCTCCGTGTCTGAGATGGTGAGCAGATCTGAGTTGTTCATGCAACTGTCTCATACAAAGAGGGAATGATTTCACAGAAAGAGCATCCAAGGTCTCAATGGGAATGGCTGCCTTGTCACTTGTGTAGTCTTTGCCGGAGTATGATTGGTGCAGACCTTTCAGTAAGTTGACTAATCTGTCATCTTGCTCAATCTCTCCGAGATGATGGGAAGCGACTGCCAAACTTTGTTTCAAGTGTGTTCTGTATTGAGCCGAGAGAACTGACACAAAATCTTTATGTGGAATGTAGGCATAGCCCCGGCTGAGGAACACTTTCCTTGATTTGACAAGATCAAGGACTTCATGAAACTTTACTTTGTAAAACATCATGTTGTCTACATCTGTGTAAGCTGTTGATTCTCGTAAATAGCTGATTATTTCCGTTTTTTCTTCATTGGAGATATTTGTGTAGCACAGGTTGTTTAGTTTGAAGAATGTGTCCACTGCTTCTCCTCTCATAGTGATGAATCTCATCTTGAATAACTCAAGTTCTCTGGCGATATACCACCGCCGCAGCTCTTCGGTCCTGCAATATGCTAGCCTCAGTATAAAATGGGCAACATGGTCTTTTTTTCTCGCTTGGAGATCTGCTTCTGCGGTTCCACATGACGTCTTCTCACAAAGTCTAACGTAATATTTCAGCCCTTGTGTTCTTAGCTCTCCTATAACGCAATCAGTCCATTCCTCCGAGAAAGGTCGCAGTCCTTTTAGCGTTGTAGCTGTAGCCAACGTTCTCAGTAAAGTTACTCTTTCGAGAGCTAAAGCTTCAAATTCTTGTAAAGTTATGTCTTCTGTTGGAGGGATTTTGTACAACTGCAGATCGTGTGGATAACTCTCAACGAGACTGCCTGTCAGAGGAACCTTTGTAGACTTTCTTCTTATATTCAGGTCCATAGCAATTTATAACTTCTTTCTTACCGAGAAAAGACAAATAATTGTGTATGTATTGGCATTTGGCTTCTTTTTGTAAGCCAACCAAACAGCAAGGCCTATTTAGATATTTTAGATTTTTATAAAGTTCCACGAATAGTCAATCAACGTTCTTGTTTTTTTGTTTACTTTTTTCCCGCCAATTCTTGACAGTTTGTTGGTGTAGTGACCAACCGCGTCAAATCATACGCTAAGCCATTTTCAAGAAGTTGAAGATGAAGTAGTGCATATTACCACAGATAATACAGCAGGCAAAGATTTTTGATAGACGAGCCAGTTTAATAGCTGGTACAGACGCTCCGATTCGGTTGGAGCCAACCATCCAACCACGACCAAATCGGAACGTGTGGAGAGCGGTCGGCCCGACATAATTATTATTAATATTGGTTGGACGGTAGTCGGATGCGCCGGCGATCCGACCAAACCAAATCGTTAGTCGGTCCAACCAAATCGGAACGTATGGAGGCTTTGTTCCGACCAAATCGGCTCAGTCGCATTCAGTGTTGCCATTCTAGCGACTTTGTCGCTAGAACTAGGGGATTTTATGAATGTTTAGCGGACAAAATTCCACATTGAGAGAAAAAAATTTATAGCGACTTCTAGCGACTTTTAGGCATTGACCCAATATGTTGCTACAAGGGCAAGCGTGGACCATCGCCCGCCGTGAAACTTTGATCGTCAAGTATTATGTATCTCATTTTCAATATGTTACGCTGGCATAGAAGCAGAGCATGCAGGAATTCCCCGATTATGAACATTCTTTGTAAGTTTTGTTGTCTATCTCGCTCACTGCTATTCAAAATGAGTGAGACCGAGAATTACGTACGTATTGGGTAGGCAGTTTCGTAGGAGTTCATTCATTGTGTCGTCAGTTCCGTTGTAGTTCTTTTGCAGTTATCATTGTTTGGAAGTTGTTATCATTTCTTATTGACTTATGACGACCGATGTGGCGGGGTGGGCGAAGGTCGGCCTGCGACGCAGGAGGTTGCGGGTTCGATTCCCGCCTCGGAACAAATTTGTGTACAATCTGCAGAAATTTGTTCCGTTGGTCTGGGTGTTTAATATGTATAAAAAAAATCTATCTATGTTTAAAATGTATTAAAGATATCAGTTATCTAGTACCCATAACACAAGCTTTGAGTATCTTACTTTGGGGCTAGATGATGCTGTGTGGATTGTCCAGCATTATTTATTATTATTATTGTTTGAGTTGTGTTCTAGTAGTTACTGAGTGATTTCGCAAGATTATTTTGATAATTATGGAAGTTCCAGTGAAAAAAAAGTTTTGTTTGACAAAACTCCCTTAAAATTAATAAAGATTAATGAATTAATGAATGAATGATTCATTCTTTCATTCATTCAAAGATATAAAAAAAAATTAGTTGACATTGACAGACATCACAACACATTACGGAGGAATAAAACTACAACTATTCAACTACTACTCATCACGGATTATCGTGTAATACGGGTACCGAGGCTCTCCGGGTTATTAAAAAAATATCTGAGCGTCTGGTCCATGCGACGCTTGATCCGAGAGCTGGTGAGTATCTGGCTCAGCGCATCAGCATTGCCATACAGAGTGGTAATGCAGCCAGTGTATTGCTTTCGATCTGGCATTGACATCATGGATCATCATTGAGCTACCTTTAAACTGTTTGCAACCGTCTGCAGTTAGCTCAATGGTTTCAATTCGCACCACCCCTGGAATAAAGATGCAAGTCCACTTGCGCGATTTTTTTTTTATTGCACCAAAAAATCAAGAAAAATTCAATACATATTGTCAATTTTTTTCATAATTTTTTACATGAAAATGAAGTAATTATGAACAAAAATATAAAATATTGCAACATTAAATTTTTTATAATTCCAGCGCAATAATGAAATTACTACACTTGCACGTCATTTATTTACTAAAGTTCCATAAGACTAATAGCATATTTATACTTACATAAATCTTAAGCGAGGACTTTAAAAAATATCTCCGCATAACTATAGTTGCACACTTGTTTTAGGATATTTTTTGATAGGTATCGTAGTGTAAGTCTAGTTGCTTAATTTTTCCACGAAACTTTTATCCTTATTATATTACATAACAATTGAATACGTTATTTTACCATCTAGAGGTAAGTAAGTATCATTGTGCAAGTCTAGTTGCCTATTTCTTCCACGAAAATTTTGTAAATATTGTATTTTATAACTATTGATACGTATTTTTTAAAACAAAGTTTGTAAATGACTAAGACGTAATTAGAGAAACAGTGTAGTTTAACATTACGTTTTTTTTAATTATTACCTGCCGTGTGGTACCGGAATAGAATTGCATCACCCCAACTCTTCCCTTGAAAGTCGTAAGCTGGTAGCAGCGCCCCTGCAGTACAACCAAACCACCAAAGGGCGATCCCCTACCAGCATGCCCTGCGTGGAGATTATGGGTGATGATGACTAGCAACCAACAAAAAATGGTCCCCAGTTCCCGGCCGCTTCGCTATTCCTGACCATGGTAGAGGTCATGGTTACGGCGGGGCAGGTGATGCTAGGAATCCCCGGGTTGACCCTGGTAACGTTCAACGTACATCATCTAGCGCAGTTGAAATTGGATTTATAGAACTTTAAAATGGCATGTTCTCGGGTTATGTGAAGTCCGTAGAGAGGAGGCCGTACGTAACCCTACACTCGGGCCATCTTTTCTGCTTTCGTGAGGGTGATAAAACATCCCGGGATGGCGTAGGTTTCCTCGTCAATTAGGCCCTCTCTAGCAATGTTCAAAAAATCTCCAGTGTGTAACCAGGGTAGCGTACGTAATCCTTCGGCCATCCAGCATAAAGGTTAAGGTTCAGGTCTACGCATGAACCTCGGCACTCGGACGATGAAATAGAGGATATGTACGAAGACATATCCAAAGCCTTACAGAACCCCACTAAGGTTCACTTCAACGTTGTTATGGGGGACTTTAAAACAAGGTGGGAACAAGCCCGGGGGAATAGGCCTGCAAAGTAATGAAATAAGGAATCACGGGTAAATGCTTGTCAACTTCCTCGAGAAAGAGGGACTGTTTTTAATGAACTCTTTCTTTAATAAACAGAATGTTTAGTGGACATGGCAAAGCCGACTTCATCATGAGGAATACCAAGCAAATACATAATATGTATTTGCTACATAAAAACATAATATGTATCACGGTCTCTGAATATTATTCAGAGACCGTGATCAACAGGTTCAATACCGGATCTGATCACCGATTGCTCCGAGGCTCTCTGAATATCAACTTAAATCTTGAAAGAAACCGCTTGATGAAGTCCTCCGACCTAATCCAATCCCAATAACGGCGGGCCCCGAGAAGTTTCAGCAGCTTCTCGGGGATGGATTTCTTGTTTTGGAACCCACTGATGACACTGATAAGACCCTACACAATCTGGTTGAAACGTTGAGGGACGAGGGCATTAAGTTTTGCAAAAAACAGCGTATTGGTAAGAAGTGAAACCTCTCGGATAAGACTCTGGGGCTGATGACAAGAAGACGGAAAACTACCCAAGCAACTTCGTCAGAAAGGTTGGACCTGAACAATGGAATTGCGAAGATGGTACGGCGTGACCTTCCGAATTCAGACACACGCTTTATTAAAAGGGCGATAAAGCGAAACCGAAGGTCCAAAGTATTTACTCAGCAGCTTAGCAGGAGCCACCTGACCGAGCTTAAAACGTGCGACGGGAAGACCGTATCGTCTGATCTTGGGGCTCAGCAGCGCGCGTATCAGCTACGCAGATGACATGGTGCTGCTGTGCCCTCCGCAAACTGCTGTCTATTAGTGAGGAGTGCTCCAGCAGGTATGGACTAGTATACAGTTGCAGAAAGAGTGAATATCTGGTTTCATGATGTCACCGTTTTCAAAGCCGATGGTAAAGTTCCATCATCAGTCCCAAGTTGAAGACTAAAACGGCTTTAAGCTACAATGAGTGAAAAGTTTCAAATATCTAGGAAACTTTGTTACCGAGGACCTTCACGAACAGGTAGGTATAGAACGAGAAAGGAGGGCGTTGGCAGTCCGAAGTAATATGCTGGTACAAAGGTTCTCATGCAGTATGCAAGTTATAATTAGGCTCTTTTTAAGCCTACTGCCAATTATTCTACATGGGGAGCCTTTGGGCAAGCTTGTATTAAATTTGACTAGTCTAAGTGCTTATTTTGTGAGCCTAAAGAACTAAAAGTTATTGATTTACTGATTTACCCAAAAAATCGCTCAATGCACTTCATGTGCAAAATAATAGGCTTCTTTAGCGCATCTCTCAATGTGCGGAAGCTCAAGTTGATGGCTTTCACGCCATAATCCGCAAAAATACAGTCGGTTTGCTTGGCAGAACATGGGGCAGTACAGTACCAACACCATCCTTCAGGTTGGTTTTAAATTCGGTTCGCCCATCATGCAATCTTTCAACTCTAGAGATAGAGACTGTTGAATGGCTGCACAAACTTAACTTAATTTATTCAACCTTTTTGTGTAGCTAGTTACGTAATTATAATTTCATAAAAAGGGATCTCTAACCGCTCGTGCGCCCGACCGCACGCAAAAAAAACGGCTCAAGTGGCTGTGACGTCACACGTGACGCGCGCTCAGAACAAAGGGTCACTGTCAACACAATTTAGAGTAATAAATAATGCTCGTAGCTATTTGAGCTCTTCTGAGAACTTGTTTAGATTAGAGTCAAGTAGCCTATTCAAATATGTTAACTGACGAACTTTGAGTGGTTTTTTGTTAGTAAGAATGATAACATAAAAAATACGGGTTTTTTTTTGAAAATTTTAATAAAATTTGTTTATCAATAATTATCACTAAAATGTCACCATCTATTAAAAATACTTTTATAATATTAAAGTTCATTCTTTAAACTTCTTGTAACTATAGAAATTATACAAATTAATCCATTATTACACAATTGTTTACATAATCACCGAGCGCAAACAGTAAACAATTGCGCGCGAAACGCTGACATCTGACTTTAAACACGCACACATACAAAACTATGCGACGCACGACCGTTACATGTACTAGTGAACTGAAGTGAATATTGTCAGACAGGGACGGGAACAAAGCTAAGGCGCCTACGATATAAGGTTTAAAGGAGATAAACATAAATATTCGAGCATTGATCGATGGGATGGTTTTATACCCAAGGTCAAACAACGGACTTTTGCCCTTGGGTATATTTATTACCCAAAATCATTGGAGCGGCTAATATCTGAATATACCATTTTTTTAACCGAGACAGAGGATTTCTATGGCCGTCTGTAAACAGCACATGCACCTCGATCCCGACGAGCCGACCATGATTCCAGAGCCACCCTGATACGCCACTATACCGCCGAACTGCCGGAAAGAAATAAGTCAAGACGAAATCCCTGAGGCAGCTTAAAAATGAAAAAGTCCCCGGTGAGGACGGTATTACTTCAAAGCTTGATGAAGGCAGGAAGAGAGCTACAGGAGCTACAGAACCTACACAACAGCACAGCTACAGAATCTTCAATATACCGTCCTACACAGTGGGAGAACCCCTAAGGCGTGGAGCGGGAGTTTCGTGGTGTTTTATCAGGAAAGTTGATAAAACTCTACTCAAAACTTATAGACCCATCACAGACCCTGTGCCTATAAGCTGTTCTCACGAGTTGTCAAGAATTGTTTCGCCATGAGACTTGACGAGTTAATTAATATTTGGCTTATTATTTATTACATCAAAAACCTAATTCATTTTGTACACTCTACTACTTCTGCATTATTATTATTTATACTGCCATCATAGTATTTAGTAGTTGTATTAAAGATTAGACTATGAAAGAATTTTAATAGCTTGATTGGTAAAAAGAAATCGCTGTTCACAATCGAGGATGGGGGGTTGAAATTTATCCAGATTAATATTATACATAATGATAGATTTGACTCAAAATGCTTTATTTTGATTACATGACTCTACCTGAAAATACTTCTCAAACTCAGCTTTTTAATATTATAATAGGCGCTCCACATTCACACAAGAACTTCGCGAGAACGCGTGAAACAGGCGAGAAGCGTGAATGTGGAAGCGATTCGCGTATTCGTCTCACGTTCTCGCCTTGTTCTCGGGCTGTTCTCCACTTTTTGTCGGTTTTTTGGCGCGAGACAAAGGAGCGCGAGAACGTGAGAACAGGCGAGAACGTGTATTGACTCCACACTCGCATGTTTCTTAGTAGCGCGGGTCATCGTCATTGAGCGCGAGAACTGTAGCGAGAACTATTTGAGAAGTTTGTGAGAGTGTGTACCCAAAGAAGTTCGCGCTACAGTTCTCGCTGAGATTCTCCGGAGATTCTTGTGTGAACGTCTCGTGTGAATGTGGAGCGCCCATTACTACTCCACAATAATGGACCCGCTGCAAGTCAAAGGCAAACCTCTCCTCTTCCTATTTCTTCCTGTCGATGGCAACCACGAGTAGTCCTTTTGATAGCTCGTCTCTTCCTAAAACTGCGCATTCTCAATAAAGTTGTGACGCAAAAGTATTTTAAATTATTTGTTTAGTAAAGCTATAATTTGACATACAACCATAAGTATTTTAATGTTTCACAAGGTAAAAATAAGTAATCCTTTTTACACGAACAAAAAAGAAAAAGTAGCTCGAGGAAAATCTACGTAAACCATACTTGCACATTGAATGCACGACTAAATCTGAACGCACATAAAGGGTTATCTGTAATAATAACAAACAACGAGACCTCCTTAACATGAAAACAAAGCAATACTCATAATTAACACCATTAAAAGTTTAATACGTTTCGAGGAATAATTACGCAACGCTCTTTTTTAGGTTTTTCTCAATACACATTGAGTAAATTTAGAATATAAACATGTAGGCCCCTCGCAGGAATTTTTAGTTATCATTTGATCTATATTACATATTTCTAGTAATGTTCATAAATTTTAAAAACAGTTTTTAGTCGCTCCTGAAAAGTTGGCATTTTTCACTTGCGTATTTCTTCCAGGGGTGGTGCGAATTGTATATATGTACTAGTTGTAATTTTTTCTATTCCTTGATTGTAATTTTTGTTGTTAATAAACTACTACTAAAATCGATATTTCGGTTTGAGCGTTGCTGAGGTTAGTTAGCAACATCTAGCGGATTTTTATGGAACGATTTTTTCCATATCTAGCGGAATTTTTAGATTTGACTAGCGACTTCTTATTTTGTTGAACGGCAACACTGGTCGCATTCGCAACGCCACCGCCAGCTATACAAAGTCAACTGACGGCTGGAAGGCCAACCGTCGGACAATCTGTAGCAATGTTGGAATGGTTGCTATGTCGGTTCCGATATGGCTGGCACCAACCAAATCGGAGCGTCTGTACCAGCTATAAGAGTTAACTTTAACCCCTAATGTCATAAATTTCTGAAATTTGTATGAGAAAAAAAAAACTGTAGCTCGGGCGAAGCCGCGGTGCGCATTTAGTTTTTAATAAACAAATTTCAAAATCGACACAAAATCTGCCGTGGGACGCAATAATAATTCAGTGGTATTTTTTCAGGTGTTTAGAATTTAGCGAATTCACCCCCACATTTCAATTTGGCAAATGAATTTATCGAATGCACCAAACATCCCATAGATTAACTGATAATTTTTAATACTATGAAAAGTATTTTAATATTTATTTACAATCTAGGCTTGTACGGACCTTTTTCTAAGCCGTCACCATAGATTAATAATTATTAAATTAAAAAGTTGAAAAAAAAACACAAATCTTGGTTCGTTCGTATACATGTATATATCTGTATTTCTGTAGGTAGCGTACGTCAGTCCTAATCAGTACGTCACACGTCACGTCTTTCAAATTTCAATTCAACATTTCACGTAGATTCTCTTTGAACATTTCTTTGGAGAGTTGCTGCTGAACGGGAATTTATTATTTCTTAGCATTCCTCAAATAAATAATGGAAATATCACAGAGTACACGTTAAAAGGCAAAATTTACGCTAATTATTACAAAGTCAAATGTTTCTATAAGAAGATTATTCGTCGTAATGGTATCAAAAGAGATGCCGTCCTCATTGGACGATCTGGTGGATTATATTCAGCTCTACAAGCCTGTTCCTACTGTTCTACAAGGCACCGTGCTGCCTTTTATGATAATTTACCCTATTCTGTTCTATTCGTGGATTTTCGTGTACGGGTTGGAAGAGAACTACGAGGCCGGGTTCGTGACAATTGCTGTGGTGGCTGTTTTACAAATTCTCATCTGTCTGTGTTGCTATTGGAGTGTTCACGTCCAATGCTTCCTCGCCTGCACTTCGGTAAGCCTCTCTATAATATATTGCCCTGTCTGCATTTTGTATAATGGGTAATAATGTTATTAGTTAGGTGTAGGTGGTACTAAAGGCAGTATTCTGCAGCTCACAAGTGCGTATTTATGTCTAAAAGAAATATAATGCTTATTCATGTATTTCTAAATGAATATAATTATTTTTCTATTGTAATTTACGACTTCTGGATGACAAAATAAATAAATTTTAATTTATTGCTTGATTGCAGGTTAAAGATCCCATACAAGCAGAAGTTGTCAAAGTTGTTCCAACTAAAAACAATGGATTCTCAGAAATTGTCAAACTTCATCATACAAAGGTAAATAATAGTTGTATTAAGACCAATGGAAGTGGTTGAATGTAGAGATGTATTGCATGGCTAAGAGGAATTAATGGCTAGCCAGTATTTTGTGACATGTGTATCACTAAGCAAACAAAATATGTGACTATTGAATAATACTTTAAAGCAAGCAACAAAGATGTTTACAGTTGCAACTCAAAACATGAGTGTTCTACTTAGTACTCATTGCTGTAATTATATTCACATTCAAGAGAGGTAAATCCACAACATCACTGATGTACCTGGAAAACCTAAAAGATTAGAAAACTTACACATTTCCAATGTGATCCAATATGGGGGAGGCCTATGTCCAGCAGTGGACTAATATAGGTTGATGATGATGATGATGATGATCATCACAATCAACCCATATCAGTCCACTGGACATAGGATTTGGATTATAAGATAGGTATACTTATATATATTTTTATATACATTTGAATGAAATGGGCTGAAATTTTGAATACCTGGACATTGTTCTAGGCCTGTTTATCAGTACCTAATCAAAAACTTTATTTCTTTAGGCTTACAAAATAAGCACTTAAACAAGGAACATTTTAAACTATAAATAATCATAAAATTAATTACTTAATTGACCATCTGTTCGCTTCAACCTATTGTCCACTAGTAGAAGAAGTGAAAAATAAATGACTAGCAAGCATGTGACTTAAGTGTCTAGAATCTCATTATTTAACATTTTATTTGAGTTGGGAGTTTCCTAACATTTGGTAACATGAATTTGTTTTTTTTAGCATTAGACCTGTTACTTATGAAAGAAAAGTAACCAATGGTTTATTCCAGATCTTTGCAAAACTTAAGCCTGTTCCATTCAGTAGTTTAGCTGTGAACAAAAGACAAACAGATATTTAGCATACTTAAAAACAGCTAACTAAGCTAATAAAAACAGCAACAAAAAACAGCAACAGCTTCTGATAAAAGAGGAATCTGACGAACATGCTCTAAATGGAGTACGGTGTGAGTTTATCTCACACTAATTGTTAAACACACTTGGTAGATACACACATGAAGATGATTGTCATAACTTGAGATAATGTGTTTGTTTTCAGTCCACAAATAAAAGTAGTGTCAAACCAGATGTCTGGTTCATATTCCAAAAGTGCAAATATATTTATGACTGGGAGAAGGCCACATTCCAAACTGTTCAGTTCCCCACCAGTAAGCCCTATGAGTACTTCATGGAATCCAAAGGATTCTCCGATGAGGAGGCCGTTGATCTTGCAGAGAAAATGTTTGGCAAGAATGAAATGATCATGGTAAGGACTTTACACACAGTTATCTCTTACCTTTACTATTTAGTTAGGTATATTTCACTATTCTGAGTGCCCTTTGAACTGTTGCATCATCATGAATTTTTATTGATGTTGCAGAAAATATAAATAATTGATCAACTTCTAGCTTTTATATCTCCTGTTATATTTCATAAATCTCCATTCAATGCCTTAGCCACTTAGTCAAACTTCCCTAAGAATGGCCTTGCAAGAAGTTATATTATATGATACTATATTTTCTTAAAAATTTACAATGGGAATTGTGGATACATTAGTTAGATTTATGGAATCTCGCTCAAATTTACACATAAATATCCCAGAAAGCCAACAAGTACAAAGTTCAGCACTCCCTCACAAGAAAAAATCTTGGTCTTATAGTCCCTTTTACTAGAATCAGTGATGAGTAAAGTCTAATATTGCAGATGTTAATGTAATTTGATCCATTTACCTATTTCTTACAAGCCTACTTGCTTAATTTATACTTAATATTAAAAAATAAAAACAAAGTTAGACAATTAATTAAATACTGATAAACTATCATTGTCTGGAACCATTATAAATTTATATTTCTTCATTCTATTATTCCAGGTAGTGCCAGAATTTATGGAACTTTTCAAGGAAAGAGCTACGGCGCCATTCTTTGTGTTCCAAGTATTTTGTGTTTGCCTGTGGTGCCTCGACAAGTACTGGTACTACTCCATATTCACGCTGGTCATGCTGATCATGTTCGAGTGCACGCTGGTGCAGCAGCAGCTGCGCAACATGGCCGAGATAAGGAAAATGGGAAACAAACCGTACAATATCAACGTATACAGAAACCGCAGGTGGAGGCAAATTACGAGCGATGGCCTGTTGCCCGGCGATATAGTGTCTCTAACCCGTTCTCTGAACGAGAACTTAGTTCCTTGTGATATTCTATTGCTAAAAGGATCGTGCATCGTGGACGAGTCCATGTTGACGGGAGAAAGTGTGCCGCAGATGAAAGAGTCTGTCGAAAGCCAAAAGAATTTACAGCAGATACTGAATATCGAAGGAGATGGTAAACTTCACATGCTGTTCGGTGGTACTAAAATAGTGCAGCACTCGTCGCCGAGCAAAGCGGGCTCGTCCGGCCTCAGAGCGCCCGACAACGGCTGCGTCGGCTACGTCGTCCGCAACGGCTTCAACACCTCACAAGGAAAATTGCTAAGAACCATTTTATTTGGCGTCAAGAGAGTGACTGCAAACAATTTGGAGACTTTTGGGTTTATCATGTTCTTATTGATCTTCGCGATCGCAGCCGCTGCCTACGTCTGGGTCAAGGGCTGCGAAGACCCGGGCAGGAATCGATACAAGCTGTTCTTGGAATGTACATTGATACTTACATCAGTTATACCCCCGGAACTGCCGATCGAGTTATCTCTAGCAGTAAATACTTCATTGCTGCAGCTAGCCAAATCATCTGTTTTTTGCACTGAACCATTCAGGATACCCTTTGCAGGAAAAGTACAAATTTGCTGCTTCGATAAGACTGGAACTCTCACAAGTGATAACTTAGTCGTGGAAGGAGTAGCCGGGATCGGCGAGCACACGGACGCGTCCGTCATCTCTCTGTCCGAAGCTCCCATAGAAACCGTTCAGGTGCTGGCCACTTGCCACTCGCTCGTCCAGCTCGAGGACGGCGTGGTGGGCGATCCACTAGAGAAGGCTACGCTGAAAGCCGCAGAATGGAATCTGACCAAAAGCGACGCGGTCGTGCCCAAGAAAGGAAAGTCGCCTGGCCTTAAAATAGTGCATAGAAATCATTTCTCCAGTTCTCTTAAGAGGATGTCAGTAATAGCCGGGTACCAAGTGAACGAGCGTGGGTTTCTCGAGTCTCACTACATCAGCAGTGTGAAGGGCGCTCCGGAAACCATCAAACCTATGCTCAAAGATGTGCCCAGTCATTACGAAAAAGTGTACCTAAGTCTGTCAAGGCGAGGCGCCAGGGTCCTGGCACTGGGATACAGAAACTTGGGCAAACTTAGCTCTCAAGAAATCCGAGACTTGTCTCGCGAAGACATCGAGTCAGATTTGACGTTCGTCGGATTCGTTATCATATCGTGTCCTTTAAAAAGCGATTCCAAAAAAGCCATCGCTGAAATAGTTCAGGGCTCTCTCTCCGTCGTCATGATCACGGGCGACAACCCGCTGACGGCGTGCCACGTGGCCAGGGAGCTCCGGTTCACGAGCAAGCCCGAGACGCTCGTGCTCAGCCGCAAGCAGGACCAGTGGCGCTGGGCCTCCATCGACGACGAGCTGGACCTGCCCGTCGCGCCCTTCAACACTTACAAGCAACTCGTATCCAAATTCGATCTCTGCATAACCGGTGAAAGTCTCGACTACTTGATCGAAAGTCATCACAAGTATCTGTTGCAATTGATGCCTCACATAAAAGTGTTCGCTCGATTCGCTCCCAAGCAGAAGGAGTTCGTCGTCGTGACGCTGAAGAGCCTCGGCTACACGACGCTGATGTGCGGCGACGGCACCAACGACGTGGGAGCTCTCAAACATGCCGATGTGAGTTCAATTCACAAACTTACCTAGCATCTAAAGCTTCGAACGTGACTTTTGCACCTTAGCTCCTCGTCACCTCCTAACCGTTGCACTATCGAAAAGGTGTTGCTAATGGATCCATTACAGGTTGGAGTGGCGATCCTATCGAACGCACCGGAGCGGCTGCAGAAGGCCGAGCGAGCGGAGGGCGAGGCGCGGCGCGAGCGCTCGGCGACGGCGGTGGGGGCGCGCGGGGCGGGGGCGGCGCGGGCGGAGGCGGGCGCGCGCCTGCGCCGCGCCGTGCAGGAGCTGGAGGAGGCGGAGCAGCCGCAGCTGGTGCGGCTCGGGGACGCCTCCGTCGCCGCTCCCTTCACCAGCAGGCTCTCCAGCATCACGTGCAGTAAGATTATTACATGCGCTAAAACCTTGTGCTTTTTCAAAACAGTCCTAGTACCTATTGATAACTAGTACCTATTAAAAACATAAAAGATTATGACGCACGATTTGGTTTCAGTCACGGTCTCTCAACGGATTCAGCTATCATGAGTTTAAAAAGCACTGTACATTATTACACGTCACAAGGTACGTGCTGCTTAGACCTTAGCCGAGCTTTTGACCTTGTGAATTATGAAATTCTCTGGTCAAAGCTGGTGAACGCGCGAGTACCACCACATTATGTGGTGAATCTGTTGAGCTACTGGTACAGAAACCAAATTTACAACGTGAAGTGGGGTGACACGACATCTAGCAATTATAGACTAGATTGCGGAGTTCGCCAAGGTGGGCTGACTTCTCCCGACCTGTTCAACCTCTACGTTAACGATTCTGAAGAGGGAGCTGAGGAGCGCCAGGATCGGATGTCACTAGGGTAACGTTTGTGGTGACCGAGGTATCTGAACTCGACAGTTAAAATGGTCAAGAGTTCAGATACCTCGGTTACCTTCTGACGGAGTCTTCAAAAGATGATGCGGACATGGAGCGAGAGAGGAGAGCTCTCGCCGTCAGAGGTAACATGCTCGCGCGCCGATTCGCTAACTGCAGTTCCGATGTGAAGAATACCCTGTTTAAAGCATACTGCTTGCTTAGGTATGTACATCTGCCAGCTTTGGTACAACTTCACTCGGAAATCATTCAGCATTATAAGGGTCCAGTATAATAACGCATAGCGGGCCCATAAGAGGCTGCCAAGACACTGCAGTGCGTCGACCACGTTCTCTGAGGCGGGAGTTCCAGACTTGTTCGCTATGAGACGGACGAGGATAGCCGCCTTCTGGAGTCGGCTGAGTCGCTCCAACAACGTCACCCTGAGGGCTGTTTCTGACTATCTGGCCAATCCTATTTAGAGACACTGGATTTCTGTCCATACGGACGGTAATAGAAAATAGATACCTACCTACCTATCTTAGTTTTGATACCTATTTTATTTTTTTATTTTATATTGTGAAGGTACTGTATCTTTACTTATTTCATTTTTTGGTTATTGATATAGGTCTTTTTTGTGCCTTTATAAAATACAAAAAGATTTTCAGAAAATTAATTTGTCAAATATTCAGGTAATTATAGCTAATACATATTATGCAATTCAAAAAGTGTGTCAAAAATTATGTTTTACTTACAGGAATGTCAGAAAATATGCAAGTTTTGAAGTACATAGTTATAAAAACATCCCTGAATCAAGTCACATAAAAGTAGGTGAAAATAAAGTGTAAAGTAGGTGAAAATAAAGTGTAAAGTAGGTGGCAATTATCCTACCAAAGTATACATATGAGACATAAGAAATGAAATAACTTATTATGAGACATATTATATTTATATTTTTTTATATTTATTTATAAATTTATTTCTTCTCAAAAGTGGCACGACTATATTATTATCTTGAAAGAAATAGTAGGGGAGCCCAAGAGGGGATTTCTGGATTTACTCGAGCGCGTCAGATTAACATACAGGTGCAAGAAGTAGTGCATGTTAGGTGGACCTAACATGGGCTCTTTATATAGGGACGCGTGTTTATTAGAGCTAAATGTTATTTTAACCTAACAAAAACCATAGTAAGAGGGCTCGAAATCGTCAGATTCAGAAATGCTGAATTAATTACATGCAAAAATGTGTACAGTTCAAAAATTAGACTATTTGTATGGAACATAAGGAAAAAGGAGAGTTACAAAGTTGCTCGAACAAAACCTAGAAATACTCCAGCGCCTTTAATTTTGCTATTAGTTTAAAGGAAACCATTCAAAAATCATGTAAATAATATTATCTACCCATCCTAAAGCCGAAGTAGTGAAAATCGTCAATAAACTATTGCAGTTGCATATTCACGCTCACCCCACCGGTGGGGGGCATCCGTCCCATAGACTTATTTTCTTTCTAGCATCAAATCTCCGCAATCCAATAAGTCTCTACGACGGCGACGCTCGGGTGAATCCACATTTATAAATGTGGATTCACCCAAGCGAAGATGTTGTAGCATCTTCGCCTCCCCTACTAAAATGTGTGCTTTGTTAAGATAGGGTCCAGTATCATAATAATAAAAGATGTAAGTGCATGCGAGTGAGACCGGAACACGTTACGTGGGTACCTAATGTAATATGTGTGTATGTTGCAGTCTGCCACATCATAAAGCAAGGGCGCTGCACGCTCGTCACCACGCTGCAGATGTTCAAGATCCTGGCGCTCAACGCGTTGATACTGGCCTACAGCCAATCCGTGCTCTATCTCGACGGAATAAAGTTCAGCGACTCGCAGGCCACGCTGCAAAGCTTGCTGCTGGCTGCTTGTTTCCTCTTCATATCCCGCTCGAAGGTACGCTCCGCCGTCGCCACACGGCCGCGGCGCCGCCTGGCATGACATGACATGACATGACGCGTCCGCTCCTCGTTGCAGCCGCTGAAGCAGCTGTCCCGCGAGCGGCCGCTGCCCAACATCTTCAACCTGTACACCGTGACGACGGTGCTGGCGCAGTTCGCGGTGCACTTCCTCTGCCTCGTGTTCCTGGTGCGCGAGGCCGCGCTGCGCTCGCCCCGCAGGTCCGTAGCTTTACTTACTCCTGCTCTAACTGCTTGTTCAGTCTGCGGGCACGACACTGACGTCGGTCTCTCGAAGGTCTCGATGTGCCTCGACGATATAACCTACGTCCTACCGATCTCTTCCGATCTCGGCAAATTCACTTTTGTCCTAAGTTATTGTTGATGAAAATAAATGAATCTTCCGAGAAGTAATAAATTCATCCACCCTAAAATGAACCTTATTTCGCAGAGATACCAAACCAAAACTGGACATGGATCTGGCCGAGGACGAGGAGCCGACGCCCTTCGCCCCGGACCTTCTGAACAGCACCGTCTACATCATCTCCATGGCGCTGCAGATATCAACCTTCGCCGTTAACTATAGGGTATGAACATGTCCAAGCACAGCTCGGCTCGGGCCCGCGGCGGCGCCCCCGGGGCACGGCTCGCCTCGGGCCGGGGCGGGCTCGGGCCTGCGCCGGCGCCCTCGGGGCACGGCTCGCCTCGGGCCGGGGGTGGAAATACAGAAATACAGAAATACAGATTTTATTAATTACTCCTAGTAACATGTCAATTTAAAATAGTTATGTAGGTATAATTTGTAATTATAATTTATAAAAATTAAAGTTTACAATTTAAAATTAAATTAAAATATACAATTTAAATTAAATTAAAATTCAATTAAATAGGCGGTAATTCCAAGTATTCTTGCACATCATAGAATACTGATTCCGTCTTCCCTCTGATCATTTAAAACACATCCACTGCGATCAGCAACCGTTAATAAATGATCGACCGAAATGTATTGGTTATGATAATGTATGCATTGATACCGCAGGGCGAGCCGTTCATGGAGGGTCTGCGTCAGAACAAGCCGCTGCTGTACAGCGCGCTGGCGTCGGGCGGCGTGGTGCTGGCGCTGGCGGCCGGCCTCGCGCCCGACCTCTCCGCGCTCTTCGAGATCGTCGACTTCCCGGACGAGGTGAGGCAATCACCACATTACACATTGTATTAGATACATTCACCTTCATAACTCTCCGCCACCTAACGGCGATTCCCAGCCCGCTTGCCCAGAGGCGTGGGGATTATCAGTACTACCCTCCAATCTTACTATCTTACTATGCTCATGGACATAATTATCCAACTACCCCGGAGGCGTGCAATAAATTTCTGAAATTTAACGGTGCTTTTAGTCATCACTACATAGTATAAAACAAAGTCGCTTTTTCTGTCCCTATTTCCCTTTGACTGCTTAAATCTTTAAAACTACGCAACGGATTTTGATGCGATTTTTTTAATAGATAGGGTGATTCAAGAGGAAGGTTTATACGTATAATAAAACCGTGCAAAGCCGGGACGGGTCGCTAGTAATGAATAAAGCCAGAAAATGCCCCCTCAGTTCCCGGCTGCTATTCTTGACCATGGTTGCGGCCACGGTAACGGCGGGGCCGGGGGTGCTAGACATCCCCGGGCTACATTAGGCGCCACGCTCCCATCATTTACCCTGTCAACGTTTAACGGACGCACTCTGAGGCTTGACCATCATGTAGCGCGGTTGGATGTGGAGTTAGAGAAAATTAAATTCAAAGTTCTCGGGTTATGTGGAGACCGTAGAGAAGGAACGGTAACCCTAGACTCGGGCCATCTTCTCTACTTTTGCGAGGGAGGTGAAACATCCTAGGATGGCGTAGGTCTTCAATAAGGTCCTCTCTAACGGCGTTCAAGTCATCTCCAGTGTGTAGACCAAGGTAGCGTACCTGCTCTTTCGGCTGTCCAAGCGGTATAGCATGAAGGTAATTCAGGTCTTCGCACCGACCTCGGCACACTCGGATGATGAAGTGGAGGATATGTACAAAGACAACACCACTAAGGCTCACTTCAACGTTGCTTTGAGAGACAATAATGTGGGAACCCGGACTAGCAACGAATAACGAATAAACCCGCATGGTTATGGAGTTAGGAATCACAGGGGCACATGCTTGTCAACTTCCTTGAGAAAAAGGGGTTGTTCTTAATGGGCTCCTTTAAGAATGAGATTCAGAAGAAGTGGACATGGCAAAGTCCCGACACTGTGACTAAAAAAGAGATCGACTTCATCATGACGGATAGCAAGCACATGTTCAGAGACGTCTCAGTGATCAACAGGTTCAATACCGGATCTGATCACCGAATGCTCCGAGGCACTCTGAATATCAACTTGAAGCTTGAAAGGTTTCTATCAACCTTGATGAGGTCCACGCTCCGACCTAATCCAATCCAAATCAAGGCGGGCACCGAGAAGTTCAGCACCTTCTCGCTCGAGGATCAATTTGTTACTTTGGAACCCACTGATGACCCCTGACGAGACCCTACACAATCTGTTTGAAACGTTCGGAGATGAGGGCATTAAGTTCTGCAGAAAACAAAGTACTGGCAGGAAGTCCAAATCTATGATGAGACTCTGGATCTGGATGACAAGAAGACGGGAAACCATCCAAGTGACTTCGTCAGAGAGGTCAGACCTGAATAAACGAATTGAGAGGATGGTACGGCGCGCCCTTCGGAGCTCCAACACACGCCTCATTGAAGAGGCGATAGAGCGAAACCGAGGGTCTAAACTCAGCTTGGCAGGAACCTAGGCTCCTAACGAAACTTAAAACGCACGACGGGAGGACCGTTTTGTCGAAGCTGAAGATCTCAGCCGAGATAGAGTAGCAGAGTAACAAAAAACAAAACATTAACCACTTTAAACCTGGGTTGCGGGTTCCGTGTTTAGGACAAATTTATGTACAACCTGCATAGTTTATTGTGTTAAATAATATGTATGTTATATTTATATAAGTCTGTGGCCAGAAAACGCTGTGTGAATTGTGCAGCGTTTCGTAAGTGTAGAGTACAGGAGCTTGTCGCTTGTTGCAGTTCCGAGTGACGCTCGTGAGCGTGGTGCTGGCGGACCTGTGCTGCGCCTACCTGGCGGACCGCGCCTGCCTCTACCTGCTCGGCGCGCCGCCCCGGCACTGACCTACCTGGCGGACCGCGCCTGCCTCTACCTGCTCGGCGCGCCGCCCCGGCACTGACCTACCTGGCGGACCGCGCCTGCCTCTACCTGCTCGGCGCGCCGCCCCGGCACTGACCTACCTGGCGGACCGCGCCTGCCTCTACCTGCTCGGCGCGCCGCCCCGGCACTGACCTACCTGGCGGACCGCGCCTGCCTCTACCTGCTCGGCGCGCCGGCCCGGCACTGACCTACCTGGCGGACCGCGCCTGCCTCTACCTGCTCGGCGCGCCGCCCCGGCACTGACCTACCTGGCGGACCGCGCCTGCCTCTACCTGCTCGGCGCGCCGCCCCGGCACTGACCTACCTGGCGGACCGCGCCTGCCTCTACCTGCTCGGCGCGCCGCCCCGGCACTGACCTACCTGGCGGACCGCGCCTGCCTCTACCTGCTCGGCGCGCCGCCCCGGCACTGACCTACCTGGCGGAGCGCGCCTGCCTCTACCTGCTCGGCGCGCCGCCCCGGCACTGACCTACCTGGCGGACCGCGCCTGCCTCTACCTGCTCGGCGCGCCGCCCCGGCACTGACCTACCTGGCGGACCGCGCCTGCCTCTACCTGCTCGGCGCGCCGCCCCGGCACTGACCTACCTGGCGGACCGCGCCTGCCTCTACCTGCTCGGCGCGCCGCCCCGGCACTGCCCCTCCCTGTACTGCCCCACACTACTGATAGCCGTGCGCCGACGCTGAGAGCCGAAGACATACTGACGCAGTAACGTGACTATTAGGGATGCGAATCTACTGACTGGGGTTATTAAGATTATTTTCCATAAAAATTACTCAAAGTTTATAAAAGTGAAGTTTGAGACAGTAACTCGGGCTGTCTGATTCGTTGTTCCCGAACAGCGCGTGTGATGTTGCGGGCAGAAGCAAGGAGGACATAAAATAACATGACTAAAATAATACTAGTATTGAATGTATTGAATATTAGGATTCTTAAAAAAAGGACGTCTGAGTATGTCCAGAACAACATGTTGAGAATTACATTATCAATCAGCTCTTAAACAGAGAAGATCGTGGACTGAGTACTTATTGTGAAGTGCATTGACCTGACACGTGACGCGTCGCCGGAACGAGGTATAGGGGAGGTATAGGTGGTATTCCCTTCCGTCAGGTTGCCTACATGAGTAAAACATAAATACAGATCATATACAGATTGTACTTTATTGGAAAGTATATTTTAGAATGAAAGTTTTTAACTTTATAATAGAAGGGATTTTATATTTATACATATAATCAAAATGTATATTAGTTTTATACCGAAAGCTGGACAAATATTCCAACGAACAGAGAGACTGCAATGAGTAGTCCTGGGTAATAGTGGTACGACTACGATCCGATCTGCGTTTTGTAGATCGTTCATAATTAACTTTCTATCTAAATCGACTTGTTTTTTTTCAATTTAGAATGAAATACATCGGTGTCGTTTGGAAGTGCGTATCGTCGCCGGCCTCCGTCCGTACTGTACTCTCAAGTCCTTCTGTACTTTGGACTCTCAGTCGTTCTGTACTTTGGACTCTCAGTCGTTCTTTACTTTGGACTCTCAGTAAAGATCATGTACAAGAGTGAACAAGGAGACGGACAGTCTTGAGCTGAAAATCCTCGCGAATTTAGAATAATAACAGTGTACTACAATGTAATCTGAACTGTAGGTACCTAGCAAACTTTGTCCATGTTCCCTATGATAGCTACATTACCACGATCATGGCAAGTTATTTAAATATAGATAGTCCAATATTAGTTAGCAAGGAAGCATCATTCCGATAAGCATTTGTTATTGTTTATGCTTTGCATTATGTTTGATGTATCGCGCCACCGACACCTCTTTGCACTATATTACTATTATAATAAATAAAGAAGTCTGTGTGAGTGCTTGTTATATATTTAAAGGACACAGATTATTAAAATTTGGAAATTTTAACCTCTAAAGGGGTTAAATAGGATGGTAAAGTTTGGATGGAAAATTATTTTTCCTTAGTTCAATTTACTCGATACTCGGTGTAAGTAAACTACAAAGTTAATAATTAAACACGTATTTTTTAATTTTTACGAAACTACCCCAAGGAGGCGCGAAGTAAATTTCTGAAATTTGACAAATAAATTCCGATGCGGGCGACGCCGCGGGGCGCCACTAGTTAATAATAAATCCTTTTGATATTTTTGTACGAAAATGAAAATGTCTGTCGGTAGGTGCACGAGTTCAACAGGCAAGGGTCGGTCGGTTGTTCAAACTTAGGTAATACTTTGACTTGGTGTATTCAATTGTATATAAATAAATTTGTTATAATGATGCAGACCACACGTAAATGTGAACGCTCAAAAACAATTTATGTGCATTTAAGTGTGATGGACGTTTTAATGGTTCATTAAATATATTGTGTAGTAAAAAGAATTTGTGTCTGATTGATTTATTGCCCATTACACTGACAGGCTAACCTAGGATGTATGTCGGAGACGAGCTGATCATCCTATAGTTATTCCTGCCTCGAGAACTGTGCACTTTCAAATACTTCAGGTGAATAACCTGTCTCCTCTCTCCTCCCCAAACAACAGTTCACCGACAAGTAGGTACACGACACGAGCGAGTAGTGGACCCTCTGATATACCTAACCTACATACATACAATATCGGTATCACAATGTAAGGTCATAAATAGGTACTGTGTAGAACCAACAAGGTTAACATGTCGTTTAAATTAAACCTTCCTTATCGAAATAAAACACCGAAATAATGAAAAGTCTGATTTATTTACAAGTACAGCTAGTCAGATCATCTATTCCGAGTCCTATTTCATTGCATCAGTGCTTCCAGCCGAGGCCGTCGCCGAGGCCGAGACCGATCGGGCCCAGTCCGCCCCAGCCGAGACCGAGTCCCGCCGCACCCAGCTCCCCCCACCCGAGACCGATCCCTCCCGAGCCTAGTTTACCGACGCCTATGCTCCCGAGGCCGACGTTCCCGAGGGCCAGGGGCGCTCCCAGGCCGATGGTGCTGGTGATGCCGAGGGGCGCGGCGACGGCGACGGGCGCGGCGACGGCCACCTGCTTCTGAAGCACGAGCTGCTGCGGGTGCAGCGCCGAGCCGATGCGCTTGACCTCCGCGTTGAACCCGCGCACCGGGTCCGCCACGTACTCCACCACGCGCAGGGTCCCGTCCGCCTCCGCCAGCGAGTAGGAGCCGCGCACCACGCCGCCCTCACGGGACTCGCTCTGTGCCTTCTGGTCGCCGGTACTCGGGTCGTTCACGGCGTAGTTGAACCCGTACCGAGGAATGTCCTGAGGAGTTACCGTCACTTAGCTACCTACTATATGTATAGCATTTTACACTATGTTAATTCCGATTGTAAGTTTAAAATTAAATACTTAGGAGGGATTAAATATCTTTTGGATGGCTTCTTTTTCAACTATTAACAGGTTAAATTATTTGCAACTTGTGATTTTGTCTACAGGATTTAAAAGACGATCAAAAAGTAAAAAGTCTGCGGGCCGAAATAAAAGTTATAAATCATTAAATTAAAAAAATATGTTATTTTCCTAGTGTTGTACGATTATTATTATTTATCTAGATAAAAAATTGAGGAAAAGTTATCTTTTTTATGTTTTATTTCATTCAGAAAATATATTCAAAATTATGGTCTGCTTGGAACCCATAGATGTATTTTTGGATCACAAACATTATAATCATAGTCGGAAGCGGCCATTTCACGACTTCCTAACAATAAATATAATTAGAAATGGTTACTGACCACACTGCCCACCGCCACGCCGCCCAGGCCCAGGCCGCCCACCGCGGAGGGCGCGGCCGCGGCTGCGCCGATGAGGCTGGCAATCTGACACAGAAACACTAAGATTATCTCTTTTTACCGTTAAACCGTTATTGTTTTCGTCAAATGGAATGAAGTTGGATGTCACTGATATAGGTACCTGTAATAATTAATAGACCATTATTAATAATCTATCATTAGGTAAATTTAGAAAAGAAAATCTCTGAAATAATAAGTTGCAGAATGTTTGCTTTTGTTTATGGAAGGAGTTACATGCAGTTTCTTTAAATAAATTTTATAAAAAATATACTTAACACGTGTTTAATTGCTATCATACCATATGTACGGTTTACATACCATACAGAGCTACATGTTCCCGCGGGTCAGCGATTTACGTTATGACGTGATTTTACAGTCAGTCGCAAACAACTGTCCCTAGGACAACACGTCACGGCGTACACTCGCGACCGCTAACCTCCGTGAAAACTTAAAAAAAAAAAAAAAACAAAGATGTAGGGTGCGTAGTGAGCCCCCTACAATCCTATAGGTTGTTGTTAAGTTAAAGAGTTTGTAAAGTTTTCACGGTTTAATAGTTTGTAAGTTTAGAGTAAAGTTAGCGGTCGCGAGTGTACGCCGTGACGTGTTGTGTGCAAGGATAGTTGTTTGCGACTGACTGTAAAATCACGTCATAACGTAAATCGCTGACCCGCGGGAACATGTAGCTCTGTATGGTATGTAAACCGTACACCATATACCTACATTTAAGGTTATTTAGATAACTTTAGATAACGGCATAATGACCTACGGAGCTGAGACGTGGACACTCACGGTAGGGCTGGTCCACCAGTTCAAAGTCGCCCAGCGAGCTATGGAAAGAGCTATGCTCGCGAGCAGAGTTAATTAATGCTACAATTAAGAAATCACGTTTATTTGATACTAAGAATTCTGTTATTCTTGATATGTGAGACTATAATTTACTTAAATCTAGTCCTATGGATAAGGCATATCTATTCTAGGATTTAGAAATCATATACTCCGATTAAGACAATAATTTTGAAACAATAATATTCTATATTTAAGCATAATCGAATTGGGGCATATATGAATCAATATTATTCTTGACCAATAGAATTACTCTTCACTTAAGAATAGTTTTTTTTCCGTGCGGAGTCTCTGAATTATAAAATTCGTAACGAATACATCCGAAAGAGAACCAAAGTTACCGACATAGCTCAAAGAATTAGCAAGCTGAAGTGGCAGTGGGCCGGCTATATCTCGCGAAGAACCGACAACCCTTGGGGTATACGTGTACTTAAGTGGAGACCGCGACTCGGTAAACGTAGTGTAGGACGCCCTCCGACCAGGTAGCATGACGATCTGCGAAAGACTGCTGGCAGATGCTGGATGCGTCAAGCTGAAGACAGGGCGCTATGGCGCTCATTGGGGGAGGCCTATGTCCAGCTGTGGACTAACATAGGTTGATGATGATGAGATAACTTTGCATCATAATTTTGTACAAAAATCAGATAGGTACGTTGCAAGTCATCTTAAAAATAAAAGTCAAACTTTAACTTCGATTTACTCAAAATTGGAATTATGTAACTTCATTCCATCTTCCATCACCTTTATCCACTTACGTCTTTGATTCTGTTTCATATGTGTGGAAGTAATAATATTTCATATATGGATCAAAAGGAGATCAAAAGTCTATTGAACTGACAGGTTTGAGTAGGTACTAGAAATGTCAGAAATCATTATAAATTCAAACTCTGAGTCGAACTTCTTCATCAGCCAAAGTTAAGGCAAACATAAAACGAAAGCTACATGTGTATTTTCAGTTCAGAATATCTTAAAAAGTGCTGGTCTCCTACTAATGTTTTTCTGTAACTGTTACGGTTAAGGCACCTACCTGCCTTTACTGCCCCATCTCAAAAGTCCACCATAAACAGGCGGGTGTCGTTTCGTGAAACGTCTAGGTGTAGCGATGGGTGCTCTAGAGAAGTGTGCTGGTGCGAAGGTAGATAACTTACTGTGATAAAGGCGAACATGTTGAGCACTGAACAGCTAGCTCCACGTAAACTCAGCTAATTGATGAGCAAACAGGCCGCGCTCGGGTTTTATAGTTAGGTACCGGCGATTGGCAATCCCTAACTATCCTTGCTTGTCACGGTGCCTGCGCATTTGGACAGCATATTTAACGTGTCCTGAAAATGGCTAATTAACAAAGTTGCGTGTTGTTGAATGATTCCGACTCTTGCGTTTGTTTCATCAGTTTCCTGTTCCGTTGAGGTTCAGTCTGTACCTCACAGCTGTAGGTAGCTACCTCTAGCAAGCCTCACTCATTCATGAGTCTCTTATCCTTTCGGCCGCTTTGTGTTATTAGATCGGTATTATCTTAATCATAAAAATCTTTTAATAGCCTTATTTAAATTGTTTCCTTAAATAAATAAGGTATACCTATAGGTAGGTACTATTTGTAATTTGGGTCATTTTCAACCGAATAAAAACAAAACGCCTTCTCAATACGGCTGTTGGTATTAGGTACTTTAGGAAGTAGGTACTGGATATCTTAGTCAACGATTGTTTGATCTTGATGATTCTCTTGCTTTTGTAAAGAAAATGACCCCGAGACAGAGACAGAACATCCCATGAAACAATACTAAGACATCAGTCATAATTTTATATCATTGATTTAGTAGGTACCCATAACACAAGCTCTTTTCTCGTTGTCAAGTTCATATTCACGTTTCGTTTTATAATGCTCCAAGAGTTACTACCAGTTACGACATCAATTGTCAGAATACCTATGTTTCGTTCGTACGAAAGTAAAAACGAAGTCACTTAGAGTACCTACCGATTTACACGAAAACGAATCTTCGATTTTAGTCTTCAAGCGTAGGCCCCTGCTTAGCTTGAGGCTAGATGGTGCTGCGTAAATTGTCTAGCATTATTTATTATTTCAAGGCGGTGTTTAGTGTATTAAAAGTTGACAAATCTATCCCTAATAACATGAGCACGAGAACTTAAACATTAAATTTTTATTAATTATTAATTTACATTTGCTAATAATTTCCTGCTAAACAACTTTCTTCAGGGCGCTCGCATTGAATATGGTCGAGGCCTAAGGTCGAGGCCAAAAGCAAGCTCATGAGTCATGACATGTTGATTGACCTAGTCTTTTGTTAAGCTACCTGGTAGGCTAACACAAAACTAAGATCTCTTGAAAAACAAACGCTAGAACATAAAGGCTGCGTCCCCAGTAGGCAAACTGTGAACGGCCGACTGAGCCTAATGTTAAAAATGACCGGCTTATTAATCTTAATTTGTTAACCAGCATCGTAAAAAAGTATTTAACTAGTTACCTAGGTACCTAATTTGATTGCTCGTTTAGAAAATATTAATGAATTCGCGTAGGTAGGTACTAGTTGCGTCGGCGTCCGTAATTACAATTAACACTAGGCACTTGCATTAATATCAATACATTATACCTAGTTCATTAGTTTTACGACATTCGTGTTTAGGCAATTAGGTTACAGGCAAATATTGTGCATATTTAGCAGTATTTAGCATCTTGCGGTGCGAGCGAATACGCGGCATGCAACGAGACTCGATTAGTAATGGAAGGGAACTAGTAGACGTGCCGCGTCTTCTTCCGCGGACCGTTGTCGTGTACAATGAGTCTCTGAGTGTTTACCAGTAGGTACCTACTGGTAAAGTGGTAAATGTTTACCTAGGTCCTAGGTACCACTGTACTGTTGAAGGGTGAAAGCCTCGGTGTTCCATAATTTACTGGAACTACCAGCTACTCGTACCTACTTAGCTACCTACAGTACGTATGTGCTGTAGGTAGCTGAGGTTTAGAGCAAGTAAGTTAAAGTATTTTGTAGAACCTTGCGGGCTACCAGCTTTCAGTGATTGACATTTGTGGAACTAAAAAGATGTTCTTTACGAAAACCAGCTTGAACACTGTTAACACAAGTTCACAAATAAGCCAAATGCAATAAAATAATAAGCTTGCAGTTCACATTAAAACGTAATGAATGTAGCTTGTTGCGAGTGATTCGGCGGAGCGGCTCATTACCCTTCCTCGGCACTCTTTCCACTCCGACTTACACAAATTCACATTTGCAATCAGAGCCCGGAGAAAAGTTCCTCCTCGCCACCCTCTCCCCACGCCGCCTTTAATTAACAGAAAGTGGTTCATTAGAGCTTATTCATTAAAGCAAGGAGTAATTAGCGAAGTCTAATGAATGCTGTAATAATGTAAGAGCGGCCGACGGACGGCGGCCCGACGGCGCGGCGGCGGGCTCGCGCCGCGCCCGCTACTCGCTTATCCAGATTGTGCTTCTACTGGATATTATTATTATTCATTTATTTCAGATCATTAAAATACAGCATAATAATAAAATTCAAGAACTTGAAGTTGAACAAGGATATAAAATTTATATTATGAAGAGACAAAGAATGTAAAGTTGTCAGCATGCACTCGCGGTGAGCGCGGCCGGCGGCGGCGGCGCGCGGAGGGGCGCTCGTGCATCCTGTGCTGGTAGTCGAGGGGTTAGTGAGGCTATCTACTGGTTAGTAGCAATTGGCACACCAATAACAGCAGAGTGAGAGGCCGTACACAGCCCTTTTCAACGGATCTGGTACACTTGCGCGAGTGACTATTTGCGGGAGTGAACATTTGCGCGAATTGACACTTACGCGAAAAATCAAAAAGTGCTTTCGAACTTGACGTCTTAGAGAGTTGCAGATTTCACCATTGCATAGGATAGCTTTCTCTCTTTCCTGTGATATATCTAATTTCCCCTACCCCATCCCTATAGCGAGAAACATATTTTAACGTAGACCTTCGTAGCACGTACTACGACGCTACGATATAGCCGCGTAGCATACACAAGATTTAAAGGCGACCCTGTTTTTTTACTACTCGCTATAATTCTTCATAGCTCCAAATATAGTAGATTTCAGTCCAGAGTTTCAGTTACAAGTATGGTAAATGAAAGCCCTTGTTCTTTATTAAATATGAATGGACTCTTACTATCCCTCACTCTAGCTTCCTTGTAGATAAATTATTGTGCTATTTCGTAGACTTCGTAGATTTCGTAGCACGTGCTACGGTGCTACAATAGAGTCCGAAGACTTCAACGCAAACCCACTTTCTCTATTTCCTCAATTGCTATGAAACCGGTGGATCTAACAAGTTTTGGTCTCCAGCATTAGGTATACCTAAAATGAAAGCTTTTGCTCTTTATTTCATGTACTGTCTTAGGGCAAAGGCCCCTCATCCGTCTTAGTAGGACAAATCATTATTTTAGTTTGGAGACGTTCATAGCGCGTGCTACGATGCTAAATCAGACTAGCGGTACAGCTCAGAAGATTTTTTGCATGTGGGTATGTGTTTGATGAGTTTGTAAAATATTCCGAACTGCCAATGGTATTCAGTAACGATGTGATCGGTATTCTTGTTTCCTGAAATCTACGATGTCATCACATCAAAAGAAAAAAGTGAGGTCGCGTTGAAGTCGTTCATATGTTTCCGAGCTCCAACGCAGCACGTGCTATGAAGGTTTACAAAATAAAGAGTGAGGGTTAAAAAGTCAGTACATTAAAAATAAACATTTAAAGCGCGCATTATATTATACTGAAAGCCGAAACTCGTTAGGTATATTAGTATCGGCGCTATGAGGAATTAGATCGTGTCCCTAGTAAAAAAGAAGGGACGCGTTGAAGTCTTTTGTATGCAACGCGGCTACGTCGTAGCAAGTGCTACGAAGGTCTACGTCAAAATATGTTTCTCGCTATGGGGAAGAAAGTGAGAGAGATAGGGAAGATAAATTTATCACAGGAAATAAGTAAACTTTCCTAAACATTTTTAAATCCGCAAGTCTATGACGTCTACTTCTAGCTTTCTGATTATTCGCGCAAGTGTCCATTCGCGCAAATATCCTTCGCGAAAGTGATCACTCAACTAATCTCTGTGCATGCGGGCTAATTACTACCTAATTTTTGTCATGATATTAATTTTGCCTAAAAATTCTTAGCTTGGGCAAATGACCCAACTCGCCCCACCGTCAGCAAGCCCTAGACATCTTAGCATTGAACCTCCTTGCATTGCTTATGTATGATAATGTTCATTTTATCGATTCTACGTACTGTTTCTGATCAAGTAGAAGAGAAGTAAAGAACCGAAAGAAACTGGTCGCGCTGTTCCCCGCCGATATGCAAAGAGCCTAACATTCGTTCGTACGTAGTTAGAACACGAGCCGCTGATTGTATGCGAACAAAGTTGGTAACGAACACTCCGACGAGGCGCCTCCTCCGCTACTTTGAGACACGCAATGCGAGCCCTACTTTTGAATTACACAGAAGGGTGCCGAGGGTGTTATGTGCCAGCTATCGCTACCTACCTTCCGACTCCAACTCACGTAAAGGTAAGTAAGGTAAAAAGGATATTTGTCTGGATTAATTACAATATTATATTCTTAGTATACCTAGGCACACTTAGTTTAACCACCGCTCATAGAGGTCCCGGCATGAGTGATGTGTGCCTATGGATGACTACCTGCCTAAGTATCGAAATAAAATGAAAACGCGTATGTAGGCGGATTTTAGTTTTTTTTTATTTGACCCTGATTGCTTGAAAAATAAAATATTGTACCTAATAGGTACTACTTTGAAAAATAGTTAAAGAAAGTACAAACAGCCTTCTGCAGTGATACCCCGCGAGCGTAAGTACATTTACAAACATTGAAATGTTGCCTAGCAGATCCTGTTAGGTACTAGTTAGACCTTGTATTTTGTCTGACGCCATATAAAACCACTGGGATATGGAGAGAAAACAATCAATATCTCATTTGCCCTAATTGGACTGATACTTTCAGAGTAAAATTTGGCTGCATGCACATACATATAACCCTCCTCTATTGCCAATCAGTAAATCAATATCTTTTTTCATAAGGCTTACAAAATAAGCACTTGGACAAGTCAAATTTAATACTTTAGGTATATAATATCGAAACAATCGGCTAAAAAGCCGGTCGATTTGTTAGTAAAGGCACCATTGTTGATTTTCAATGCTGTAATGTAAGCAATTCGGGTTTACTCGCGGCAGGTCAACTGTTGCAGATGAAAAGTATCGCATAATTGATGCTTGTAAGAATTCGCAGGAGGCTTAGTTTTTGCGACTTGTCAAAAGCATTCGGTTGTGTACACCATGAGACAATTTTCAGGAAATTACATCACTATCTATGGAATAAACTATACTTATTTGGTACATGCATGGTGTTTCTTGTATAGTAACAAATGTTAATTCAGGTTTAATAAAGTTTGTAAACTAATGGAAATAAAATTGTACTTTAGTGACAGGATATCAAGAGTTGAGATGAGGGGTCAGTCTTCGGGGTCTGTTACATCGGGTGTGCCGCAGGGGTCTATCCTCGGCACTTTCCTAATTATATCTATTTTACTAATTTTTCGCTCATGGCTATGTTCGCGTTGACCTTGTTCGTTTGCCCTGCTCTTCAATCTACCCATTTAACCCTTGTAATGGTTTTTGCTGCTAAATTTTCAAAATATTATAACATGTTTTAAATTTATGATTACATCACGACATACATACTAAAAATTTCAAGTGATAAGCAAAGCATCCTACTTTAAAAAAAATTACGATTTTTTCTCAAACTTGAGAATTAACAACCTAATAAGGTAGGGGTCTCATGTGCGCTTATTTACTTTACCAAAAAAAAAACACGGGAAAAACAATAAATGATCTCTTTATTTCCAGTTTCCTAAGAACTTATGAAAATTATTATATATACACTTTCAGACATCGTCTCCAAGAGTCTAGCGAGGTCTAAAAGAAATAAAGCATCCAATGTAAACTAATAACTTGAGGTTTGGTTGCCAGTGCGTGCGCTTACCTTACAATACTATTATTGCACAAACTGATGTGTGAGATATATAAAACAATAGTGTTTTATGAAATAAATTGGATGGCCTAAAGAATTAAAACATTACTTGTTCCGGGTTGAAGTTGTAGCTGGAGGAAAATTCCACAGTCAAAGATCTGACATAGTCAGACAGGTATAAAACAAAATAACAAGAGTGGGTTAACTATTATGTCCCAGATTATCTCAGCAACCGCATCAAAAGGTATTAAACGTGCCTGAGTGCCTGCCTACCGGCGCAAACATGCAAAACAAACATTCGTTAGAAAAGCGGTAAAGCATCGGTAAGGGCTCTGCATTAATTCCAGATAAACATTATTATATACGTGCTACTACATACAATGATTTACATAAAGAAAACATCGGCTGAGTTACAAGGATCATCGTTAGCATTCCTCTATGGTGTAGTTATGAGGATATTTTCTGGTTTTCCCTGGATTTGAATTTAATCTTAACAGGGCCGCGGCTTTGCTATGATCATGCCTGAATGGAAGCAGCGGGGATGCTGTGCCGGTCAGTGAAATACCGAATGATAAAAAATGTATCATAAACCTAGTTCTTATTCAGAGTGTTCCTTTGAACTCTATCTTAGAGGTTCGATCTACGACTATAGAGTCTTAGTTTGTGACCCAGTAATGGGCAGTCCCCTTCGGTGCCGTTCACCAGAGCTCACGGCCGGCGTCGCCGGCTGCGAAGACTACGGTGTTGTCCGTGACGCGGATTGCGTTGTGTTATATATACAAATCACTACATAGTATAAAACAAAGTCGCTTTTTCTGCCCCTATGTCCCTATATCCTTATGTCCCTTTGAATGCTTAAATCTTTAAAACTACGCAACGGATTTTGATGCGGTTTTTTTTTATAGATAGAGTGATTCAAGAGGAAGGTTTATACGTATAATAAAACCGTGCGAAGCCGGGCGGGTCGGTAGTACAAAATAATTTAATTTCCAAAAAGAAATATATGCGCTGAATGTTATATGTAGTTGAAAAGTTTCTTTTTGTTTGATAGTCTTCCTCATGATGTTCCTCCGTAGATGTAGAATAGGACGGGGCACAGTATATACATACTTGGCGGACTCCTTTGCTTTGCAAAGGGATTCGAAGTCGCTTTTTCAATAATAACAGTAGCCTGACTGGTCCCGTGCAGGCCCTGCAGTACTCCTACAAGGTGGTCAGGGACTCCTATCCCATGGAGGATCTTCAAATGCTTCCAGTTTAGACGAAGCCAAGTGATCAATTTATTCACAAGTATCTCAGTGACTTGCCTGACTTCTGTATTTGTCAGTTCGCTTGACTCCTACTCCCGCGGGACCTGCAGGTCTAAGTAGTGATATGTAGCTGGCTGGACAGCCACCATCACAATGATGATGGCTCCTAGCCAGTCCCGCCGCCCGACCCCCGCTCGTGTCACTCTGCCGTCCCACCATGTAACATCTCTAGATCCAAACATTGTAATAATATGAAGCAAACTGGATGTGGTGTGGTGTGTACCGGCCATTAGCGTCAGGGTCCGTACAGCCGGCCGGTGCCCGGTGGACGACGGACATAACGATGTTTGCCAAACTGTATCACAATAATAATAAGCTGTAACTGAAAGAACAACGTACGCTCGGCAACACAACTCTTACAAGTCTCGGATATTTTAATGAAGCACAAGTAGGTAGCTATATTCTAATTTTATTACAATATATCGTAAAAATACGAGTTCCTTAGTTGGGTACCTACTTACCTGATATGATATCGCACATATTTGACAGTTAAGGATAAGGCATAAAACTATAGGACGCTATACAGAAATACAGAAATACAATTTATTGGTAAAGCCAATTTACATGTCAATAATTTTATAAGTACCTACGTACAGGTTTTTACATAATTAAGTCATTAATACATTATATTTACTTATAAACAAAATGCAAAATTTTGTAATTCGAAAACATAAATAAGAGCATAATAATTATGCTCTTATAGTTTAGGTTAAGTAAGTACCTAATTAAAAAGTCAAAGATACAAATATTGGAATTATTAATCATACCTATAGGTAACTAGTTCGAGTAGTTTGTAGTTCTAGAAATTGCGTTCAGTAGCTCGTAGTGGCGTGAAGAAGTAACAACTATATTGTATATCCATCCTTCTTTCAACTTTCGCATTCTAGAAATCCTAGTGGCTATAATATACAACATACAATTTATTAGCTTTCCTCCCGCGGCTGCGCTCGCGTAGACTGTTACAATTTGTCCTGCTCGTCAATCTAAAAGAACTAAATATATTTTTTACATAAACTAAATAAATTCATAATATTTTCAGGAGAGCCAAACTACGAATCTCAAACTTTTATAACCCGTTTTACTCCATTTTTGGAGATTTTGATAAATCCTGAAACACGTGTTTAGACATTTTATATTTTTTCGTATTCTCTGCAAGTAACATGCATATCGGGCCACTACTGGTTAAAGAAAAAAAAAACACTAAAAAATTTCAAGGAATGGAGTGAAATTTTTTTGGGACCAACTCTCTTCCTTGTATACATTAATGGACTATGTAAACTCTCTCTCCCAAATTGCAAAATATTTACTTATGCGGATGATACTGCACTCATAATAAGTGGAAAGGACTGGGACGAAGCAAAACAATCTGCTGAAAATGCTTTAATGACTGTCCTCGACTGGCTCTCTACTAACTCTCTTACATTAAATGTGACCAAAACTAAATTCATAACTTTTTCCCCTTCCATCAGAACCCAGCCTTCTTCTATCTGTCTTCTTGCACATAGCTGCTGTGACCTAAACATCTGTAAATGCCAGTCTATAGATCGCACTCCGTCCATTAAGTATCTCGGAGTTCATTTGGACAGCTCTCTATCATGGAACCATCATACGAACTCTACAGTATCAAGAATTCGCAAGCTCATTTTCATCTTCAAAAGGTTGAGGGCCGTTGCAGACACGAAATGCCTGAGGACAGTTTACTTTGCTCTAGCACAGTCTGTTCTATCGTACTGCATTACTGCCTGGGGTGGAGCAAAGAAAACACAGATGCTAAGAGTAGAACGAGCCCAAAGAGCTATCCTAAAAGTGATGTTTTCCAAGCCTAGAAGATTTCCCACAGATCAACTCTACACACTAAGTGAAGTTCTTACTGTTCGGCAAATATTCATCCAAGCAACAGTATTATGTAAACACTCAGAGCTCCAATATGATCCACATTTAAAAATATCAAAACGGCGCTCTGATGTCGTCTGCAAAAAGGAGACATGGAGAGTAGATGCAGCGGGCCGTCAATTTCATTTTTTTAGTCCATCCTTATACAATCGTGTAAACAAAATTTTGAACATTTACCCACTCCTTCTACATAAATGCAAGATAAAGTGCTCTACCTGGCTTCTTTCTCTTTCATATGAAAAAACCGAACAACTATTAGTTACTTTAAAATAAAAGACAGTATCCGCCAAGTTCACTCACACCATCAAAAACATTGACACAACTTATCACACAGATATACACTCACTCACATTCAATGACACATGGGTCTCCAGTCGGCCAGACTCTTAAGAGACTGGTACCTCTGGAGAAACCCCCTCTACCCACAAACATACACAAATACAAATACACACCAATATTCATATATACAAACACACACTCTCAAGTACACATTCATAACTCTACACACATACAAACACAAATACAAATACACACACTTATGCATAAACACTCTTACGCAAACACACACTTTCACGCACACATTCATATACGGACAATCTCATCCAAACATACTCACATTTACTCAAACAATGTAACGCGCCAGAAATGTATTTAAGAAATATTGATTTTGTTTTTATTTTTATTTTATAGTTTTATATTATACTTTAAATAAGTTACCTAGTTATTCAGAATTGTACCTATGTCTAGGAGATGGGCGCTGACTCTACCACACAGTTGTAAAGCTTCGGTAGTGTCAACGTTTCATATGTATTTATGAGCTTGTGAAATATTATTCCTGAATAAATTGATTTGATTTGATTTGAAATTTGAAATTTCCAAAAATCCCGGAATAGACCGGACACTACGCCGAAACTACTGAATTAATGAAGCTGAAGTTATATGCCTGGAATAACGTATAGCTACTTTTTATTCCGAGAAAACGCGTTGAAGCCTCGGAAGTTAGAAGTATAATAAGAAGTATAATACTATCTGGACGTGAATCCATAAGCAGTTTGTTCGCGGAGGTACGAGCCCCGAGTGACCCTTGTAGCGCGGTCCCCCGCGCTGCGGGGAGCGTCTCTTCAGAGTCTCACAAGACATGCAAAATAATGAGTGTATCCGGTGTGTTTTGTGTACTACATGAAACCATCTTCAATAATTTAATAGATTTGGACCTTGTGCTGGATGTCCCGTGTGTTGGACCGCGCTAGTCGATGTGTGTTGTTTTGATCAGCAGGGCACCGCCTTCTGATAGGTACCGAGTACGTTTGATACTAATGAGTTGTACCCACGTTATACCTGTCATTGTTTGCAGGAGGGGAACCTGTAAGATAAAAAAATGGTGGACAATTGTACGTGAATGAAAGTTCATATAATTCACATATGTTCCATAATGTCGCACGGGTGTTTTGTGTAGGCCTGTGAGACCTGCTTTTAATAAGCCATAGATCTGGTCCCGATATTTAAGTATAAGCTGGTTAGAAGCAGGCCTTGTAGATAGTTAGACTACTACTTTAACGAGTAGTTCCATGTCCCGCGAGGTGAGGTAGATACCTACTTATATTTTCGCATGACTTCAGTTCCAATGTATTATAGTCTGACAATATTTTCAGACTTGGCTGGCTCTTCACAAGCTTATAAACATGCCGGTTTTCCCACATGTGTGTATTGTGGACGGCTTACCGATACAACGGTACGGAATAATCGAATCGGTCCAAACTCGTGCTTACCGGGCGTGAGTTGCTTCACTCTGCGATTCAATAAAACCGAACCTCCTACTACGGGAAATGGGAATTACTTTCATCTAAACTGAAATAAATGTTCAGTACCGATAGATACCACAACATTTGAAATTAATAAAATGCTGGACACTTCACACAGTGTCACATACATAGAATTTATGGTCACATATCTTGAATATTTCGGGTAGCCTCTTTATAGGTCATTTGATTCATTTCCGTAACGGAAATGTCAAATTCGAATTTGAATCCATTTCCGTCCGATGATCTTTAGAACGCTATTTTGATTTCATATCCAACCTAAGTTAAGGCACTAAGGATCCAAATTCAAATTGCAAAAGTTTTCGAATACACTCTTTTAAAAAAGCAATCATAGTCAAAAGTTTCCGGTATCGAATTAGAAAGGCTTCCCGATGAATTTAAATAACGTTCCTCCTGATAACGTTCGATTGCGTCACCCTGTGTGGTGTATACGAGTTAATAGGGCTCCCACACAAAACTGCGATTTGGTGCGATTTGGTGCGATGCGATGCGATGTGATGCGATGTCACACGAACTTGATTTGCGAATTTCTGCGATGCGAATTTGTGCGGCGAACCGTTTTGTAGGGTAACCATACCTTCAAGTTTAGTCAGCCGTATTGGACGTGTTTTTAGGAAGCGTAAGATGGATCCCAAAAACATAATTGAACCGATTTAAGCAAAAATGATCCAACCCACACAAACCTCATTTCGAGATAATCGATATTTAAGTTTGTGGCGGTATTTCTCTAGCTTTGTAATACAAAATGTTGTTATTTTAATTTAATTTAATGCTATGTAAACTCAACTTTTTTGCTATAAATAATATAAAGAATAAATTGTAATAGTTTAGTAGATAATTGGGAAAACTTGCGCCTGGATCATTATTACAAAATTAATTTTGTATGGAAAGAGCTATGTAGGGTGCAAAAATTAAAATGCAAAAATGATTCAAAGTGTGATAAAAATTAGTAATCATTTTTGTGTTTTAAAAGACAAAACAAACAAAATTGGCCCTACTCTACTCCTCGTCCAAATCAGATTAAGGTTCATCACATAAACCATCTACATCGTCTATTATTGCAGCTTCCCTTCGGTTTCTTAAATTAATCAATGCAATCATCTGGTATCTAATATTAAATCTGCTGGCCCTGTACTTATTTTATTTTATTTATTTATTTTTCGTTAAAGTACGAAACACACAGAAGCCGGAGGCGTGGCGGAGGCGAAGGCGTGCGAGTTGTATTCTATGGAATCCTATGAATCCTATGATGTGTAGCCTACACACACACCGCAGGCCGTGGCGAACGCGGTGCCATAGGAAAAACCGGCACTCATTCGCCTCCGCCACGCCTCCGGCTTCTGTGTGTTTTGAACTTTATGGTTTATTTCGTTTACGTACTTAGATGGAATAGCAATTTCAAATATTAACTTGTCAAAGCTTAACTTGTTTTATATCATCATCATCATAATCAACCTATATTAGTCCACTGCTGGACATAGGCCTCCCTTAATGAGCGCCATAGCTCCCTGTCTTCAGCTTGACGCATCCAGCATCTGCCAGCAGTCTTTCGCAGATCGTCATCCCACCTGGCCGGAGGGCGTCCTATACTACGTTTGCCAAGTCTCGGTCTCCACTCAAGAACACGTTTACCCCAACGGTTGTCGGTTCTTCGCGAGTTATAGCTGGCCCACTGCCACCACTTCAGCTTGCTAATTATTTGAGCTATGTCGATAACTTTGGTTCTCTTTCGGATGTATTCTTTACGAATTCTATCCTTCAGAGAAACTCCGAGCATAGCTCTTTCTATAGCTTTCTGAGCTCTTTGAACTGATGGACCAGCTTAATATTATAGTTTGAATCATTGTAGCAAAATAGAACGGTTATATGTTAGGGTAACCAAAGCAACACAAAAATTATTCAAGTGGCATGAATAAATAAATAAATAAATAACAATTGTGAACATAGAGGTGTGAGTCTTTGATATGTTAAAATATACCTTATACTGATTACATAGGTTAAAAAAACTCGAAATTGACTAGGTTGTGGGTTGGATCATTTTTGCATAAATCGGTCCAATTGCACTGTTGTTATTGTTAAATAGATATAAAAGAAAAAGAAGATTCTGGATTCATCCATTTAATACGATTATGAACACTGAAGGGAACTATTTTACTCGTAATTACTATGAGTTGAGAACTGAAGCAGTTTTTTTTTTACAACACAAAGAAGGCGGCTCAGGCGCCGCGCATCTTTCGCTAAAGTTGTCTCAGAGCGGACTAAAATGGGGGTCACCAAGTATGACGTAATATGACAGAAATGCGCGATGCAAATGAGATCTGACGTTATCGTGCGAGCTCGGAGATATTTGCGATGCGATGCGAGCTCGCAGTTTTGTGTTTGAGCCCTAACTCCTTTTTATGTTTAAAAGTATGGTCAGATCTAAGTTATCAATCATGTCAAGGTATTTGAAAAAATAAATCTAAACCTTTTGGTATTTTCGGCCCTATTTGTACTCTTACAGTGGCGTACCTACAGTACATGGCCTTACAGTCCGCCCTTCATCAGCTGCTACCAACCGTGTCAGTGAAACAAATAGTAAGACTCAAACTATGAAATATGAGGCTCGGATTTGTTTATTACGGTCTACAATCAATCCGATAGGTTTAATTCTGGCACATGCACTTGCGCCTACACGACACGTGCAAAGCGTGTTTTTGACCGCGCAGGTTATAAAACTTTGTCAAGCTTCGCGATTTCTGGTAATATGGTTATTAAATAAAAGAAATATATGTCGCAGATCGCTGCATTTCTAGACCTCATTTTTATTTTGTACTTGCGAGCCTTCCTTGTGATAAAAAAAATAAAAAATTATCTGAGCGTCTGGTCGATGCGACGCGTGACCCGAGAGCTGGTGAATATCTGGCTCAGCGCATCAGCATTGCCATACAGCGTGGTAATGCAGCCAGTGTCTTGGGGACGCTTCCGACTGGTATTGACATGGATCAATTGAGCTACCTTTAGACTGTTTGCAACCGTCTGCAGTTAGCTCAATGGTTTCAATAGTAAATACTAGTTGTAATTTTTCTATTCCTTTGCTTGTAATTTTCGTTATCCTTGTGATACCATGCATTTCATAGTCAAGAGTAATGATAACTTCTTGGTTATGTATTCGGTCTCTTTGCTCTATGCGCGGCCTGTCCAATGTCCATAGAATCTGTGATTCACCGACAAGTAACTGTTGATGGACAAAAATGTCATAAAAAAGAAAAAGAAGATTTTCCAAATTATTGTTCTGAGGAATCCGTTTTTATGGAGATGATTATGAAGATGATCCTGTTTTCCCTCTAATTACGACATATATAAGTTTGGCTTACTATGAATCTCAAACTTTAAAACCCGTTTAACCCCATTTTCAAAAATATTATGAAAAATTTTGGAACACGAATACTAAGAATATTCGTTCCTTATATTTTGTATAGTTTCAAGCGAATTTGGCCCAGTTAGCAGTAGTTATAGACCCCAAAGTTATTGAAAAACCTCAATAACGCCAAACCCAATTTTCCCTTTTTTATGTTTAAGTATTTTGAAAATTCCTGTAAATTAGTTGTATGAAAAGTTAGGTAAATGAGGACATACTGAAAATTTCAGTTAATTAAATCCAGGCCGCAATACAACTGTTTTAAAACTCTGAAGCTCAGCCCTAATATCCGTGAATGCTAATCGCAGCGTCATATCGTCAAAAAAGGCTTCGAGGAAGGCTTCTTTACATAATCGCATAATCTGCAATGTAAAGCAGAGTTCTGTTTTCTTGCCTTTTAATCAAATACCTACCAAGGTAATGTACCATCGCGCACACAAACACCACCCACTCGAGTATTTATTCAATATTTTAGGTGAATATTGCATAAGGCTCTAGGCTAGGGCATACCTATACTCAGATGCCCTATCGCTTCACTATTACAATGCGAATGCGTTGGAGAATTTCTACAGAGAAATTGATAAAATGGATTATAAATAATTCTAGATTCTTTCATCTATGTGACAGAAATCAAAATGTGTATTTTAAATTAGTATTTAGTACGATAGTATTTGTGTATTGTATTGTAACTGTACATATAGGTACCTTAAATGAGTTGCAATTGCCTTCAAAACATATTTTATTGTACTGTAGATCTAGCATCGCCTCAGGGTTAAAAAAAAAACCTGTTACGATGTTATGATTAATAAATACATAAATGTTAGAATAATATGTATAGTGGTGATTCTGCAACGATACTACATGTAGCAGTGAAACTTTAAGCTTATAGTTTTACCGAAAATGGCCCACGCTCGGCGCTTTGTTCATATAATAAGTTGAATGAATCCATTGACCAGCATCCGCTGGCTCCGAAGTCAGGTCTCTCCGCAGCCGCCGAGCGAGCCTCACGTATGTACTGACGATGTACCCAGCGGCACTGTACTACCACTCATTGAGGGAGATGTTCCCAAATTATTAAATTAGCTGCCACGTAAGTACGTTATTATCATATTTCTAACAAACTTACGGGACATTAGTGACTTTTTTTTTTTTTTTTTTTTTTTTTTTTTTTTTTATCATCAATAGACCTTCGTTTGACCACAATCTCACCTGATGGTAAGTGACGACGTGGCCGAAGATGTATCACGAAAGTCTAGAAGACACCTATTCACTCTCGTCTTGAAGAGACTCGGGTTGTAGTTGTCCGGGAAAACTGAAGCAGGACTTAATAGTACTAGTAATTACATACCTTATTATTTACTTACAAATTAGCAATTTCGTGATCGTAAGTACCTACTTAATTATACATTTCAAATTATAAAACAAAGGCTAGTCAGGGTCAGAAATAAATTATAATAACATGAATTTTGTTTTGTTTATCGTTGAAGAATATTTATGAAGAAGTTTGGCTTCGAAAAATATTAATTCAAAATAAAATGTATTCGCTTCCGACTGGTATTGGTATAGATCAGTTGCAACCTCTAGACTGTTAACAACCGTAGGCAGTTAACTCAATTTGTTTTTATTCTTTGATAAAGATTTTCTTTGTTGATTAAAGATATTTCTGTCTAAATTAACTAAAGAGAGGGATACATTTTAATTAAGTATAATTTTTAATCTTCTGGATGGAGTGAGGCTGCTATGGCCTTCTTACCAGTGTCCTTGGATGCCAGGGCGCTCATAGAAACATATCGTGTAGCTATCAATGACAGATCGGAATCTAATTAGCAATGTACTTACTTTTTCGACTTATTCGTAAGGATGGCATACTTTTTTGAAACCCTGTATAAATTAATAGAGATAAAAAATCTCGTGGAAAGACCAGATGCGCAGGTACTATGTAACTTTGTGAAACTTGTCGTTTGTAAATTTTGTTAGATTTAAGAAAACAACCAAATTAATTTACAAAACTTTTATTTTCTTCTTCTTCCACCAATCTTAGGCTAATAATGTATGTTTCTTTGTGTAGTGGTAACACCGCAACTGTACTACGTAACTGGAGAGGCCTGGGGCACCACTGTAGGGGCATTTAATGAGGAGCTAGTTGTGCCCCAAGCCTACGCAGTTTCTATGAACTGAGATGGCAAGATTCACTAAACGCTAACATTTGGTAGGAGTGCACTCTAATATCTCTGTGTAGATGTCGCTTGGATCACATGTGACGCAGCCCTTTGTGGGACTGCATACATTTACAATCACAATTTTTATCTATTCGGCTTAAACATGTACAGATTGAGCACGATTTGATTCAGGTGATGCATAGTTTGTAATAATAAAGTTTTTCAGAAGGATCATGTATCTACTCTACACATTAAGTGTACTTCGAGGTGACAAGTTATATCTTCAATACATTTAAAAAGGTATCATGTGTCAAGTCCCTACTTCATTATAATTATTAAGGTACCTTTATAATACATCTAATGAAACACAGAATGGTAAATGTCCCCCGGATGTTGAGAAATAGTAAAATTTCTTAATATTTAAACAATAAAAGGAATGTTAGCGTTTACGTTTACTTACAAACATCGAACTTGTACTTCACATACAGAGTTGAACAATTTAAAACACGGCTATAAGTACCAATATATACAGAGACCGTTGGGATAAATTCAAATTCATAGTTGGCATCAAAATTATTGCTACGAAGATTTGCGCCCAAAGATTTAGGTACAACATGTGTCTACTTATACCTACCTACCTACCTAGGGTACCTAGGTACTTTCTAATATTTACAACGTGGAAGTATAATGATAACGAGACAAATATAACAGCTCGTTGTAAAGAATAACGATTATTCGAGATTATTTACACAGCAAGATGCAAATCACAGAAGTGCACAGAGCAACTCGTGAGTCAACCCGCAAGTCAACCCGCAAGTCAACCCGCAAGTCAACCCGCAAGTCAACCCACAAGTCAACCCGCAAGTCAACCCGCAAGTGAACCAGGGCGCGGGCGGTCCTACGTCCAGTAACACAGCATACAATGTTGGCAAGAATCAATAAGAAGGTCAGCGTTAGCTCAAAATCAACAATAACAATATTTCACAGTACTTTGTAAATTAGCAATCAGTGATTTGCGTTATTTAGCATCAAAATTTGCTATCAAGATATAAGTTATTTGTTCGATGATTGTTATAGGTATACGAAATTATTAAATATTCTTTACATTGACTAAGTAGGTAATATTATTTTTGGAATAAAAAGCGACTTATTAATAATATCAAGTGAACAAGTATTTACTACTTGAGAGATATGCAGTTCATTTTGCCATTAAATATCACTTCCAAAAACACACTTGTGTTAAACACGATTTTGTTCAATACTTAAGTACCAGTAATTGGAAATTTACTTATAGCGAGTTAAGTTTTACATAAATTGCCATTTTCACAACCGAAATTAAATATGTAATAGGTACTAAAGTATAATTTAACAGTTTTTGGACACCGTAAACAACGGTACCGCCATGTCGGGCGGTTATCGTTTCTGCGTGTAGTTCTATGCAAGTCTGTGGCACAACACTAGCACTCGGGGGCGGCGGGCGGCGGCCGGCGCGGCTGGGACGACGTGGACAGGTCCAGGGCCGGCTCCGAGGACGAGGCGGGGGCAGGCGCGGCGCCGGGGGGAGGGAGCGCTCTCGTGCACGGCAGCGGTAACCCGACCCGCGCGAGTGACCCCGGGGGGTGCCCGGTGACGCTGGGCGCGGGCCCAGCGGGTGCTCCCATCGCATAGGGTCCCGCCGGCGGTGCTATTTCCAAATGCCCCGTCCTCATTGCCGCAAGGGGTGGTGTTCCGGATAGTCCGATCGGGGTCCAGTCGGGCATGTCACCCAGTCCGGTGAGCATGCCTCGTGCGCTGGGCAGCGCCATCGGTCCACCGGGCGGCGGAGCGGAGGGCGGGGGCGGCCGGGGCTCCGGCGCCGCCCCCGGGGGGCTCCAGCAGGCCGCACCCGCAGAGTCGCTCCTCATGCCGCCAGCGCTCAGGTACGAACAGGCCATCATCTGCGGACAACGGACGACACTTCTTAGAGAGAGCTCGGGACATCGGTAGGGAGTGCAATTTGTTACGAACTTAGAGCTAGTCTTCACAGAAGCTGTATAAACCAATATACAAATGTACTCGCATTAAGGTATACATAATATGTAAACAGTATTCGTAGAGCAAGACTGAATTTTCGGTAAGGCGTCCTTTCCTCCGGGATAGGAGCGCGGACAAGTCTCCCGCAGTTTAAATAATACGCAAGGAAAGACAAGCGCCCAATTACGTTGATTGTGCGTGTAATTTAAGAGAGTACGGTAAAAACAAAGCTTACATAAATAATGAAATACGTATGTATTATGAGATGAGAGGCTAAAGAATGCGGGCGGGGAGTTGGAGTCTAATCAGGCTAATGGCCAATGCGAGGCTCTCACTCCAATGCGGAGGGCGCAGGAGCTCAGGGCTCCCTGCGCGCCGCCCCGCACCTCGGCAAGCGCACTGCAACACACTGCAGTGTACGCCGGCTGCAGGAGACTTCCCTACAGTCTACGCATCCACTTCTAGCTTACCTACAGTTGACACGACACGAAGCTACAATCGTCGAGTCTACATTCCGACCAGCAACAAAAGTCAAATTCATAAGTTATTGTTATTAGTGTATCCCTATCCGCCTACAATTCGTTAGTAGGCACAGCTTTAAGGGTCATACGTATATATCGGCACGATGCAGACACGTTACTTCCATTTTCCACACATCGCTGTAACGAGGTCCTCCCTCCGACAGCGGTACAGTATATACGTAGGGCTTCTATCGAGCGCTCTACTGTAAACATGTGTATGGCGTTAATAGAAACGTCCAAGAAACAATGGAATTGAAACTCAAACTGATTTATAGGACTCACTTATAGAAGGAATTAGGCAGGGCTGCAATAACAGGTCCGTAGTCGAAGCCGCGAACAAAAGCCTCGACACAATTGGCGTAGTTCGCTCGAGCAGCTGTTAGCTCCAACAATGATATCCTAACTTTAATATTTATTGCACTTGATCAGCCGGAAGCGAGTTATTGTGTCGCTCGCACGAGACGGCGGCGGCGGCGCGGCCTCAAACTTGAATTAAAAATATCAAATTCATGCAAACATTTCATTTAGTAGAAGGCTACAATCTGCTTTAAGTCTTCAAACAAACACAACTTAATTAACTTGACGCCATTGTGGCCCAGAATGTAAAGTGTATAATTAAACCCTTTACGTAAACGCTTCGGTTAATATGTTTAAGCGTCGCTATTGCTTTAGGAGACCTAAACTCTCCTATGAGAATAAACAGGGCCGGAGGCGGAGGGGCTCGCGCCGGACGAGCCGCGTGTGCTCGCCCCCCCCGTGCCCCCGCGCCCCTTGCAGGAGAGGGGCGATTAAAATATAATTAGGCGCCGGCAATCGTTTCGCCATCGCCGCCCAGGCAGGTGGCGCGCGAGGTACATTAAATAGCCGTATAGGGTTTCCAATAACCGCGGGAGCGTGCTTATTGCCTGATCAGAGACGAGCAGCTCGTCACAACTAGCTGGCGCCGCCCGAGCCACGCGTGTGATTGCTGCTGAGACAATGTAATACATCACCCTTACCTGCTTCCGGTATAAATGGATTGAAGCCGACGATAATTGCCTGACTAATTAAGAGCGGACGTAGCTGTCTCATTTATCACTGTCGGATTATGAATTAGAATGGCGTTCATTGAACGTGTATAATAATTCAGGTGGCAACTTGAATAAGTACCGACCTACAATATATTTCTACTCATTATAATATTACAAGTAGTCAACATGTACAGTACATACAGCTCGACTCTTTGCGTCCTCACATAATGCTCAGTTTGTCGAGTCCTTCAAGCAGAGGCAAGTGATTACTGCGTCCCTTATACTAAGTAAACACGGTATCAAGATCTCACATTCCCCGGTCGGTATTGTTGGAGGTTATTTGTTTGCACTAAACAATTAGTTGAAACTATACGGAAAGTGCGGAATGTCCTCCGAGGGACGAACACGGCTATTGTGTCGTTTGCGTTCAAAATTATCCGTTCTCTCGGAACTTTGAAAACTTCGGAAACTATTTCCCATTGTGGCATGGAGCTTACGGTCCGGACCGCACCGCGCGCCGCCGGCACCGGAACGATTCCGTACGCAAGTGTCGTCTGCGGCAACCTAGCCTCATACACTTTAAGTTTTCTTTTAAGTGGTTTCGAGACGCATGCATGGCATGATACAATATTAATTTAAAATATAATTGTATTCGCTAAAACCATGTCTAGGACTACCATGTTAACAATTTCATAACAGAAGTGGTTAGCTACTGACTTATCTGCAAACATCTCAAACAGTTGCTTACTTCGGATGTAACATCACACTTCTGATGTAAGTTCCATTTGTAATGATGGATCAATCGATCGATGTACATATCATCTTCATATCTATCATCACCCACAGCTGGGTTTAACCTCTGCCTTTCTAAGTTTATGTCGTTCAATAATTTCTTGGGTTCGTTTATTAATGAACACACATATGATAAACACTTAATCCGAGCGGCGAGTAATTGCAATAGCACCCCTGAGGTGAGGGGCGAGGGTGCAGAGTGCAGTGCGCGGTCGGCGCACTCGATCCGCACGGACGGTATCGCCGGATAGATTCACAACTTTACTATCTATCAACATTCCCTCTGATCATAGTAGGGTAAGATTGGGGACTCTGCGTCAAGTGATACATGACGCAGAAGCCCCAATGCATATTTGATGCAGAAGCCCCAATGCCTAACGCATTAAGGCTTCTGATTCAGATTAAAACAAACGGCATCGTATTATGATCGCTCGATCGAGCGCCGCTTAGAATGTCGAGCATCATTTATCAAATTCTAAACTCGTCTTTGTTTTTGTTGGGCTAATTTTATTCTTGAATCATTTTACCGGCAGTATGCTACAGTATCTCACTTAGTGTCTAAGATAATATTTTACGTTCAAAAAAAATTAGGAACCACAACGAAACGTAAACAATATTATGATAAAAAAAAATCTAAAATCATGTGCGCTGCAAATTCTATTGATATTAATAGAACAAAATAATTTAGATACCGACTACAGTTAAGAGAGAACTCATATTGTCTTTAAAGTTCGCGATATGTATAAGCACCATAATGTTCCAACTATTATAGGTAGTTAATTACTATAACTACGCATTTTATGTTAAGTTATAAAAAGGTCAGTAGAAACTAGAGGTAGAGCACTTTATTCATGTCTTAATATTTTATTATCCTTATCCAAATAAATGTTAAATTTATATTGAAGACTGCTTCAGTAGGCGCCTGTAGATAATTTTTGAATTATTAAAATTGGATATTGGCGTACAAGATAATCATGGACTTAAAAAAGCTTTATGTACAAAGAAAATAACAATCAAAATAGAAACAAATAGTAGGTGCGCTAGAAGCGCTTTATGCGGCTCGCTATGCATCACAGATGGGTAGGTAGTAGGTAGATTGTCTGACCTCGATAAAGCATGACGCATCGAGTAAAATTCTTGGAGAGAATGAAGAAGGCAGCAGGTTCGATTCCCTCAAAACAAATTGAATGTTTGTGTTGCTTTATGATTTCTATACTTAATTTTTCGGTTTTGCGTTTTATCAAAATTTACCCATACAAATATTTTTATTTATTTTGTAAGTACCTACGTGCAAGAAGTCATGACCATCTGCTAGTATTTTATAACATAATTTAGTTTACCTACCAATCAAATACTTATAACATTAAGTACTTACCTATATTTGTTTAGCGCGATTTTTTATCAATAAGCAATCACAGTTAGGTAAGTTTGTCGGCCCGGTTTAAAGTTATAATTAACTTAGACCTAACAAGTAAAAAGTAATAATTAGTTTAAATTGAGGCGCTGAAATTAAGCGATATTTATTGAAGTACATTCGACTACCATAAAAAAATTTCGTCTCTTATTACCGCGACAGTGCGGCGCCTGTACTTATTTGGAGGGGACAGCTGCATACTATCTAATGTCATCAGTATGATATTTTGTAAAGCAAATTAGTGTAGCCCTTATTTACTCGACAGTAAGTTTCACTATAAAGAAAATAATACAATATTTTAAGAGCTAGAATTAATTGAAAATTAATATGACACAGTCTAGGTTCAAGTAGTCATTCGGAGTCGAGGCTCTCATTCTATCAATTGCATTTGAGAAGATTGCACACCTAGTAATCCCCCAAAAAATATTTAAGTGTTTGTGATTGGCAGCATCATCGTTGAAAATACCTATGTACGTACCTACTTATTTATTATGTTCTTTTAGCAATAAGACCAACAATTTCATTTTTCTTTGTTCGTACGAGTAGTTTACTTTATGTTTTGTTTGATGTAATTTTACAATAGATAAGTAAAGAATTTTCTATCCATTTATCTTAATCTAAACATTACCTTACTGAGAAAAACATCATGTTTAATCATTGTTATTATGAACTATACTTATTTAATTATTTATTTCAGGTATTCTCACAATCCGTTTGATTCTGATTCGGAATTGCCCCTTACACAGCCCATCAAGAAAAAAGTGACAAAACCGAAAACAAAGGCTGTCAAATCAAAAGCCAAAAAATGTTTTCCGATAGGAAGTGACTCTGAGGCTGAAGTTGAGGTTGTGCCGATGATGCCGACAACGTCATCTGGTCAGTCTAAGAAAAAACGTAAAATATTACCAGAATCTGAGGTATGTTGAATTTGGATTTGAAATATGTAGGCGCTAGTAGTAGCATTCCTTTTTTGAGATCTATGGTTTACATTTTTTATTTATCTAGGTATTAGCAGTTGCCCGCGCCTTCGACTGTATTTTTATTGTTTCTCTTTGATACTGCGGCTTCAAGATGTTTATTTTGAGAAATAAATTAGTCTATGCTCTTCGCTCCCCATGATATAAACTTATTTCCTTATCGAATTTCATTAGGATCCGCTCAGCCGTTAGACGTGAAAAGGTTACAAACAGACATAAGCTCGCCGCAGATAGCTACTTTCCAATTTATAATATTAGCATGGATGTATGCATATATTTTTTAATTTCTTTTCCAGGATGATGAGCATGTTGAGGAACCCGTTGTAGCAGGAAAATTAAAAACATATTTTTCTCGCCGAGTGGCTTCCGGAGTTACGCAGCAGAGCGATCCTTCGAAACAAGGAGAATACTACGTGGAGGTTCGCGTTTCCCTATGTAAGGAGTTGGAGGCAACCTCATCGGACGACCGCTGGAAACACTCACTCGTGAGTCTAAAGACTGCTGTTAATAATAACAGCACAACTTGGAAGGCGGTTACGCATTTGATAAACGCTGTTAAAGAAGATTTTCAGGGTGTTCGCCCAGTACTGTACCCGCATGAGAAATAATGAGATTTTAGTTTTGTATCTACGTATAGAATCGACTATCATCAACTTACTACCTATTTTTATCACCATTTGTATCGAGGTATTAGGTACTTAATCAACTTTTTTTATATTTTAATCATTTATCGCCTTTTCATTTCAGCAAAACTAAATAAAAATTGAAACAGAAATTAAAATTGAAATTGAAATAGAAATTAAAATTGAAAAACCAATTGAACACAAAATAGAGAATTTTATATTTTAATTATCTATTGCCTTTTTATTTCAGCAGAACTAAATAAAATTGAAATAGAAATTAAAATTGAAACAGAAATTAAAATTGAAATTAAAACAGAAATTAAAATTGAAACAGAAATAAAAACAAAAATTGAAAATTTTGTATTTTAATTATCTATTGCCTTTTTTATTTCAGCAAACTAAATAAAATTGAAATAGAAATTAAAATTGAAACAGAAATTAAAATTTAAATTAAAACAGAAATTAAAATTGAAACAGAAATAAAAACAAAAATTGAAAATTTTGTATTTTAATTATGTATTGCCTTTTTATTTCAGCAAACTAAATAAAATTGAAATAGAAATTAAAATTGAAACAGAAATTTAAATTGAAATTAAAAACAGAAATTAAAATTTAATCAGAAATAAAACGAAAATTGAGATTTTAAATTTTAATAATTTATTGCCTTTTTATTTCAGCACAACTAAATAAAATTGAAATAGAAATTAAAATAGAAACAGAAATTAAAATTGAAATTAGAAACAGATATAAAAATTTAATCAGAAATAACAACGAAAATTGAGATTTTAAATTTTAATAATTTATTGCCTTTTTATTTCAGCAGAACTAAATAAAATTGAAATAGAAATTAAAATTGAAAGAGAAATTAAAATTGAAATTAATAACAGAAATTAAAATTTAATCAGAAATAAAACGAATATTGATATTTCTATTTAAATAATATATTGCCTTTTTATTTCAGCAGAACTAAATAAAATTGAAATAGAAATTAAAATTGAAATTGAAATTAAAACAGAAATTAAAATTTAATCAGAAATAAAAACGAAAATTGAGATTTTAAATTTTAATAATATATCGCCTTTTTATTTCAGCAGAACTAAATTAATATGAAATAGAAATTAAATTTAAAAGAGAAATTAAAATTGAAATTTATAAAATTAAAATTTAATCAGAAATAAAAACGGAAATTGAGATTTTAAATTTTAATAATATATCACCTTTTTATTTCAGCAGAACTAAATTAAATTGAAATAGAAATTAAATTTGAAAGAGAAATTAAAATTGAAATTAACAAAAATTAAAATTTAATCAGAAATAAAAACGGAAATTGAGATTTTGAATTTTAATAATATATTGCCTTTTTATTTCAGAAGAACTAAATTAAATTGAAATAGAAATTAAATTTGAAAGAGAAATTAAAATTGAAATTAACAGAAATTAAAATTGAATCAGAATTAAAAACGAAAATTGAGATTTTAAATTTTAATAATATATTGCCTTTTTCTTTCAGCAGAACTAAATAAAATTGGAATAGAAATTAAAATTGAAACAGAAATTAAAATTGAATCAGAAATAAAAACGAAAATTGAGATTTTTGTATATTAATTTTCTACTGCCTTTTTATTTCAGCAGAACTAAATAAAAATTGAATCAGAAATTTAAATTGAAATCAAAACAGAAATAAAAATTGAAACAGAAATTAAAATTGAATCAGAAATAAAAACTAAAATTGAGATTTTTGTATATTAATTTTCTACTGCCTTTTTATTTCAGCAGAACTAAATAAAAATTGAATCAGAAATTAAAATTGAAATCAAAACAGAAATTAAAATTGAAACAGAAATTAAAATTAAAATTGAAATAATAATTGAAAACAGAAATAAAAACAAAAATAGAGAAAAGTGTTTGCAAAATTATTTTAAACAGGTTTTATTAATTTTGTTTTTCTCAGCAGAATTAAATAAAAATTAAAATAAAAAAAAATTTAAAAGAGTACAAATTTGAATACATTTTAATTTGAACTTGAATATAATAATAATAATAATATTGTAATACACAATTTTATGACGACTGAAAGTAAACAGTAGGTAATAAAATATGTATTTTTGTCAAGCTTGTAACGTTAACGTTCAAAAATATTCATCACACAAAAGGTCCAATCTTCACAAGACAAACTGTTTATTGCAAACCTTATTCGATAATGTCCGAATTATATCTTGCGCATTTAAAAATAGAATAGTGAGTTATAAAATTAGTCCGGAGAGTTTTATTATTTCACCTGAACTTTTTTTAATCCAAGTTGCAGACACATCTTGTACTCTTATTAAAGAGCTATTAAAACAACATACTGCAGTGAAAGTAAATTTTGAACTCTTTGTTTTATACACTTTGCCTAAAAATGATGAAAGTAGCTTAAAGTCTTTCAACACAAGATACGAAATAATAGTTCAAAGCACTGATTTACCGACAATTTATAAAAGTTTTGTAGAAAAAATGGTGAATAAATGTTCAGAGTTCGAACTTTGTGAGTCGGGTTGGACAATCGAGTCGATTAGTCATTTGGAACTAAATATTGTTAAGTACAACCCTCTGAGAACAGGTTCATATGTACCATTACCAGCAAAAATTACCAATACAAAATCGTGTTTAAATATAGTTAACCACGATAATCATTGTTTTCTATGGAGTATTGTAGCTCATTTGTATCCAACTAAAAACAATCCAAATAGAATCAAGTCATATCCGCATTATTCAAAAGTCTTAAAAACAGATAACATGTCATTTCCTGTTAATGTAAATGATATCAAGATATTTGAACATATAAATCCAAACGTGAGCGTAAATATTTATGGTTTGGATGAAAAAAATCAAGTGACTGGACCATTGTACAAAACGTTAAAACGTAAACTAATGCATGTTAACTTATTATACATCAGTAAAAATGAAAAAAACCACTTTTGTTTAATCCGCAATTTTGATAAACTTATGCGCAAACAGTTAACTAAGAATAGGTCAAAAATACACTTATGTGATGAATGTTTTTTGTATTTTGACACGCTGGAAAAATTAGTAAACCATGAATGTGCAAGAGTACAAACTGTACTTCCTGAAGAAAATACAAAACTTAAATTCATGAACTATGAAAGAACTCAAAGAATACCAATTGTTATTTATGGTGATTTTGAAAGCTTGCTTCACGAATATTCAGATAAAAATAAGTCTTCTTTTGTTGAAAATATTCAAATTCATGAGGCAAGTTGTTTTGCATATTATATTTTCTGTGAATCACGGGCTGAACTAAATAAACTAGTATCATATAGAGGGCCAGATTGTTCAAAAGAATTTATAAAACAAATTAGTCAAGATGTTAAAAGATTATACGCAATACTGTCAGAAAAAAAACCTCTTATTTTAAACAACGATGATCATTCTTTTAAAACTGCTACTCAATGCCATATATGCAAGCAATCATTTTCTGATAATGATACAATTGTTTTAGATCATGATCATTTTTCAGGGAAATTTAGAGGACATGCACACAATAGTTGTAATTTGAATGCAAGAACTTGCTCCTTCATACCGATTATATTTCATAATCTTTCTGGGTACGATTGTCATTTGTTTATAAAAGAACTTTCAGCAATATGCGGGCGTATAAATCTGATTCCGAAAAATAAAGAAAAATATATTTCTTTCACGAAATACATTCCGATTGATAAACAAAATGTAGCACAGTTAAAATTTATAGATTCTTTTAACTTTTTGAGTTCAAGTCTTGATAACTTAGTAAAAACTATGAAACCAGAAGACTTTAAAAATTTACAAATGTTCTTTAAAGATAAACACTTATTCGATTTAGTACAGAAAAAAGGTGTATACTGTTACGATTACATAGATTCTTGGGAGCGCTATGAAGATAAAACTTTACCAGATTATAGCAAATTTTATAACAAACTTACGTCTCAAACTGTTTCCGAAGAAGATTATAGACATGCTTTAAAAGTTTGGAACGCATTCAATGTTTCTAATTTAGGAGAATATACAGACTTGTATTTAAAATGCGACGTCTTACTCTTAAGCGATGTTTTTGAAAAATTTAGGACCATGAGCTTAAAGTATTATAACCTAGATCCATGCTATTATGTCTCATCTCCTTCATTGAGTTGGGATGCTATGTTGCTATATACCAACATTAATTTGGATTTGATTTCTGACATTGATATATATCAAATGCTAGAAAAAGGTGTACGAGGAGGCCTTGCCCAATGTTCTTTAAGGTATGCAAAGGCTAATAACAAATACCTGCCCAATTATGATGACAAGGAACCTGACAGTTATTTAATTTATCTTGATTGTGTAAATTTATATGGTTATGCCATGATGCAAATGCTACCTATAGGAAAATTTAGATTTTTAAATGACCAAAATATAATTGAATTTGATGTTATGAAAATTTCAAATGATAGTAAAACAGGTTTTATTCTTGAAGTAGATTTATATTATCCTCCTGAAATTCATGATGATCATTCTGATTTACCATTTGCAGCTGAAAAATTTACACCTCCAGGTAGTAAAAATGTGAAGTTAATTGCAAATTTGTATGATAAGCATAAATATATTATTCACTATGTTCACCTGAAGGAGTGTTTGGAAAAAGGTCTTGTTTTACTCAAAATTTATAGAATTCTAGCATTTGAACAAAACGCATTTTTGGCGCCTTACATCTTATTAAATACAAAACTGAGACAAAAAGCTACTTCGGATTTTGAAAGGGACTTTTTTAAAAAGCAAAATAATTCGATATTTGGAAAAACAATAGAAAATAAGAGGAAACAAGTCGATGTTAAGCTTGTCAATATTTGGAAAGATGTTGCAAATAAAACAAATAAAATTTGTGGAGCAGAAAAATATATAAGCGCTCCCAATTTCAAAAATTTGTCTGTAATATCCGAATCTTTAGTTGCTATTCAGTTGCAACAAACAAAAATTATTCTTGATCGACCAATATACATTGGTTTTTCAATTTTAGAGTTGGCTAAGAGTCATTTATATCGTTTTCATTATTCTGTAATGAAACGTATGTATAAAAAAAACGATCTTGAGCTTTGTTATACTGATACTGACAGTCTTTTGTATTTAATTCACACCGAAAATTTTTACGAAGACTTGAAAAAAAATATTAAGTACTTTGACACAAGTAACTTTGAAATTGGAAATCAATATAATATACCTAAATTGAATTGTAAAATACCAGGTTTTTTCAAAGATGAAATGGGTGGTGATGTTATATCTGAATTTGTGGGCTTAAGAGCAAAGTTGTATTGTATAGATTCTGTTAATACTTCTATAACAAAAGCAAAAGGTATAAAAAAATCTGTAACGAAAAAACTAGATATAGAAAAATACAAAAGAGCTTTACGGTACAATGAAACCTTAAGAGAGAATATGTGTATCATAAGATCAAAAAATCATAATATTTTCACTCAGAGAATTAATAAACTTGTGCTTTGTAGAGATGATGATAAGCGCCAAATATTAGAAGATAATTGTACGACATTGCCTTGGGGATATTATAAAACTGTATTTTAGCTATAATAATTAGTACCTACTTATAAGATATATGCCTGCCTGATTATAATCCTACTTTTTGGTTGTTAGCATAAGGTTTTATTAATAAATGAAAAATATTACTCAACACAAATTTTCTTTTATTCCTAGCAATTATTCAGGTACTTACCCCAAATTCTTATAATATTAAATAGTAGGTAGATAGGTTTAGAATCTGACAGGGATATTTTCTCAAAATTAAGTCACGTGTGTGGACTAAGTTGCTTTCATAATAGAATTGAATGTATTCAGGGATTTAAAGCATTAGAAAAACCAGCTTAGATACATTTAAAAGAAATATCGATTAGACCAGTCGATAGAGAGATGACGACCTCTGTGGCGTAGTGGAGGAAGGTCCGCCTGAGGCGCAAGAGGTTGCAGGTTCGATTCCCGCCTCGAGACAATTGTGTGTACGATCTGCAGATATTTGTCTCGATGTTCTGGTCGTTATCTATGTATAATAAAAATATATATCTTTGTAATTATTATTATTATTATAGAGAAAAAAAATAAGATTATTTTAAACTGGTAACATCAAAACAGCGAAAGTGACTTTCAGATCTGAGCCATCTAAATTATTTTGATTACATATAGATATCTCCTGTTTTTATTATCTACATACAAACATTTTAGCCGTCCAACTAGAATCGACAAGTTTGTGCAAGTTGAATAAAGTTGTAGCGTAAGTATTTTTGTTAGGCTCGCGATGTCATAGAGCATTACTAATTATCTATCATTCTTTGCTTGCAATTGGTGGGATATACGGGTGTGCGTAAATAATTAAAGGAACGTGGTAAGTTTAGCTAGATTTGTGATATATTTTTAAAATTCTTTGCTGGAAAACGTATTTGAAGGAAATTAAAAGATTTATTATGTTTTTTTCAGATGATGGCGGATTTTGAGATCGGAGATATTGAAACTCAGCAAGAGCTTTATGGAATCAACAGTCAAGACCTTTTGTTTAACTGCGCGCAAAACCACCTTGGGAATGATGATGAAAATTTTCCTATTATTCCTCCTACCATAAAGAAAACGTTAAAGCGGAGCAAACGAAAAATTAAGAAGACATCTAGCGATATCCTGCACAAGAAGCAAGGCTTTCTACGACAATCATCCTTCGTTATGAACCGCGAGCCATTCAGAGGGAGACGTTTGATACAAATAAAAATACTAGAAATTGATGACAATAATAGTGAAAGTGAAAATGAAGTTGTGATATCGGCACAGTATGTTGTTAGAGATTTAGTGGACAATATAATGGATCAAACTGAGAAATTAATAAAAAAAATATCAGAAAACATATTGATAGATAAATAAAGTTACCTTGTAATGCAAGTAGATATTAAGTCTATAATAATAAGTTTAATAAAAATGTTCTTGAGGAAACATTTTTAATAAAAATAATTCTTGAATATTTATGTTTGCTTTTTAATACCTAATAGTTAAATAAAACAAAAGAGTAGATAGGTAGCTAAATAGTTTATTTAATAAACAAGATTATATAACATTGTTTAGGCTTATAATTAAATAGTCTAATATCTTATCAATAATAACAAAATAGTAGATAGGTAGCTAAATAGTTTATTGAATAAACAAGATTATATAACATTGTTTAGGCTTATAATTAAATAGTGTAATATCTTATCAATAATAACAAAATAGTAGATAGGTAGCTAAATAGTTTATTGAATAAACAAGATTATATAACATTGTTTAGGCTTATAATTAAATAGTCTAATATCTTATCAATAATAACAAAATAGTAGATAGGTAGCTAAATAGTTTATTTAATAAACAAGATTATATAACATTGTTTAGGCTTATAATTAAATAGTCTAATATCTTATCAATAATAACAAAATAGTAGATAGGTAGCTAAATAGTTTATTTAAACAAGATTATATAACATTATTAAGGCTTATAATTAAATAGTCTAATATCTCATCAATAATATTAGATTGATTATCACAAGAGTTATTATTATTATTAGTCAATTTTCGAAAAGTTTTGGTAAAAACACTAAAAAACTATTTTCTTCACACCATTTTTCTATGCAGATAACATTTTTCAAAGCACACTTATTTTTATGGTGAACACAGTTAAAATTTCTTTTTTTATTTTTCTCATAGTCTTCACTAAGTTTTGCGAAATTAGGACATCCATTTTCTCCAATATCAATGACGTTGCAGTTTTCATGAAAGCTTTGAATCCATTTGATCTTTTCGGACCCCTTGACTAAAATTTTCTTATTATTTAAATACGGTCTAATAGTGTGTTTGAATTCTCTGTAGTCAATAAAACCTTCACTCCAAAAAATACCACGGTCTTTTTCCAGCCACAAGACTTGTCTTCTTTCTTCTTTAGTTAATTTTGCGAAAGGGTACGGTGGCTTCACAATAAATATTTGAGTATATCCATTGATAAATATAGCAAATTCCTTCAATATAAACTCATTTTTATAATTCTTGAACCCTTGTAAGTCGACAATAACAATATCGGAATTCATTTTAGTTAAGATATTTTTTTCACCAAGTTGCTCAGTGGTCTATACTCAATAATACAATCGTTCAGAATGAGACAATAAGCTGATGTGTAGTCTGGTATCTCTGAATTACACTCTAGCTCAACTCGAACACTAACTACAGGACCAGTCTTTATGTTGTCGCTTTGTCTCGAGCAGTCTATCACGAACAATGGCGCTATATCTTTAAATTCATCAATGCTTAGCAATGGTTCGTTTCTACGCCCATAGTAAGATTGTTGGAAATTAACATACTGTTCGTATATTAATGCATATTTGGAATCCAGGAAATTTGCGTTCATGCTTTCATATGGAAAATATGTCGAGTTTAGGTAAACTTTTAAATCTCTTAAATTGCAATGATCAAAACGTGACATATCTATTTCTGTCGAATTTTTCCTCTTGGTTTGAAAACCAATAATGACGTATCTAGGCTTTTCGATTTGAGACGACGTTTTGATAGACCAAGTATGCTTGGTGGTTTTTGGTAATAGCGGGTACTCATAAAGGTCCCAATTTCTGAATACTGCTTGTAAGGGACGATCTTTTTCCAATATCTTAAGTAAGTTAACTTTTTCTTTATCAGACACTCTAACGTGTGGTACACGCCAAAATAGTTTAGTTATTACAATATCTTCAAGAATCTGATCATTAGGAATTAAAAGAGAATTTAAATCAGTATTACTGCGTAACAGAATCAATTCATGCTTACAATTTATGATTATTTTTTTATAATCTTCTGCAAAACCCAATATATTAGAAAGCGGAATTGAAGCACAAAATTTTTGACTGGTTTTGGTACCATTAATGTCCCAACCCCAAGCTTTAGATACCTTAGCGTGGTTTTCATTAAATGATAAAATCCCTTTAATAGTGGTTGTAATTCCAGCATGTTTTATTCTATCTATTTCAACTCCATTAAGTTCGTACCGAATATCTTGGAATAGATAAAGCCAAGGATTGTTAGTCAACTCAATACTAGTAACTTTTTGTTTTGTTTCGTTGTTCTTTATAATGTTCACAGTGCCTTCTAAGTACAAGGTACTAGCTGATGGTAATATGTAAAGGTCTTGCTGGTTGATAGGTATTCGTATTTCATCATTCTTGTTAAAACTTGTTACGAATGGTTTATATGAATGATATTCAATACCATCAATGGTACAGTCGAAAAATGGTGTACTTGAGATGTCCAATATACTCATTTTAGCAGACCGATTAACTTCAAAAATCTTTTATTTTCTTTGGTTATTTTTTTATTTCTTCTCTTTGATGTTCCTTTACGGATTGTTGGATTGACACTATTGTGTTTTGTTCCTGGATCACTATATTTATTATAGTCAATCATTTTTTTTTTATATGTAAATACAATTGTACTTCTTCTCCTCGTAAGTTTATTAGTTTATTGTTGTTATCCAATAATCTGATATTGATAGTACTTATGTTGTTCTGATTAACCGGAAAGTATATAATATTTTTTGGTATTTCGATAATGCGAAATCCTGGAGGGACGTTGGGCGCAAACTCGTGAATAATATGGCTGGATTTTCCGTCGATGTAAGAACCGCTCACAATATCACATTCGATTCTCATCACAGTCGTTGACAAAATGTTGACGGGCTGCTGCGACTCGTGTAATATATTTGCTTTCAGGGTTTGGTTTTGAAAACCCAGTAATTTTCCAAGAGAGCCGGCTTTTTCAAAGTGTATTTCTTTACTACAGTAAATAGATGTCGTTAAAGTATTATTGTTACAATATAAATTGAAAACAATTCCCCTCATTTTTAAATTCTGCCTTAAATAATCAGAAATGTCTTGCAGTTCATATGCACCCTCAGGAATTTCCAAGACTTCATTGTTGCCATAGTAAAATGTATTGCTTGTATTTTCAATATTAGGAATTGAATTAAACGTTGAAATATGCAACAATGCGCATTCGTATTCCCCATCGAATTGTAAAGCAGGATAAAAATTTGATGATAATGTTGATGTGTTTCCAGTTATTGACAGTGTGAAAGACATTTTACTTATGGATAAAAGAAAAACTATTTCTTTAATATATATATATAATTTTTTCTTTTGAATCGTTCTAAAAATTATGTGAATCCCAAAATTCATGAAGAAATTTTAAACATAGATGACCACAATTTGAGGTATTAAAATGTTGATAACTATAGTAGTTATATGATATTTTTTCTTTTAAGTACTTGACAATTTCTTTTGGTGGCTTTAAATCTCCAAAGCTATCAAAATACTCACAATAATCTAAATATTTTACATAGGCTACCCAATGCGTACCATCGTTCTTAGAGTTGTCTAAATTTACAATACCACACTCTATGGCTTTTGGTTTTCGAGGTAATTTATCTCTCATAAACACACCTCTAAAAAATGGAATGTACTCATTAGCATACTCCAATAACTCAATATTTGTAAGAGCATGATTAGGTAACCTTTTCTTTAGTTTTTTGAGCTTTTAATAAAGAGACCGCTGCCTTTCTTATAGGGTTTCATATAAAGACCTTTTCCTAAAGCTACAGATTCCATCATTTTATTATGCCTTTTAGCTTCTTCGAAGTTTTGCTGTGCTGTTTTATGGTCATTTACAGCCTTGACAATGCCTGCAGCTCCTCCAGATAATGCACCGAGAGCCGAGAGCCCCGCAAAAATTGGTATTAATGGGAGTATACCGCCTGTCTTTGGTAATTGTATTACACGTGGAAGGTGAACTCCTTTTTTATGCTTAATAATTTTTTTTGCTGCTGAATATGCAAATTTTATAGCTTTTGTATTATCAGATGGTTTGAGCTTCTTCAAATGTTTCCGTATCGTAGAAACAACTGAAAGAAACGTTTTTTTCGCCCCTGCTCCATGTTTCACCTTAGATTTCATGACTTTGCTTACAAACCATGATGCTAATTTTTCACCTTTTCCAACATTTTTTGACTTCATTCGTTGTTTAGCCATATTTATTAGTTCTAAATCTGCTTTATGTCGATCGTTTAAATTATCTGATTGTGCATATGCGATGTCATGCTGCTTACAAGCGTTATCCAACTCGTTCACTCCTTGATCGCCTCTCAGTAAACGTTCTCTTAATCGAGTACCAGGTCCACAATAATTATATCCAGGTAAATGAAGTTCGAACGGTAAATTATTAATCAGATTGTTGACAAGTCCTCCACCGCGCATTGCTATGATACTAATGATTTGAAAATACTTTAAATTATATTTTATATTTATTTTAAGAGATCACTTTTTTCAATCCAACTATTTTCACTATTAGGAAGACCTAACCATTTAACAAAGAGCTTATTACCTTTTTTTCTTAAAACTCTCTCAATTAAATAAACATTAGAACATTTTGTTTTTAAAAGTTCTTGTTCATAAAATGTTCCTAATACAGGACTTTTATGCAAGTCTTCAATAACATACGTCACCGGGTTAGTTAAATTTATTTTTTTTAATCATAAATAACTCTGTAGACCAATTCGGTGTGTAGCCCTTTTCAAAACATTCTTTATATTTACTTATACGCACTAGGTCTCCAGCTACTAATTTGTTTTTCTTTGAATGAACTCTCTTGGTTATTTGTGACTTCGTTATATTTATTTTCACAAGGTGTTCGTTTGAATTGTTAATATCAGTAGGTTTAAATTTTGTAGTGCGATGTATTGTGTTATTATAATCATCAACAATATTTTCCAAAGGTTTACCAATCCATTTGTAACTACCATTTAAACTGAAATACTTATACAACTTGTTTTTAAGAGTTTTTATTACCCTTTCTACAATTGAAGCTTTCTTTATTGAATATGTAGAATAATGGTTTATATTATTTATTTTGGTAAACTTCTTTATTTCTGTGTTATAAAATTCTGTTCCCATATCTGTTTGCAAGTTAATAGGTTTCCGATCACTTGCAATTAAGATCGTTTTAAAAGCATTCGCTACTTCAGATTTACTCTTCGTCTTGACTGGAATGGTCCATACAAATTTTGAAAAACAATCAATTACTACTAATATGTATTTATAGCAGTTATTATCTTTTTTTAAATTTCTAAAGTCAATAAGATCTGCTTGCCATAAATCATCCAATCCTTTTAATATTACAGACCTTCGATTGAAATTTTTACGTGCGGCTTTATGAATTTCATCAACAACATTTGCTTTGCTCATTTTTGAACAGAATTATCAGAACTAGTTTTTGTAAAACCTTTCAACAACTGATCAATATTATTCTTTAATTCCTTTTTTATAGTATTGCACATGTCATGAACATGTTGCATACTTGCAAAGTGTTTATCTACATACTCTTTACTGACAGCATCAGTAGCTTTAAGAGGTACTGCAATACCAGTCAACCTTTTCGATTTTAAATCTATTTCTTCGTTATCATTCATCATTGTTTTATCCAATATGTCTAAAAAATGTGACACACTCATGTTTTTCTTAATAATATGATGTCCAAATTTATCCATTTTGAAAACAGACTGATGGGTTGTGCGGATGATATTGAAATGATTTATTTTCTGGTTTTAATCTTATTTATTTGAAATTATACCATTCTCACGTAGTTCTTCAACTATTGATAAAATTTCATTATCTAATCCAGTGTTTCCAGCATCCCGAGAAGCGATTAAAAGTTTTAATCGATCAATAAGTTCATTAGGGTCATCCCAATAAATATAATCAACATTTTTCTTCCATTTTTTCAATACGGGCAAACCTTTTCCTTTGTATAAGTCAGGTTGATCGTTATCTGCACTCACTGATATTTTATGTAATTTGAACATGGGTTTTACAATATTCAAGTATTTTCGACCTTTACTGCTTCTTATTTGTTTTTGAGGATCATAGTCTCGTCGATGAACATTCGTTTCTAACAACATTAGTTTATAATAATCCAAATCTTCTGAACTTATGACTGTCATATCAGGAACTTTTTTTAATAATAGTTCTTTTAATCCAGGTGTCATTTTGTATTTTCTGCTGCCAACTTGTATAGATCCATCAAAAACAGCAACACGTTCTGATCCCATCATGAGTTTACCGCGTTCCATTCGCACTCCGAACGGAATATTATGATTGACTTCTGATGACATAGACCATGAAGATACTTGCTCACTTCGGTCAGCCTTCGATGATTCAAGATCAGAATCTATAGTTTTAAAAGATTCATCGTTTTCAGTCTCTTCATTTTCTGAACTTTCGTTGCTTGAGTTTTTCATATCGATTGATTGATTTAATTCCCTGAATCCCGCACTTGATACTCTCTTTTTTAACGTTTTATCAGCATTCAAAGGACTTGATGTTTCAAATTGATTTTTGATGTTATCATAAACATTTTTTTCAGAGTTTTCAGCAATTTCTTTGAGAGGTTTTGTAATTGGTTTAAGGACAGATTCAAGAATAAAATTGTTTTGGTTCTCAATATCACGCATCTTCCGTACTTTTTTTTTAACTGCTTCAGCAGCATTCACAATTTGTTCTTTCAATTTTTTTTCCATATTATAATTATTAAAATAAGATGATGTATGTGTATTCAAAGGATGTTACTCGAATAATAGTTACCAATATTTGCTCTTATATTTATACCTCAAACTCACTTAAAAATAAAGTCGAATTATGTTGTCGTAATCTTTTCTACAAACCGGACATTTTTTATTACTGGAAAGTGCACACTTTGCACATGCAATGGTGTGACCACATGGAATAAAACAGGAGTTCACTGTATTTTCATAACATATCTTGCACCATAAATGTGTTTCAGTTGAAGATAGTTGGAGTGTTGAGTCGACAGGTGATGGTTCCTTTTCTTTGCTTTTAAAATCGGATTCACAAATATTGCATTCGGATGACCAATTTTGAACTTTTTGGACGAATTCTTCACCTTTCATTATCAAAACATATGGACAAGATTTGCAATAACGTGCATGAATAATCCACGGCTGGTTTTTAGGTGTCCAGTCCTTAAACTTTCCATCACAATAAAAACATATCACTTTGTCGCTCTTTCCCGTATAAAAAAATCCTGCTTCAGCCATATCTTCTGGTTGTTGGGTTAATCCCATGGGCCAAGACTTGAAGCTTTCCAAACGTCTGCTTTCGATAGAATAATAGTGATGCTCAGGGTGTATCATTTTAAATGACTAACACAACCGATTCGCTTTACAATTCAACAAGATATGTGTCCGAGATAACATTTTAACGTAGATAAGTGTATACTTAGTTTAGACATTAAACAAAATATAATTATCAAAATTTTTGCGATAGCAACCTTTATTTTTCTCACAGTCTTTATTAATAACTAAATAACTGTATGGCTCTTCCCAAACATTCGCACACATATTTCTAAATTCTTGCCATGACATGTCTGTATTGACGTGTTCATCATAAACATGTTTCATATTGATTTCATCTTGTTTGAAAAGTACAATCAAATTCGCGTTATCTCTTATAAGTTGCTTAGGTATTTTACTATAAGTTTGATTTAAATAAAAACAATCAATTAATTTATGTCGTCCCATAGCAAAATAGTCTCGAATATTGTTTTGATCGTCACACGCAACGTCATCAAATATTATAACAGAATTTTTTTTTGCTGCATGTGGAGCAATAACGTCTTCGTTTTCACGATACTTTGAAAACGATACCGATGGAACTAATTTTAAAATTTCTTCCAGATATAGGTATTTTGGTTGATATAAGGTTTTTGAGTACACATAGACGTTTTGGAATTGTAAGCCGTTTTCGTGCACTAATAAACCCATCATTAAATTTGTTTTACCACAATTTGATGGTCCGCATATTATACAGCGTATTGTATTTGGTAATAGTTTACTATGACGGAAACTTTGCTTCTTAGATTCAAAACCAATATTTTCCAGATTTAGTGAAATCGGTTGTTTGACGAACTTCATTGTGTGAGTGCTTTAAACAAATAATACCCATGTAATCATTCATCCCGTTTTATACACAGGATGTTATAGCGGTGATCGATTCAACGATCATAATATGATGCCGTTTGTTTCATCTGAATCAGAAGCAAATGCTTTGTGCATTGGGGCTTCTGCGTCATGTATCACTTGACGCAGAGTCCCCAATCTTACCCTACTGATCATGATATAAATGAAGAGAATAGCATCATGTGTATGAAATGTTCTCAAGTTAGTTTAGTTTCATCTGAATAGACACAATTGTCAAACAGGTCAGGGAACTGAACATTTGATGTACATTATAGGACTAGCAAACTAGGCTTTTACTAATTCTTCATGTATACAATCCATACGAAAATAAATTATAGGATTTTTTCTCGAGTCTTGGTTTCCTTAAATAAAGTCACAAATACTATCATAAGCTAGAAAATATATTTTGATAACATTTAGATTGAAAAGACTTTAGGTGATGTTTCTTCGTTTGTGCTGTGTGACACATTTACCGATCACCAAAAGAAAATCCAAACAAATGAACTTATTAAGCTTCCGACTGGTATTGACATGGATCAATTGAGCTACCTTTAGACTGATTGCAACCGTCTGCAGTTAACTCAATGGTTTCAATTGTATAAATGTAATTTTTTCTATTCCTTGATTATAATTTTCGTTGTTAATAAAGTTTTCTAACTTATTAACACGTTGGTAATATTAACAGTAAAAAATGGTTAAAAAAATCTGTAACATTGATAATATACATGTACTTATGTATGGCGCGCGGTGCGTGCGCGCTACGGCGTAGCACATCGTAGCGCGTCTACGGTACATTTTCTGTCCAACATACCTACATGATGAACATATTACTATTATATTGAACTTAAAATGAGTACTTAGAACCAAACAAAAAAATTGTATCTGAGAATGGTCGGTAATACAAAGATCGCGACATTTCAATGCAATAAGTGGCATTCATCATCATCATCGCCCACACAGTCCGCCGAGCCCAGTGCTCCCGCCGCAGCCCGTCTCAACAACTCGTGCTCCACTGAGTACATCCCACCGCGGGCCCGCGTCCCACGACGCTTTTTGCACTAGAGTCCAAATGTTACTCTCTTCGAGATATATCGGTAAAGTGCGCAGCCCTCCAAAAGGAGCTCAAACAATTATACGGCCATCGCCAAAATGCGATGACACAAGTTCTTTCTCCGCACTCCAACGTCACGCGCGTCACGCGCGGTGCGGCGTGACGCGGCGCGGTGCGGTGCGTGTCGGGGTCGTATGAATAAGCAATGAGCGCGCGCGCACGCCACGCGACAAACGGCCGCGACGCACGCGACCCCCCACCGCCCCCGCCCCCCCTCCGCCGCCCGCCCTGCGCCGCCCTTCATTTATTACCCGCCCAGGCGCTAAGCTATCTCGTGCTATCGTATCTTTGGGTTTCATCACGCCATGCTTGTACTGTGTTGCTTTTATTCAAATTTTATTATTTCTAAGTTATATTTCTGTGGAAATTTCACAGGTTTTCTTTTTTAAGTTTGGATAAAACTTTGACGGGTTACATTATTTTTCTTGAGGAGTTTTAAACAGAGCTGAGGCTACCTAACTTGTAGGTCTGCTGAAAGTTTATCACAAGATTTCTAACAAACATTTACAATCGAAATGATTGTTGGATTTTCCACTATATTCTATAGTTGGGTTTCCATTTCAGAACATTATAAAGCCAACAGATGGAGCCGACCCGACAGACGCCGGCCGTGCTAATGATGATGAGTGCAGTGCGCTGGCACAGCACGCAGACGGACTCGTGTCGCACGCACTGCAGCAACGCACCGGAGCCGCAACGGAGCCGCACCGGAGACGGTCTTACACGCGGGGCCGCAGATCTTGTCCAACGACGGTCACTAACTGACTATTTTTGAATGAACCTTTGGCTCTATGTTTTTATGTTTATTGGCCGTTTTATTATTTATCCAATAAATCAAGTAAATGGTGCATCAAGCTGAAGACAGGGCGCTATGGCGCTCATTAGGGGAGGCCTATGTCCAGCAGTGGACTAATATAGGCTGATGATGATGATGATGAAGTAAATGATATTTAGCTAAGTGGCCATCACCAGAATTGATGCTTGGGACCAATTTATGACAACTTTCATAACTTTTGCTAAAACTTCGAGCGATAGACTTATCACGAAAAAACAATTATTTATGTTTTGTTGACATGTCTTTCGTTTCAGTTATCTTCAAAAATCTAAAGATGTATTTGGATATAATTTTTCAAACAACGACAATATCTACGTTGAATTGATAAATCATTAATAAACTTATTAAATATTTTATTCAACATCAATAAACCTTTATAAGAGTTGCCAGCACATTGGCAGTGAGTCCAACCAATTACTCAGAAGTAGACTTTGCGCCACCTCTTAGTGACTGGGGCGTTCAACCGGATTTTTTTTTCGCAACATTTGGGACTGGGGCGTGTGACTGGTTAGGAACTAGATGTATCAGTCCAGTGGGCAGGCGTCTGCCGAGGCTGGGACCCTCGTGGTGCAGGGAGGGATCGCCACACCCGCAGGTCGACGTGGCGACACCTTTGTACACACGACCGTCAGACGGTGTCCTACGTGAATGTTTACTCAACCACGGTTATTGTTCCGCAGACCTTTTCAGTGCGATGCCTTGTGGTCTTGAAGAGCGCCTTTTTATTTGTATTTAAACTTATGAGTTCTATCTATAATCTATATCTATATAATCTATCTCTGTTTTTACATCTCTTGTTATGCATGTCCATTTGTACAGCAAGTGCTAACGCATTCAGTGCCGAGCTGCAGCGATACTGCGCCCGGGGGCGCGGGTATGTTTCATGTACGCGCGGCACTTATTAGTTCCGGGGTTTATGTGTTTTCTATGTACACTAAATATCTATATATCTATCTATGAAGTGTGATGTATTCAGTTTATCATCTATCATTATAGGTATCATTAAGAAAATAACTGTGTCGTTTTATGAATACCTCTGAGTCAACAATCGAAACATGAATCATAAACGCTCAGTCCCTCGCGACCTGTTGCTCCAGCTCGCGGCTGGTCTCTGCCAGGTCTCCGCGGACCCGCGGGAGTCCAGGGACCTGCATCTGCAGGCCTCCACTCGTGGCGCTCTCCTCATGAACCTACTCATTGTTCATAAACACCTCGTTGTGTTCACCACAAAATCCGGTTACATGTCATTTACCAGCTCGTCTGATTGACTCTCGCGGTTACCCTGACTTTAGAAATTAGAAAGGGTTCCCTACGAACTGGAATACTTCACTGCTTACGGACCATACAAATTGTATCGATTTCAAGTATCGCAAATGTCACAATAGTAGCGACAATGTGTGCTAGGTACCCGCGTAAAGTTTACCGAGTTAGCGTCAAAGGATTTCGCATAATTCTCGATAACGAGCATCGGAGCTCTCTTACTTCAAAGCCGACGTTTCGGTTACAGTTTATTATTAATAAAATGTCGGTCGGCTCGTGGGCCAGTAACGAGGCCGGCTCGTTATCGGCCGACCAGCGCCGCGGAAAATTTGCCCGAAACTGACGCGCGTGAAAATTTAATGAACGGCCGGACGCTAGTTAACTAAAAGGTAAAGTGCACCCTCTTGACGTGCTCGGGTAATATTAATAGTGAGTGTGCTGGCGGGCCCATTAAAAATGCACGAGCGCGCGGTCGCGGCCGCCTCGCGCGACGTGCTCGCCCGCCGCGCGCGACGTCCTCCCGCGCCGTGCACACATGCTACTACAGTAAGAGTAAGACGTCCCCCGCCCGGAACAAGTCCGCGGACGAGCTGCATCGAGTCGGTGCAATAAAACGAGACGTTCTATCGAAGTTCCGCGCGGCGCGACACATCCAGGAACAAGTTGCACTATCGGAGCCGTTTTAAAACTCTCACGGACGCTATTAAGGATAATAGAAACGCGTCGAGTGGAACGATGACTCGAGTTATGTTGCGACCGGAATTATCTAAGTTTGAGCTTAATGTCGATCTCACGGCGGAGTTTTAGATCCGTGCAAAGTATCGCGAGGTTGTTTGTGTAGGCGGGCGGCGCGGGGCGGGGCGGCGCGGGGCGGGCGGGGGTCGCACTCCAGATATCTGTTACTCAGTTCGGTAATGAGGTTCGTTAATTATGTATCGCGGGTGCGTAAGATTTCAATTGAATGGCTCAGTGTCGCGGCTCCGCGAACGAGGTCAAGGGTTCGCGACTCGCCCCGAGGGGCTGCCAAATTAATGAGGCGCTCCTTTGTAATAAAGAAATAACAAGAATTGCGCACGCGACATCGCCCGCCCGCCCCGCCGCGCCCCGCCGCGCCCCGCCGCCCTGGATGTCATTAGAGGCGTCGCGAAGTCTTAAGTCGTTACCGCACTCCGCCTAAACAAGTGAGCTTTCATCAACATTCCAAAACGTACCTTCAAATTATTTTACAATCTCAGTAGCGGGAAACAGGGTACGTTTATTGTTCGTATTCTGTGCGAACTGGGGAAGAGTTACGCTAATAGCGATATGTGCGGTGCCTAATCTAATAGAACTTGTTCTGATACCAGGCATAGCCCCATTCTCAACCTACCTGTCATAGTATCAGGCGCCCCTTGCAACAAACGTCCTTGTACACAAGTAACACATTCGTTTACTAAATGAATAATGTAATCCCCTTCATTAAGAGCTCGTCAGGCGCCGCGTCCGTTGTCGCGCCGCGTGGAGTACTACCGCTACCGCCGCTTCCTACTGACACTACTACACAAGGAATATGGAAGGAACGTTTCCCTCCATACAGTATTCAAGGCAAAGAGCGTAGCAGTTTTGAGAATTTGTAATATTTTTAGGATTCATACTATTTGAAAAGTCTTTGAGAGATTTGAGAGTTTTTCCCGGTCTTCCGCTGCAGCGCTGTGAATGGCTGTGATGTGACCTTTTTTAGGATTGTAGGTATGAATGAATCTATACTGTATACTTAATTAGATGCATAGAGTATAACTTGTCAAAAATTTAAATGCAATTTAGCTGCTTTTTGTATTTATTTTAAATTAGTCAGTAATCTACATAACCACTAGGGTCATCGACCTTTATAATCAATGGGTTCTATTCTAACAACCGGGTCACAAATACGTAGCCCCACTACCACCTTACCTTGAGCATCTAGGCTAAATTGTATTGTATCCATTTTACAACACGCGCAAGTGTAAGAGCAGCAAAAGGATTTCCCTAGTCCATACATGAGCAGGCTACAGTGACAGTTCATACAGGAGCAGGCTATGACAGTGACAGTTCATACATGAGCAGGCTATAACCGTGACAGTTCATAGCAGAGCGGGGTTCAGGCGAGTGGTAGAGACGCGGCGGACCCGGCGGTCGCGCCGCGGGATTCTAAGTCCCGGCTAATAGGATGAGCGCTCCGAGCCCGGCCCAATTACCACCATGTGATTCATTTTAATCGCGCGCCCTTACCAATGCAGCGTGTCACCATTTTATGACGGAAATTGAGCGGGAATTATGAGCTTTACGTGGATTTACGAATATATGTCGGAATCAAAGTTTTTTAATACATTTGAAATCAATTTGAATCTTTTAGAACTAGTAAACCGATATGCTGCACTGGTGAGATACCTTACATGACAAATGCCCTTTTAGACGGAGAAAACGAACGTACCTAAATGTTCTGAAAGTTACGTAAAAACTGAATTTTCCACTTCCTAGAATAAATTTACTCGAACATTAAAATAATATTATGATTGGTAAGTATCCTAATAACAGATAAGTTTCAAAGTGAAAACGTACCGACACGTCCTAAACTAAACTACCTGATACATATCGACTGAAAGCAAATGAACGCGCGGGTGACGCGCGCCTACTGCTTACCTTTATAATACATATATTGTTACTGTTCTTTAATTAACTACTTTTCCTGAGCTTTTTTACACTTTTTGTGTGTGATCTTAATAAAAATTCTATCTAGGTATCTGAAATGGTTTTCCCTTTCAACTTTCGCCAATGCCATAGCGGATCGACCGATGCTATGACAACTGCGAAAAACTTGATAACTGAGAAAAGCCTGGATATATTAATATGTTGTGTGATTCAAGAAGTTTGTACAAATGAAGAGAGGAGCGAGCGAGCCGGCGCGGCGATAAGAATTAATCAGACCCAACCCATTCCGAGACGAATTCAATTATTTTAATGTTACAAAGTAGAATGGCGGGTTATTTAAGACAGAAACATTTGGGTTAATGGATATTGGTAGAAAAATGGAGGTTTGTTTCGCCATTTCGAAGAGAAGACTAGTTATTGTGACATTTAGTAATCTAAATATGCTTCATTGTGAAATGAAAGAGGCAAAGCAGTGGGAGAAGACATCGATACAGTAATGGAAAACAGCAGAGAGCTTTCAACTAAATAACAAACATTCACTACTTCGAAGTGCAAGTGAAGTGTTGTGCCTGTGACGGAGGTTGTAGGTTCGATTCCCGCCCCAGGACAAGTGATTGTACGATCTGCAGACAGTTAAGAGTGTGTGTCCAGCATTACTTATTATTATTTATCAAAACAAGAAATAATTTTAATGGCGAATAAATAATTTTATGTATTTTGTAATTTCTCAAGATTATTACGAGTATAAGCTAACGTCAACTTTTTTATATTAAATAAAATTATTATTATATTATTTATTATTCCTTACTCCTGTAGTTTTATGAAAACAGAATCTGTATATCTTCAAGTGAGTCTTGCCACTAATTCGGCTTGTTTTCATGCGCGCCATTACTCTCAAATTGCAGTAAAAGTTTGGGCTCCTGCGAATATGGGAAGGGAAGTGTGATTACATTCCATGGTTTATATTTATTTTATACTAGCTTCAACCCGTGACTTTACTGCGTGTCTGGTTAGTTGATTCTCGCCCACTAATAGTTTCAGATTGCACTTCAAACTAATGTTCGTAATTAATTAACAGTTGTACAGTCAGTTAAAAATTGTGTGAATTATTGATGTATATGGGATTATATAGGTTTACTAAACTACCAGTCGCAAATTATGCGTTGAAAATAAAAGCTATTGAGTATCGCCGGTATAATTGTTGATACACTTGATGTCGTTATAAGTATTTCTAATATCGAGTCGGCTGTACTTTTAGTATTTAGTGTAGTAAAGCCGCCGTCGAGGTGTTTCCGCCGCGGAGTGCATTCGATCTCATATCAAGCAGACTTACATCTCCATCATAGGCCCAGTTTACACGGAGAGCGAGCGAGACGACAGGTGGGGGCTACTGCTAAACTGTAACACTCTTGCAGGCAGAACAATTTATACGCTTTATATTCAAACTTTGCAATTCATTTAAATGTCTTAATTTTTTTATCATATCATATTTTGTTTCATGTTTAATTCTAATAAGTTTGCCTAGCTTTAAAAATACGATTAAAACTAAATAATAAGATGAGCACTATGACCTTTTTAATAACCATGTTAGATCAAAAATTCGAAAATTCAGGTTTAATAGTAGGTACGTTCATAGCTATATTCTTAATATATAAAGGGAGAACTGTTCTCTGCAGACAGCTACCGCCCAAACTGTTGAAGCTGCTGCTGAACTCCACCTGGATTCCCTCAGGGTGTCAAAAGGGGGGGGGGGGAGTTTTTTTTAAATCTGTATCTATGGCTTATAATATAAAATTACTGAACACGCATTTCAGGATTTTTTAAAACTTCCTTCAATGGGAGTTCAAGTTATAAAGGAATTCATTATTATTTGGTTGATGAATTTGAGTTCATGTCTATACAAATATTTGTAGTTCTGTTAGATTGAACAGCGGGAGAAATCGTATAGTCGTGCATAATATAGTAGTTTATAAAAAGTGTCGCACTGAATGAATGACGCATTTGAAAATGTCTTATCATTTAGAATCCAACCTAAATAAAACCAAGTAGTTTGTTTTGTAGAAATAAGTACATACAAACTATACACATATAATTCATTCTAAATGATGTCCATAATAATTAGCCATCCCCGAAACGGCGTGCAACATTTCGTAGTGCGGTTTGAGAGTAGCCCCCTCAAAGCACTTCGGCAATGAGCCGGCGCACTTCCTGTGATTGAGGGCGGGCGGGCGCGGCCGCGGGCGACACGTTACTGCGTTACCGTCATTAGCTGGAGAACTCTTGCCTGATCCTGATCACCGCACGCATCCCATGCAGAAGGTTAGCTACCAGGTACACCTTCTGAGGTGTGCTTCTGTGGGTGCACGCCGAACAGAAATCACCTTTTATTTAGTACCCACCACACAAGGTAGCTTAGCTACTGACTGATGCTACTGACAATTCCCAATAATTCTGTACAATTCCAGCATTATTGTTTATTCTTTTAGGCTTACAAAATAAGCTCGTATTCAAATTTTAAATCCAAACGTTCAAATCGTTTCGTTCGTAACGTTTTCTTTCCTCTGGCTTGGGACTGCCATTGTCAATTATTAGTTGTTTTCGTGCGATATTGTTTGGCAAAGAAAATTTGAACATTTAGAATCGATGCAGATATCGTACCGATTAAGATATTAAAAAACTGAAATATGATTATTTCATAAGATTAATAACCTGCTAATCTTTATGCCCTGTGTGTGCGGAAGTGACCGCGTCTTGATGCGGTGGCCTGCGATGGCCACCGACAGCTCGTGTCGAGAGACAAATGTGAGGCCTCAGTGACGCAGTGGGCGAAGGCTGCGGGGTCTGTGCCCGTGGCGGGAATAACGTCTGTTTGATCTGCTTCTATTTGTTTCGGGTATGGATGCATTCGTACTATATTATTGAATTAACTTTATAACAATCGTATAATAAAGGAAATTCAGGAATATAGTAAGTACTATTATTGTAAGCTGCGCTTACATCGGAGCCAGGTGATGCTATCTCTAAATGTGAATGTCCGTATGCACTCGATTGCCTTATTTAATAAGATTATATTTAGTATGTGACGTCGAGAGTACACCGATCCAAGTAGGTCCTAGTGAATAGTATTTCCGTCAGTGTTATTGCAGTGCATCCCATCTCCTCGCTCAGTTAAGTAATGACTTAGATCCATTCCCGGATAAATAGCAAATTGAATGTGTGCACTCAGCGGCGCCCCTCGCCTCGCCTGTGTGTGCGCCTCGCTCACGGACGGGCGTGCTAGCCTACTGGTGTGTGTGCTGGCCCACTGGTGTGTGTGCTAGCCGCGCGTGTGTGTGCTAGCCTTATACGTACGGTACCTAATTACAATTAGTTATACCCGGATCTTCCAATTTGTGGTTACAATTGAGGTTTTCAAGTTAAAACAACCCCATCTAATTTTATATCTCTCAGTCTAGACTTTTTTGCTGCTTTGAGTGAATCTGTGGAGGGAGCCGAGTACTCGCGTTAAACAATGTTTTTGGTCGGTCGTATTTTAGAGCTTGTTTAACTGTCGGCGGATATCAAAAGTAGGGAGCAGGTCTCGCGGAGAGGCGTAAAGTCTGTTTACGAGTAGTCTTCATCAGCGCACATCCGCCGGAGTCCGCGCGCGACCTCGCTGTGAAACATTCAAAGCGTATCGTTTGCTCGAAGGCTGGCGGCGGCGCTCGTTCGCGCCTCGTAATTCTGAAAACACCGCGCTAGTTCCGTAGTTTTAACAGACTCGTCTGGAGCTTCGGGTAATCTTTTTTCAGCTCCGCAGTGCCCGAGGAGACCAGCTGCTAACACTAAAGGAACGACGGAGAGATGTCCTTGTAAATTGTCGATTAAATTTTGGATACGAGCCCCGATGAACACAAATTCGTAGCGTCGGTCCAATAAAGGAGGCGTGCAGCCGCGTTAGGAGGCCGGGAACGAACGTATTATCCATGTAAGGCGGAATAGCCGTTGCACAATTAATTGTTTCATTTTGGGAAACAATTCCCGCTCCTCATTCAATTAAGAGCGGCGACTACGAGGGGGTGGCGGGGGGGCGGAGCGGAGGGGGCCGCCCGCTCGTGAGACGGACCTATTAATAGCGGCTGCAATATTGATATACCTACTCGTATCGCACGTACGGTACGTACCGTACGTACGGCTGCGGGGACGGTATTGTTTGTTGGCGGATTCGATTGGTGTCGATGATAAATGTCGCGCCTCGAGCCGCTCGGGCTGCGCACGGGGCCGCGCTGTCAGGAGAGTTTTAATGAGGAGCGCGTAATGAATATTAGATCGAAGGGAGCGCGGAGACGCGGGAGGTGTGCTCGGCGACTCAATTAGCGAGGACACACAGGAGAGGAGATCAAGACGAGCGCGGGAGTCGCGGGAGCGCCCTCGATGGGCATTATACATGCACGCCGCGCATTACTAATCTGTTTGTCAAAATGACAGCTGTGGACCTTTTGATAAGAGCGCAGCCGAGCCCCGGGATGGAGTCGAGGACGGTTGGAGTCGAGGACGGTTGGAGTCGCGACTCGAGGTCGCCGATCAAAGCGCGTGTCGAGCCGACGAACCGATTTCATTTGGAGCTAAATTAATGCGGATCATTAAAACTACACAAAACTCATTAATAAGAGCCGGGAAGTTGTTCAAAAAGTTTTGAAACAAGCACCCACAACAGTTTTTAATTTATTCGCTAAATCATTATACATTTTCTTGCTACCAATGAGGATCAATAAAATTAAGTATAGCAAATTCATTAGAAACTCGTTATTCTTTATGACATATGAATGTAACATCTTTTTGAGTTATCGGACCATTACTTATATTACAAAATTAACTTGTGCCATTCCTGCCGGTGCTGTGACGACACAACACTGTGATTTTGTGATTTTCAGTTGCGTTCTTTTAAAAATTTAAAACAACGAGTTCGTTATATTCCTTTACAATCCAATTTTTTTTTTAAAGACAATTGATTTTCATCAAAGGCATAAATATTAGTAAAATTTATTTTTTAATTTTTATCCCCGCTATGATTTTGAATATTGACTTTTTGCAAAGCACTTTAAATACGTTTACAGTGCACGTTCCTTGAAACAGTTAAAACTCGTAATTACTTTCAGTAATATTCCTGAAACCTGCGGCGCGTTTCACAAGCTAGTACTTATGTACCTGCTCTATCTAGGGCCGTTTCACACGGAACGAAAATTTATTTTTATTAATTAAAAAATTCAGCAGCCCTTGATTTCATTCAACGTTACTGCCAATAAGTTACGGCCAATAAGATTTACATTTTACAGACGAAATTTACAGAAACGAACAAACAACTTACTGTAAGTTGTTTGTTCGTTTCTGTAAAATTCTTACTTGAACTGAAAATAAATTTTCGAAAATTCTGACTGTAGCCTTTTCTATCTAGTCATACCTACCGTCTTTTAACATAATGTATAGATATTATATTACATACATATGTACTAGCTGTATGATTCCCCTATATAGGTATCAAAATAGAATAATCTTGTTATTTTTTTATTCATCTTCATCTTCCAGGCTGCTGTAAAGACTTGCTCTTTTTCTACCAATGATTAGTCGTAGGTAAGGTAGATAGGTATTTGAAAACACCACTCCCCCCTTGTAGGAAGCCATGGTCAGCAGTGACAGCAGTGGAGGTATGGTGCGGGGGTTTCAACACAATTGTGTCCCATCCATGTTATGATCCAGCACACTAAGTGTAGCACGCACACATGGATGGACCCACCACTGCGCCGCGTCGTGCCGCGTCGCATCGTGTCGTGTAAAGTAGCCTTAGGAGTGAGCGCGGTGCCGGCGCAGGCTTTCAAATCAGCGGCGAGGGAAGATCCGAGACCAATCAGTTAGATTGGCTCATTACCGCCTCCATTAGCGTAGAGTAACGAGCGCGATGCATGTCGCCGAAACGAACAACAAACAACCTACTTTTCTACCAAAAATACTAAACATACAAAATGTCTCTACTTTCAGTTTCTGTGGATGACACAGTCTTCGGGCGACAGGCCATAGAAACACGAAAATCAGCCGTTGTATGATTACCAGTCGGTGCAAATGACGATAAAACTTAATAATTAGGATATTGTATATGCTGCTTTTATATATTTTTAAAAAGAAAAAAAAACATTAAAGTAACCCAATGTTGGTTAAATTTAATTTTCATTGGTAAATAAAACGTAAGGTATCCATAATTTAATGAGGGGTGTACAGCATGCGTAAAGCGTGCTGGGGTACGAGCGGGGTGAGGCGCAGCGGGGCGCGGCGCGGGCGGGTCGGGAGTGGAGCTCTAGCTGTGGCTCTACGACGAAATGAACATCAAACATTTGTTTGAGGATCTGTGTGCTATACATGTATCTAGTTTGATATGATTTCCCTCATGTGACGAGCATTCGGTCAACATTATGTCAACAGAACTATAAAGTGTCACCTGTTCAGGCGTCACTGGAGCTCACCGCCCTGTGACGTAGCCCACTGGGCAGTCTGCGAGGAGCTGTCGGTGCGGACTACTGCGGTGCATCGGGAGACGGGACGCGCTGTACAGGGCGTATAGCGCCGAACGTTACAGAACCAAATGTTCTGCACGTCTGAGCTCCCTCCGTAGGCAGCGTCGCCGCCGGCGCTTGAGGAGGATATTAGCTGCAGCGCATCCGCGGCCATTACCTGATTGCAGGCGGCGCGCCGCGACACGACCCTTTGTTATTAAACACACTCAATTAAATGCCTCCATACCTCGGCGAGCTCGCTACCCGCAGGGTATTTAGCGAACACACAGCGTACCTTCTTGGATGTGCCCCGACCGAGACGATTACCTGACACCGTCTGGAATAACTAACTATAGGAGTTTGATACGTTTTGGAGATATTTTTGAAAGATTTTTCCAAACCCCTGACCGAAAACCGCAGAAAGGACCGCTGGAGCACATGAGTGGTATCGCACCCCGTCACCCGCCCCGCTTCCTCCGCCGAGTCAGAACTCCACACACTTCATATTGCTTAACTAAAGAAAACAAAATAAGGCTAATTCTGTATTTCATACCTATATTTATTCACGGAAGATCTAGAATTAATTAAGAATTACTTGATTTTACATCTTATTGATCTTATCAAGTGATCGTCTTATTGACAAATGATAAGAATAACGTAGAACCAGTAGAGTCTAAATGGAAACTTCTGCCCTAGGTTCGTAAGCGGCGGGACGGCGGCGGGACGGCAGCGGTGCGGCGGCGGGACGGCGGCGGGACGCGCTCGCATTAGTTATTTGCAGATGCTGGAGCCCTTGTTAAGTTTATATAATTGCGATATAATTGGATTGGTTTGTGATACGTCATTGTAAATTGTCATTGCAATGTATAGTTTTATAATGTGTAGGAATTTGTATGTACTCTGTACGTACGTGGATGAGTTCTGCGGAAGTAAATTGAACATCGGTCCATTATGAATTACGAGAAATATGTTCCAGAATGTAATGCAAAGCACTAGACATAAAGCTCTTTAAATAAGCAGTGGTTAAACTGAATCTAGTTAAATGTTGGTAAAACCACTCAGACAAGCACCTGTGTCCTAATCACCTTCAAGTAAAATAACGATTTTCTGAATTTTAAATGAAACGTAACAAGTTCAGCAAGTCAAGAATGTTCAAATTATTAATTAATAAGTAACTTGATACGTGATTAACGAGAAACGTTAACTTGCGCTCATTCTCGTGGCATTACTACAAAAGGTAAGGGGGTGGGTGCTTCTAATTAAATGGTAAACTTTCATGAGCACCCCTTTCTTCCACTCCCCCCCCCGCCCCCCTGTCCCGCTAATTAATGCGGCCGGCCCGCTCGGACTCCCGCGTCTTTGATCCACGCATACGAGCGGGAGAACTTTACAAATTACGAAATAAACTCCCGGCGAATGCAATCAAACTTTAAAACTCCACCGTTCCAGCAGCTTCCTTCCAACTATCGATAAGAACACGGCAATCCTTTTAGCACCGTTAAAAAGTGGCAAGTCAAACCGCGGGCCGCGGGCCAGGTCTCGCCAACCGGCGCGCCGCCGGGCCCGCTAAACGTATAGTCGTGTTCCTCTCCTGCTGCGGTCCAAACTAAGCTCCAACTACTCAATCGAAACCGTAATAGAGAATACAAATTACACGGTAACCCTTTCGAAGCGATATGCGAGGTGCGATACCGAATCAATTTGTTCATTCATAATGGAATACGAGTTTAGCGGTGGAGCGGAGCCACATGCGGGCGACTCGCCGAATTGCGATTAAATGTAGCGGATAAAATAAAAGTGAAACGTTGGCAATAAAGGTCTGCGCTAGCGCCGCAGCATCTCGGGGAGAAGAATACGGCAAAATGTTCCAAGTTTGTTGAAGCAATCAAGGCTTAATGCCGCGCTGAAGTTTGGAGTTGGGAAATTATAGGGCGCGGGCGGCGGGCGGCGGCGCGGGGCGGGCGGGCGGCGGACGTCCGCTGCGTGTCATCGCGTTACATCAAAAATGCATTTAAATTCTGCGCAATAAAAAACGGCGGCGGGAAGTTTGACGGCGGAGGCTGCTCCGGGCCGCGGTACTCCGGCTGCGGCCCATTTATACTCATAACATATATCTTTGACGAGGCTCTCCGCCGCACACTCGCGGCGCGGCGCGGCTCGTACTTGCAGGCGATTGCCTCATTGTATCGAGAGCTCTCGCAGGAGGATGTCGAGGCCCTTATTTCTTGTTGTTTGACTTCTACGTCCTCGTTAACTCATCTTGTTACGAGCATGGATAATATTAAACTTATTAGTAGAGCGAAACTTTCAGAAAGCAATTATGAAGTTTTGAGCTTTTGTTTTTATTGTACACGAATAATTAAAATGCTGTAACAAGTTAAAGAGGAGTAGGTACGTGTGCACCGAGCCAGTCGTCTCTCGGCCCATGAGAAGGGTCCCTGATACCTCGTGTCCAGCGGTGCACCGAGCTTGATACTATTATCTACCCGGCAATTGTGGATATATTTAGAGTTTTTATTTTTGACATAACATCCATAGTCTAATTGTAATTCTTTATCAAAAAAATCAGCTTTAAAAAAAAATTACAAAACGTAACTAACTTTTTAACATCGATATTTGTATGGGTGAAATAATTACGAATTCGTGCATAAATTATAGAAAATTCGAAACAGCTAGATCATAGATAGAATGAGATCGGCTCAGCAGAGCGAAGCAGCCAATCAAATCGCCTCAGTGACAGCGGTCACGGGCGATAGCGGACGCGGGCAGCGGAAATGAAAGGCCGCTGGCCGCGGACGTCGTTTCGCGATAGTTTGTCCAATTGATCAGGTCCGAGAGGCATTCGGAAATAATCGTAATCGAAGCGAGCTGCGCCGAACAATACGGACCGATGTCGGGCTCTAATTGGCCCTTACCTGGAGCGCACTCGAGAATGATAAAGCCCCCATTAGCCGCCCTATTATTTACCTACTCGTCATTAGCGTACACTTCATTAGGATAACGAGATAACGGAGCCCTTCGAGTGGGGCTCCCGTGCGTTTTGGTGTTTTTCAACGTTTCAAGGAATCGGGGGCGGAACGTAACAGCTAATTATTTCCCCGTATTCTATTTCAGAGATGTTTGAAGTGTTTCCAAAGATGCGAGTGGCTCGGATCTTGTGGCGCGTTTTTGCGTCATTGTTTCCTCATCTCCTGGTTCTCTACACCCTCGAAGGAACTCATACGTAGCGTCTATCGTACGACTAAGGAAATAACAAAGTTTAAATCTGTCACTGTCAAAACTACAAAACTTGTAATGAAAGTCAGACATCAGTGAGAACGACCGCGCCCGCGGATCCACCAGGGCTCTCCGTGGAAGGTACCGTGAGTGGAATGTGCAGCGCGGGGCGCGGCTCTGGTGGATGTAAAATTTAATAAAGTGCCGTGCAAATAGGCAATAGAGAGCACCGGAGCACGGTTATTAAGATCACTATCGGGGCCGGAAAAATGGATGCAACGTGAGCCCCCGCACAAAAAACATGGCGAATTTATTGTTAATTATAAAACTGGACCGTCCAATATTAACAGGAGATGCGCCGCCCGATAGCGGCCTTCTATTTATTTATTAGGGATTACTAGTTAATCCGCGGTTTAACGACATTGTTATTGTTGCAATTTACTTACGTTACTGATATTCAGTTATAACCGGCCTATCTAGACCGAGCTTTATAATTTTTATAACAATTTATTTTAGTGAATGAATCAATGCAGTATACCCTCAAGCGAGGACCTGTGCCTCTGTTCCCCCGGCAGCCGGCCTGCTCCATGCCCGCGACCACTGCTCCGCCTGCAACCCCGACGCTTTGTCAGCTCGTCTTGCAAGAGAGGACGTTGACATTCTCAGGATAAATTCCAGATTTACCCTTAGAACCACACTTTTTTAAGCAGTTTATTTGTCTATGTATGTCATCCGACATCACACCTTTCTTAAGCATGTCCACTTTCACACAATCCATCCATCTTTTGTTCTGTCTTCCTCTCCCTGCAAACTGTACCAATCCATCCTATCATGGGTATTCCGGTAGGTGTATGTGACCTCCGACAGCTCCAGATGGAATGGAGCTCGTCTACTGGACCTGTTCATTAGAACTCATCTGCTTTAGTACTTGGTGTCCGCGATACAACCTCCGCCTACAACTTTCACCCTCTTCTTTAATTCCGAGCCCGCTGGACTGAGCCGCCATTATAACCGCGACGCTTATCAAACTTGGACATTCAACCAAAGGACCATTAACCTTGTAGTCGTTCAGCCATTTTCTATTAGTTTTTAATCTTTCATTTGTTGTTTTTAAAGTTTTTTGATAAGATATTTGTTTTTAAATTGATAATAATGTTGTTTGATAATTTAGTTGTTATAAACCAGCACATTAACCGGTCGTAATTAATAAGTTCTATTAGAGTTTTATTGGATGAACTTCGGTTGTTATACAAGTAACTTATTTCACCTCCTAAGTAAATAAAACAAAATAACTAATGACATTTTCTTATTTGCCAATTTCTAATTCAGCAATAGGTATACATTTTTGCATTTGTTTTTTACATGGAGCAATGTAGTAGAAATCTTTGAACACTTTGATTGCCTATAACGCACAGCTTCCACCCGCTCGTCGCAGCGCGCCCGTCGCGTCTCCGCAGACCCCGCGCAGGACACGGTTTACATATCACAGTTATGTACAAACTAATACATTGCATTTGTGTACAATGTACATGTACTATCCGGCGCCGAGTGGCCGGGAGCCTGGTTGCAGCCGGTTTCCCGTCTGCATAGCTGCAGCTGCACCGGACTTTATTGCATCTGACAATATAAAAGTTAGATTTAATGCTTTTAGTTCGTGTTATTACTGGTCTTTATGACACAAGTATTTAGCGACAAATTATGCAAACCGTCGTTTTATTTTCGCGATGATAATCAGAATGTCATAAAATTAGGAATGCTACGGTCCCGAAGGCAGTGCCGTGTTCGTTGTCAGTTGCCATGTTTGAAACAAGGATAATATGTTAAGGTTTGAACAATAAAATGCACCTTTTAATAAACTGCAACTGCATTCCTTGCCCCAGCTTGGTTACCGAGCTACAGTCTTCCACAGATACTTCCCTATGTGGTTGTCCCAACTCGCCCCTCAAGACATCAGTTAACAAAACTTGTTGACTAGTATGAATCCCCCCAGTCCGCTCGGAGCCGGGTGCGCAGTGAGTTACGATGGCCGCGCTCGTAAACGTCACATTAATTAGCGTGCCCGCTAATGAGGAGTTATGGAGCTCTAATGAGAGGAGTTGTCCGCGACGTATTTATTAACTGGCCGCGCGATTATCTAGGCACGCGAGCCCGGCCCGCCTCGGCTATAATAATATACGATTTAGTGCTGGCTAATTGTACTCCGCTGTACATAATGTAAAGCTAGGTACACTGAGGTTGTTGACCTTTGAGTTATATTGCGAAGAGAGGCACAGCCTGTGTGCAACACTGTGTGCCATCATAACGGTTGGAATAATAATTATTCGGTAAAAGACATCTTAAAACAGTTTTTTTTTATTCATTTATCAAAAATTGTGACTAAAACATTTGGAAGAACTAATTTCCTAGAGCGAGCTCTACTTCGACTCGAACTTTTGTTTCGACAGAAACATTAGCAATGACGATGTTTCACCTCTAACATTCCTATCACGACAGTATAAAACTGTCTGTCTGTCTGTTTGTCCCTAAATATGCTTATATTTTTAAAACTACGCAAAGGATTTTGATGCGGTTTTTAATGGGCAATGTTTAATTCTAGTTTAGGTTAAGAAATGTATAGGCAATAAATGATTTTTCTTTTCTGTTGTAAATGTAAAAAATATATTCAATAATAATAGTTTATTACAAACCCTTGCAATCCCGGGGCGGGTCCCTAGTTGTAGATAAATATATTTTTTACGTATTCATTTTTAAAGGAAAAGAAAAAACTTTATTAACAAAAAAAATTACAATCAAGGAATAGAAAAATATTCATATATTTCATTCATTCATATGTACTGATGACTGTGGAAACAAAGCGAGCTCTTGGATGGCTTAGTTAGACAATTAAATTAATTAATAATAATTACGTAATTCTGGCCTATGATGATATGGAATATACTTCATCATCGGTATTGAATATTAATTGGGATGACAAGGCGTAGTCGCGTGGCTTCATATAGAGGGAGGTAGCTTAGATTTGTTTTTTTTTTTAAATACGTGGTTACTCTATTGCATTGGGTGTGCCTGTTTAGGCAGAAGTAGTTGATTTTTGCTTGTTTTGTTATACTTTTTAAATATTTAGTGGTTTAAGATTTTGCATGTTAAAATCTCGCTGCGAGCATGCGTTTTGTCGTATTTCTCGGAAATCGTTCTCGTGTGAACATGTTTTCCATTGGAATTATCTAATTAAGTGGATTTAGGAATTCGGACTGATATGTTAACCAAAGACGCGGTTGTTTGTCAAAGGACGTAAGAGTCGCCTCCTCCGTAAACGTTAAGAAAACATCTGTTGACAGTTCGGCTGAGGAGCCTCCGGTGTATCGAATCCAATAAAAGTTTTCATTCGTAGGAGAGTGAGAAGAAAGATGTGAGAGCGCACGTGAGGCGGCGAGGCAGAGGGAGTGTGCGCGGAGCGAGCTCGGTACAAGGGTTTCAACTTATCAATTACAGCGTTCGCTACTTACCGCGGGAAAGGGCAAATTGATTTAATGTAACCAGAGTGCTTTGACGAATATTATTAACGTCTTTTTCACCCTCGGCGATGCACGCTTTGTTCTTTCGGGTTTTGTGAAACATCGAATCACACTTATCTCAACGGGTTGCCGTTACACTTCTTCATTATTCTCCAAATTAAATGAGATTCCCTGAAAGTGAATCAGCGATAATTGATTATTTGTGTAGAGCTTTCAACAACTCGGCGCATCCGGACGTTGAAGGCGTCGGATTGTCCCGCACGACCCACGAGACATCCACCCTGTTGGTGTCCAACCAAACCGACCGACGACCGATGTGGCGCGGCGGGCGAAGATCCGCCTGCGACGCAGGCAGGAGGTTGCGGGTTCGATTCCCGCCTCGGAAGAAATTTGTGCATGATCTGCTGAAATTTGTTTCCTTGGTCTGGGTGTTTAATATGTATAATAAAAAATATCTATTTATGTAATATATTTTATTAAGTACATCAGTCATCTAGTACCCCATAACACAAGCTCTGCTTAGCTTGGGGCTAGATGATGCTGTGTGGACTGTCCGGTATTATTATGTATTATATAATCAAAAGTAACGTCTCCCAACAAGCGGAGAACTGTGCGTTCATTAATATAACATGCGATGCAACCTACGAGTGTACGTAATGAATGAATGAATGAATGACAAAGGGATCAGAAAGCCTGCACCGGAACAAGACCGCCCGACAATATCCTAATTCACTCGCGCGAATGTAATCCATTAGTGACCCCCTCCATTCGCCACCCTCCCCCTCTCGCCCCCCACAGCTCGCACCCGTCCGTCATTCATAAAGCTCGATATCATTTGTATTGGCACATGTTTCATATGACTAATGGACGTGAACTTAAATATACAGAAATGACATTTTGCTTATTGCTGTGATTGTGCATTACATTTGTAGTCCCTCCGCGGATGAGCGGGGCGGGGCGGGGCGGGGCGGGGCGCGGCGGTGCATTGACTGGTTAATAAAGGCATAGGTCTATCAGATCTGTTGTTTTAAGCGTAGGTACTTCTAGTTGGTGTCCCGGTACACAATCACTATAAAGTTAAGCAGATGGAAGAAAAGTTTTATAGAATTCATACTCTACCTAACTTTACGAATAATTCAATATTTTTTACAAAAAACTAAAAATCGACGTCTAACTCCTTTGGATTAACACAGTTTTTTAAGTTTTGCGGATTGGATTGTGGTATACAAGAAACAAAGGAAAAATTATTAAAATTAAAAAATAGAAAACTTCTGGGAATATTTCTTCTTTATTTTTTTAACATAAATGTTAGATTGTATTTTATTTAATTTACTTTAGCCCTTTAGCTTTAGCACGCGTGCGCGTGTTTCGTTTTTTCTATAATATTTTGTTTTCTGTATAAATAAATGGTTTGATGATTAGGTCTGTCATCAAAATCTGATCACGTTTTATAATTTTACTAGCTGCGCCCCGCGGCTTCACTCGCGCGAAATTTTATGAGAAGTCTATATTACGTCTGTTCAAAATTCCAGCCCGATCTGTTCAGTCGTTTTGGCGTGATGAGGTAACAAACAAACATCCACTCATCCAAACTTTAAACAATTAGTGTGATTCGGTATGCTGTAAGAACGGAACGTCAAAAGCGTAAACATAAATCACCCGATGGATAAACTAGCGATCATTCATAATATACAAACCACCTAACATACCTCCTTCTTTTATGAAGTCGGTTAAAAATTCAGATGTGAAAGCAGGCTTATTAATATAATATATCTACTTTTCATTACATAATTATATACGCGCTGAAAATATTTAAATAAAAGTGCCTCTAATGCGCGAGGAAATTACTCGGTCCAATCACAAATACCTCCGTATGATCGCATGCTGTTTAATTGGGTATTACTTGTGTTACAATTTGTAAGGTCATTTTTTAGCTTATTATTATTGGGGTCACACGATACTTGGTGTGAGTTGAAACAGTTATTTTATTAAATGGTAATGTAAACAGGGACACGGAGCAGTTATTTAAAAACCGCTCTCAAAACGTAACAAAACTTAAAGGATTGTGTTAATCGTTAAGTTTAACTTCGGTCATATGTTTGAAGAGACAGAAAGAGGTACATTAGTGACAGGCGCGACTCACCCTGAGGACTCCCTCGTGAGGAAATAAATAAATAATGATGCAACATCTAGCACCAAGATAAGGAGAGCGTTTCATGGGTACTAGATGACTGATAAAGGAGGTACATACATCACTACATAGTATAAAACAAAGTCGCTTTTTCTGTCCCTTTGTCCCTATATCCCTATGTCCCTTTGAATGCCTAAATCTTTAAAACTACGCAACGAATTTTGATGCGGTTCTTAATAGATAGAGTGATTCAAGAGGAAGGTTTATACGTATAATAAAACCGTGCGAAGCCGGGGCGGGTCGCTAGTATTAAATATATTACATTTTGAATTACTACATATTTATTGCTTAAAAAAATCTCACTGCACTCAATTCATATAATTATATGTAGTAGGTACTGTCTGCTCGCGGCTTCGCTTGTGTTATTTCTATGAAATCATCTCGAGGCTATTTCTATCCCATACGAGGTAATTTATGGGAAATATAGCCTTTGTTTTATTCGAGGGCTAGAACTACGACAAATTTCAGCTCAATCCTTTCAGTAGTTTTTGCGTGAAAGCGTAAGAAATATCAGTAAGTAGGTCGCAAACTCACAAACTTTCGTGTTTAATATTAATATAATAAGGATTAGCATAAGTATTACAGTATTAGATAGATATTTTTTAAACGTTGAAATACCTAAACATCTTGACCAAATATCTGCAGATCAAACAAATCGAACCTGCAACCCAACGCGTCGCGGGCGTACCTTCACCATTGAGGTCGCCGGAATGTGACGGGGTAAATGTCATACTTAATGATTTCGTTAAACATAAATATTTAAGGTAAGATATAATCTTGTTACTAAGTATAAGTAAGTAGTAGGTACAGAATCTAAATAATTATCGAAAAATGTCCTTTCAAATAATAGAAACAGACACACACCTACACGGTAGGTAATTTACTTACTTATTTGCTCTGCTCCTATTAATATGAATGCACAGCGTTTTCAGATTAAAGAAAGTCATCAGTGGAATTACATCCGCTAAAATATGTATTCGTCGTAAAAGTGTAGCTGACTTCTGTGGAGGATAAATATTCATAATGTCGGATCGCAGAGCGTTTTAGCCAGATTAAATGCTATTAGAGCGAGGCGCCTCGATCGATACACAATACTCTTCATGTACACATAGAGGGTTTTTTTAAGAGTAGACCATATGATTGCGCGGCTGTTGAAGGGGGCGCTGCAGTTTTACGGGATCGGAATAGTTACCTTTCCGATCGGTTTAATTAATTATATAGATTATGAATAGAATATAATAAATTATTGAATTTAATAACTGGGTTAGCAAATTGTACATTCCGCGGTAAAAATAATGGCCCAGACAAAATTAGGCAACTCTTATTTATTATATATATATTTTTTTTTTATATAATAAACAAATGGCTTTTTATTATTATTTCATGGTTTTTTTGGCTTTTTTCACGTGTATGGCCGCATTGTTACTTCGTATCGGTTTTGCTTTTTCGATAACTTTAATTAAATTGATGTTTTCATTTGCTTTCAAACAATAGGTTTATCTAGAAAGAACACTTAAAATAATTTATAAAAATATATTTCGATTGCGTTGGAGGAATAGATCTTAACTGAAAAATCAACAAACGGAGATTGTATTAATTTTATAGAAAGCTTGTTATTTTATTCTCAGTTACGATCTATGTATTTAAGCGACGCATTCGGGTTATATTTTGTTATAAGACAATTTATTTAATCTGTTATCTTGTTCAGATTTAGTTCTAGCTCCGTCTCGCCCCCCCCGCCCTCCCCTAGCCCCCGCAGTTCATCCGCCTGAGAGCCCTCATTCGCCACTAATTAATTACTCAACTCGGTTTCAATTAAATTAACTCGAGATCGGGGCACCGACACGCGATGAATCGATGCCAACCGCGATTCGATTAAGATCGTTAATACCGATCAATTTTACTCGTTAGCTATCAATAAACTTATTATTGAATAAACATGTGGGGTTCGAGAGACAGACTCGCTGAGCTCAGTCGTGCTACAGAGTCGTACTCTACCGGAGATCCATCGAGCACCTCACTCGTTACAATATGACTCTATGTCATTGGAGTGATGGAATGCGTCAGCTATCGGTGACAACTAGTGACAAGTCGCCACCGACCCGTGAGATTGGGTGAGTGAAATAACTCCTCCGAGCCTCCAACAGACTATAAACTAAATTGCCGACTCGCTTCAAACTGTGTCCGTAACATTTTAATTAGGGCGTTTAAGTAAAAGCGACTGCGTCTCTGCATTACACAGATTCAGGCACCAAAAGCCTCCACTTAGCTAATGAAACATGTTCGTGTATAGTGTTCTAGCGTCGCCGGAGTAGGAACCGCCGCGGGGCAGGGGGCGGGGCGGGGGCGCAGGGGTGGACCGGGCCCGGCGGGGGCTCAGGGCTGGTCCAGCTCCGTCAGATTACTGTTTCAAATGATGACAGTCTATCAAAAGTGAATAATCATGTCAAGTGATCAAGTGAAAAATAAATGAAGATTTTGGGAAGCTTTTTTTAAATAGCACCCATTTGGATCGAACTTTCCTAGATTGAATTTATCTTCGAGATAGTATCTTAGAGATAGCAGGGCTCAATTGTTTTCAAATTATAAAAATCTAAGCTGCAATAATGACACCAACCTTGAGGGAAGTACTCTTTGAATCATAAGAACCCAAGTAACACAACGCATTGTAAGCTAGTCCCCAACAGCCCCCAGTCCTGGGTGCGTCCCTGCCCGGTCGGATTCGGCGGACCCGTCTCCACAGATCCTCATTTACTTGCATTATTTTAATGGAGCCATTGTGGACGGATGCCCTTTGTCGTGGACGGATCCGGAGCATGCGGCGGTGCACGAGTGCATCAGTGCTCCGAGAGGGCCGCTGGCTGCATTGCAAGTAACGATGTTGGTACTGTGGCACCGCACACATATCTAAGTGGAACTACATTATGAAAGTAAGCGGGTTAACAACAAACCTTCTTTGTGTTGAAATAACACCAACGAGAGACTTCTGCAGAGCGCAGGGTGAGCGCATGAAGGTTCGTAGTTGACCCGATTCAACTCATAATGAATTCTTAAACTACGTCCTTTTAATCAAATGGAACTGTTTAAAAGAGTAAGCAACACAGCACCGATGTAAATAACCCATTACGTGTGTGTCCTTCCCCCTGACCGGCGGGGCCGCGCCGAGCGACCCCCCGAGAGCCCCGGACCTTCAGCCCTGTCTGATGAGCGATGAGGTCTTTGCTATAAAATGCTATCGCCGAAGAGGGCCCTCAAACTTTTCACATTTTCCACCGACCCACAGAGTATTAATTTTAAATTAGATAAGAAGTAAACTGCAGATTCGCACTTGTGCACAGATTCCGTGGAATATTGTGGTATGTTAGAAAACTTAAATATTTTAAACAACATTATCTAAAAGTTTCGTTTGTGGAAAAGTATTAGCTAGTTATGGGGCAGGTACATTGGAAAGCGCACGTCGTAGGTCGCAAGTTTGCGCGGACCTTTCTAACTGCCGCCGGCGTACTGCAGGCGGAGCCCCGGTTCTACGTATGTTACGGCGTATTGCACAGGGTGCCTCTATTCTACGTAAGGAATGATCTCGAAGGACACGCCACGGTTCAGACCGAGCCGCCATAGCCATCGTAATGCCAGAACTAGACACGAACCCAATGAATAAATTAAATACTAATTTGTTGACATACTTTGTTCGGAGCGGTTTGCCTTGCGAGTAATTGCAGCTGTTTTTATGAGTCCCCGTGCTCAGTGAAAGTTGCGTAGGTGAGCGTGCTCAGGAAGGAAGGTTGTAGATAGGTGAACAGGTGCACAAGGTTCACTAGGTTTTACCTTTTCTAAGTGTTTAAATAAAAAGCGTACCACTCTACCTTTGAATACAAATTACTGTAGACTTAATTATCCTAAACCATGATTTTAAGCAACTGTGTAATCACACAGTAAACCAAAAGGCTATCTACTTGTAATTTTCTATGGTCACGACTAAGTTTATTTGTCCGTTGTTATGCCCTACAAAATAAACAAACCTACAAACCATATTCGCCAGTCACATAAGCTTGTCCCGTTTGAAAGCTAATATTGACGAGAGCGTATCGCGCAGGCATCGCCGCGGCGGCGCGGCCTCGCGTGCGGCAGATCCAGGTAAATTCTATTACCTACTGGATACACTCATCAATCAAATGTACACCACTAGGTATTGGTGTTTATTCTTTGCATAATTAACTGTACCCTGATTCTGTTAACCAAACGCTTTACAATAGTAACGTCAGAATCGTTGGCACAGAATTTTGACACTCGTCCCCCGTACATAGATAAGCCCACACATAGATAAGCTATCGAAAAGACTCAGTTCTGCAGCATATGCAGTCAAAAAAATCCGTCAACTCACAGACGTTGATACCTCTAGACTTGTTTATTTCATCTACTTCCATAGTATTATGTCTTATGGTATACTACTGTGGGGGAACGCTGCAGATATTAACACCATATTTGTGCTGCAGAAGAGGGCCGTGCGTGCAATCTATAATATGGGTCCCAGAGAATCCCTTCGTTATAAATTCAAAGAAATAAACATAATGACAGTACCATGTCAATATATTTATGAAAACTTGCTGTACACTCATAAAAATATAAATCGGTTCCCTAAGAACAGCGATATACATAATGTAAATACTAGAAATAAGAATAAACTCGCTTTGCCCACAACTAGACTAAACAAAGTTAAGCTATCTTTCAAAGGGCAATGTATACGCTTCTACAACAAAACTCCAAGTGAGTTGCAAAAATTGTCAGTAAATAAATTCAAACAAATTGTCAAAACTATTCTCTGTAAAAAGGCTTACTATAAAATATCAGATTATTTAGAGGATAAAGATGTTTGGAACGAGTTTTGCTCCAACTCGGAAACTAACAACCTAAGTGAACAAAAATCAAAGTGAGCACTTTATTTTCTAGTTTTAATTAAAATTTGTAACATCAATTTTGTGACGTGTCCAAGAGTCCTGTAAGGTCTAAAGGAAATAAAGCACTTTGACTATTGACTATTGTACCATCTTAAATCTAACGTGTAATGTCAAAATGTGTCGTTCTGTCAGTATAATTGCTGTTGTTATTGTGAAGCGATCAGTTAAGCAGAATAGGACCCCTATTTTTTAACAGTTCCTTTGAATAAAGAAACCAGACCTGTCTAATAATTAAAATAAATATAAGAATCAACGTGTCAAAACCAACCCTTTTTGGATATACCCCTCCAAAATCAAAAAAGGTTTGGATGTGTTTGTAGACCCTCGGTGAGGTGAACCTGGAGTGGAGGCCGAAGACGAGAGCGCCCGGCGCAGGCGGAGCCGGGGGCAGCCCTTTGAGGAGCCTGGGCGGCGCTTTGATCTCTCAGGTAATTGGGAAAGCGTTATTTAATTAACTGTCGACAAGTCTCAGTAATCGCGTTACAAAGCCGGTCAGTCGCCGCCGGCCACTTCATTTTTCCGCCAAACCAAACGTGGCCCCACAAAAGGCGCTGTCATTTTCAGGTGTTTTCCAATTAACATCGCGCCTTTGACCATGTCCGCTCAAAGTAATACCAACTACGGCCGCCCTGTTATTAACTGCCTAGTTTTAAAAGGGGCTGCTCCCAGAGTCTTTTTTTGCAATTTATTTTAGGTTTCTATGAACTGTTTGCACAATTTATTAACAAAATAATTGACTGTGTACAATATAACTATATATTGACCTAGGTACAATATACCTCTAACTTTATGTACTTTTAAGCGGTTACCAAACAAATAAACCAAAAGGCGGGGAAGCATCTAAACACGTTGCAACTCATCACAAACTTTGCATTAGTTATGGAACTTGTTACCGTCAGCTCTTGGGTTGTATATTTGAGTACATCATGTCATTTATGAAAAAATACATGAAAAACGTGTGAAAAACAAATCCGGAATATGTTCAAACAACTTTTTATCCAAGGTCATATAAATTTGCAGACGCAAGGTTGAATACACTAAAGTAGAAGAGCCTCGAAAACAATTTATCCCACTCACAAAGGCAATTAGGTTTAACGAGCCGGTTAGGTACTCGCCGAGCGGTTACTTCATTACCAACACTGGACAATAGTTTTATGAGTTGCCGAAATAAGTTTACCACTTTAGAGTTCACAATTAGTCGGTGCATTTTGAAGCCGCAAAGCGTGTCGTCCAGCAAGAATAGCCGCAAGCGAGACGCAGGCTCCGGAACAACGGATCTTAAGCTATTATATGTATTTCCAAATCATTCGGGTTTATCTGTCTCAATGAATTACAATCGTAAGACAATATCGTCTTAATAGATCGACACCTCATCATTTGTCAGTACCTATACCTATCAGTACAATCATTTTATTGGCTATCAATTTATATTCATTAAAAACAAGCACAAAAAAACACAAAAGAGTAATCCTCCGAATAGGGTCGTAGCTTTGAGCCAGGTACAGCCTGATAGAGGCTACCAACTGAACTGTGTATTTCCTGATTGTTTACGAATATTTATTGAATATTAATATTGTAAACACTCCTTCCCTATCCTACGTCATTATCCTGTCCACCAAAGGAATCGCTTCTATCCTAGTTTTTTTATAATAACGTCTATGCTATGTTCCACTAGAGGTGCATTCGTCGCTCCGTGTCGCGTCTTGCAGTACAGCTCCGGCTCACGAGCCGGTCCGGGACGGATCCGAGACGGAGCCGGACGCGACCCTGGCGCCGCCACGTAACTAACTCTATCAACTGGTCTGTTGTCCAACTCCTGTAATTGCTGAGCTTGAAGCCCTCAGCAACATTTACACTGGCGCGTGCCCGGGGCGGCGCGGCTCGCCTGTTCGTTCATATAATTATGTAGCTGCTTATGCTTGTTCGACACTACTGAAAATACAATAAACTTAAAATCGTTTGCCCCATAGTGGCTAAGGCGATATACGAAAGATACTGTGACGGTGACCTTTTGTTGGTCAAAAGTGAACTCGTATGTGGCTAAATGCAAAAATACTCTAAAACTGTTCTAAAGGTTCTGATTTTACAATGCATGACATGCATGACACTTCTATAAAATAGACTTACCTAATTTTTAAATTATTTAAAATAACTAGTAATTTAAATAATTAATTTAAGTTATAAATGGATGAGTCCAAGTGATATAGACCGAGGCCGGGCTGCCCGAGCGAGTTGCTAAACATAAACAAAGCCGGTCTCTGTGCGTGTTCAATGAACAGATTAATTGCGTTTCTTCGCCACTTCTCTTTGTTATTCACACGTCTCTTAATTCAATTATTTCCAAGTCTGTTAGTAAGTGCAGCGGTTTAAGTTTGTACCTTTATTTGACCACCACCTACCTTCCAACCCTACCTACCTCGCCTACCTACCTACTATGGTATGAGAAGCGGATAATTGCTTGGTGTGTCCAATTTCAGTTTCGGCCATACACCTATACACAAATTAATTTTGTGTGCACTTGCAAATAAATATGGAAATTTGACGTAAGTATCGATTTTCTGCATTTTAGGCTCCAGTTAATAATGTATGAATGGTGCTAAAATAGCCGGTTATAGCAATACTAAGAGATATATCAACCGCATAGCTTACCGCGTAGCTTAGCTTACGACTACTTGATGGCGCTGCGAAAACAGCACAAATCGAGCAGTATTTAATACTAGCTGTGTTCGTAACGCGTGGAGTGAAAAATATCATAAGTTAAATTTTTTTACGCTGAACCAAAATTATTGTTCAATTATTAAATTTGCCATAGTGACCCGCTATAACATCAGCATAGCGAAAACCCCACCAAAATTTCAGGTACAAGTACAAACTATAGACTTTAATAATGTATTTAAAAATAGCTGCTATTTATTCATATGTCAATATTCGTTTATATTATTATGCATAGGCGTTACGTAGTTATTGACTAGATGGCGCTGCGTAAGGTCCAACATTATTGATAGTCCATTGTTAATGCAGGCTCCACTCGGTAGGCGCACTATTAGGTATTGCACATAATCCCAGCATCAGAGGAGAGCGGGGCAGGTCCGCCGTGAGTGCAGCCCGGACTCCCCCCGCTTATGACTCCTGAATGTTTAACGTCTCCGAGAGGAGCGCTGCTGCCGCCGACCACTCTACAGTTTACTACGAACATTAACCATATTACAAACGGAGACCGCTTTGTTTTTTAAGAAATAGTAATGACACTACTTTACCATTTATTAACAAAAATCAGTTCGTTCATTGTTTTCAGGAAATACTAAAGGTTCTCTTAAATGTTTAGTTGCAGAAAAAAAATAATTATCTCGTAGAAAATTTAGTAGAGCAAGTAGTTCTCTACTATTCGTGGATAAATACATGATGTACATAGGTGCTTAACTTTAGATTAGAGTAAGTTAATATTTGGTTATTTCTGATTACGAATAAACCTGTGCCAAATGACGTCACGCTAAATGTACCTCTATATCGTTTTTCTTGAAAGTCCTTCAAACTGGTAAAAATAACGGTACAATCAGTCCCGGCCTGCGAGCAGGTACAGCGTTTTGGCATTCATTTATAATAGCCATCTTTTCTAACTTATTTGTGCAAAATTGATGACATTGTTTGAAAAAATATAGTTTATGTAATAAGTTTATAAGTGTGATGATTGCCGAGCTCTAGTGCTAAATGACACTATTCACCTGTTTCGCATAACTACCTTATCTGTAAGCAAATGAACACTAACAATCACCTTGTTTCCAACGAAAATGACTTCCCTTAATTATGCCATTTCCGTCTAAAAATGACTTTGAAAGTATGGTAATAAGGACAGAGGCGGAATAAGGACACTGAGCAGATATTATGACAAAATAAAATCGACTTAATCATACTTAATTCAGCAAGAGTGTGAATTTCACACTTTTTATGGAATATTTATATCCTTGTATATAAAGAACAACAAATAAAGGAAATACCAGAACATTATTCATTGAGGTAGCATTGACCCACCCGTCATAGGTACGTCTAGGGGTCATAAAAATATAAAAAAAATTAAATATGCAATATCAATTATAATTATAATCACGCAACACGGAACGGACTCGCCAGCCGCCTGGCAGTCCATAATTAACGCAATTAATTAAGCTTAGGAAACTCCTCACGAGCGAAGTCACGACACAAGTGTTAATAACACGGTAAAGGTCGTGAGGCTAGGGAGGGGAGAGCCGGGCGCTCTTGTCCGGCTCATGAGATTAGTTTCGATCCTTTTTTGTAAATATTAAGCTTATTCATTTTTCGATGTAATGCAAAATAGTGTGACTAGTAGACGTTTGGGGTGGCCTGTGCACTTAGTGGACGTTTGTGGGCTGATAAAATGATGATGTTAGGTTTATAATTTACACACAGTACCAACACATTATCACCATTAAGTGTTCATGTTGATTGATTCAATGTTAGTTATGTTCAAAGATTGTTTTTTATTTATTTTGTTTTTTGTATATACACGGAAAAGAGATGGCATGTCATATGAGAAAGATGAACTTTTATTTACCACCTCAAAACATGTACAATAATAATTATATTATTTATCAAATCGTTATCAAAGCAGTACGGATTCTCGTACTGAGTCGGACTACTTATAAAGTCCGGCCCACTGGCCACGTCCCTTCCCTAGGACGCGACGCGCCCAAGGTATAAGCTTTTATTAGGCATTTATTGTGCCTTAACTTTTAATACAACGCATTGATTAGAAGCTGTTAATTTAAATAAGGAATAATTGGTCGTGGTAATTGATTTCAAGCCTTGGTTTCATTGTCGACTATAATAGGAGTTGAGCGCATTGGTCGCGCGGCCGCCACACCTCCCCGCATGACCTAGCGAGCGGAGCTCTGCGGCATTTAGCTAACTATGAAACGAGATAGCGAGGTAATTGAGTAGGTGTGGCTAAATTGGCATGCAAATGTGGGAAATGGCATGATAGAAATCAAGTATCAATACTTCATAATATCTTTACGTACTCGTCACGTTGTAGGTAAATCACAACGGTACTTTAAGAGATCTTTAAGAATGAATACAGACGTCGGTTTGATGCTTCAATGAGTATGTTTGCTAATTATCAGCTCCTGAGATACTCTTCACCTTTGTAGAATATAGTTAAAGTCAAGGGAAGACTGAAGGATCCTAGCGGGGTAGGTGCCAGAGTCTGTAGCGTTCAGACAAGGTTGATCAATGATCGGAATCAATAACATCAACTAATCTGCTAAGAGTGGCCATCCTTGCATGAGGGATTTGCTTCTGTTATCCGATAAGGAACAGGAATCAGTGGACAAGTTGTAAGCTGTTGAAGCGGTGCTTACCTCCTCGTAGTCCCTGTGCGAGTGCGGGTGCGGCGCGGGCGCGGCTCATTCGCGCGAGCGGCGCGGGCGGCCCACCTTGCCCTTCCGCACCGGCGTGAAGCGGTGCTTACCTCCTCGTAGTCCCTGTGCGAGTGCGGGTGCGGCGCGGGCGCGGCTCATTCGCGCGAGCGGCGCGGGCGGCCCACCTTGCCCTTCCGCACCGGCGTGAAGCGGTGCTTACCTCCTCGTAGTCCCTGTGCGAGTGCGGGTGCGGCGCGGGCGCGGCTCATTCGCGCGAGCGGCGCGGGCGGCCCACCTTGCCCTTCCGCACCGGCGTGAAGCGGTGCTTACCTCCTCGTAGTCCCTGTGCGAGTGCGGGTGCGGCGCGGGCGCGGCTCATTCGCGCGAGCGGCGCGGGCGGCCCACCTTGCCCTTCCGCACCGGCGTGAAGCGGTGCTTACCTCCTCGTAGTCCCTGTGCGAGTGCGGGTGCGGCGCGGGCGCGGCTCATTCGCGCGAGCGGCGCGGGCGGCCCACCTTGCCCTTCCGCACCGGCGCGCCGGGCGCCGCCGCGTTGGCGCTCTTCATCAGCTTCTGCCAGTCCTGCTCGCACACCAGCGACCCCGCCAGCATGTAGTACCTGCCACAGAGCACGATACATATCAGGCAGGTGGAAAGGTGATGACTAACTGCAGCATCATCATACCTCCTGGCAGGGGTGGATACATCAGGATGTTAGACCGCTGATAGGATCGAGCGCTGCTCTGAGGATCCGCTTACCTATCGCCCTGCATGAGGTGTGATCCACATTTCGAGCAGGCAAAACATTTTATGTGGAACACGTGAAGGGGTTGTTGCGGCGCATTCGTCCTCATGACAAACTCGCTCGCGGGGATGGCCTGCCCGCACGCCGCGCACGCGCCACCCGACCCGAACATTCTGGAACAAAGCAAACTCATTTTAGAGACAACACAAAACGGCAGCTTTCTTTCCTGCGTGAAGCCAAGACCTTTAATGATGGTAGCAAGACTTTTATAGTCAAGAGAAACGAGAATAAAGCAGTTTCAATTAAGATCAGTAGAGTTAATAATATAACACTTTCTGAAATTCCCCTAAAGCTTAGTGGAACAGCATAATTCAATGTGAAGATGTCAAGGAGCTTAATTAAATGTGTTTTATATTCGCAGTCACTGGAATAGAATGCTTGTCGGAGTGATCTCCAAACGTTTCTAGATAAACAGATCTGAGGTAACCATTTTAACAAGCCAGCTTCAATCCGTTAAACCGCCACGATTATTGCTCGTTAAGCATTGATAAATGGATAATAAAGTAAAGACACGGACTATAAATCTGGCGAGCCTAGGTAGGTGTCTATTTGTGTCCGACAAACTCTAATATCGGCCAAATAATAATACACTCTCGACTATTTTATGACACCTAATAATCGTAAGCACGCTCGTAAGAATCAATTTATTTGCTTTTGGTGTGGATTATTTTGATTGTATTAATTACCAATTAGCGTTGTTTATTTTGAATTTAAAAGGTTAATGGATTCTGATTTTAACAGCGATGCTTTCAATTTAAGCATTAAATTATGGAAACTACTACTGAGATACTATTGTATTTTTAAGGTTCACAGGAATATGTTTTAAAGTTAGTGCAGAGCTAAGGTAGGTGTATACAAAATATTCTCACAGCATTTTCCACAAAACTCGTTCAGTATGAGTCCTTAGAGAATGTGACACAAAACGTAACGTATGATTAATAGTAATGTACTTATCAAAGCTATAATAAGGCTGTGCAGGTAATGGCCGACTGTCTGTAAGCTGAATGATAAGATAAACGATGATGAGGCATTTAACTACCACTTACTGGGAATTATCAATGGGACCATGACCATGACTTCAATAAAAATAAAATAAAATTTGATGAGATGGTCTATATTTATTACTGTTAATGGAAAATTACTTAAAATACGTAACGTGTCGTTTGGAGTTATTGATGGGCCATTAAAACGCTCATGGTGAAAGGTTTTTAGATAAAATATATTAATTAGCTTTTAGAAATAATAACGAACGCTGTTTGGGTTCATGTTTATATACCAAATGGACTTCAGATTTTTCAAAAGCACTCGACATAAAACTTGTAAAATAAATGTCACCCACCCCCCATGTCATAAGTTCATAACTTCGATATAATTATATGGGTGATTCTCCCGGGTTTCAAAAATACATGTCCGGCTCGAAAAATCATACAAAAAGTATCCCTAGCCCTTTGATTTTTTTTATGATAGTAGATTAGACAAAGGTAATAGGGGTGGCCTTTTTTAGTTTTTTAATAATCTTATTTTAAATAAGTAAAAATAAATAAAATCCTTGGAAATTATGACTTCCGTGGTGCGTCCGGACCTCATGTTTCTGTGTTAATAAATTTTTATATCATTTTCTGAAAACACTAGTACTAATTTACATAGGTTCACAATAACCCAGATAGTTACTTGCTTATTTGACGCTATTACTACGCAAAACTAAGCTTTAGTTGACAAGTTACAACGAGATAACTTCGCGTCCGTCGTTTAGCTCTGATTCCCCTGGTGCGCACTAATTCATTCATAAATGCTGTACTTTAACATCTGCGTAAATTGTTGTTAGATCGAAAGAAACTATCAGTCACGCCCCATCAGTGGTGTGTACAACAAGTGTGTAAGTCTCCACGTCACTCTGTTATTTCAGTACGTAATCACTTTCCGTGGCTTGGTATCTAGAAATTCTGATTACCATGTTGACTATAAATTTGTTTATGCTAATCCTATTGTTTTATTAATGATGATAATTCATGCCTTTTGTGTTCCTAATTTCGACTGCATATTTCAATGTAAAATAAACCAGCAAATTAAGAAAATTTCTAAGATTTTGTTATTTTTTTTGATTTCCGTGGATTTTGCGGGTTCATTAACATCTCAATAATATTTTTTTACAGTTTTTATGATGTTTTTTAGGATAAAAGTTTATAATAAATACAAAATGAATAATTATAATATTTTTAATACAAAGATAAACATTGTTAGTGTGATTTTTGTAAAAAGTTACTTGTATTTACAGTAATGATTTAAAGGTGTTTTTGTAAAAACTGATTAAAACTACAAACGTCAAATAATTGGTCCTTAGCTTAATAATCTACTTACTACCGAAAACACATATTTTTATCGATTAAACAACCCATATTTGATTTTGGTGATATAAATTCTGATTTCCGTGGACACCATATTTTTAAAATTGAATAACTCCGTAACCATAAAGCCAATAAAGTTCCCTTCACTAACAAAAAATTCAAAATTAAATCTTTATTTAGAATATATATACTATCATGATGTGCAATTTCAACAAAAAAAAATGTGCCACAGAAGTCAGACAAAAAACGAGTTTTCGTAGAATCACCCATATATATATTGTAGTTGATGCTATTGAAACGTATCTAAATATCTAAAGCACTTGAAAATAATAATCTCAGTGATACAGGTGTAATTATAAACCAGAAAGAGCTTTTATTTAATCTGTACCGGGTTATTAATAAATTGCAATAACAATCCGTCCGGCGGCAATCAAAATGTAATTACCTGCGCTTCTTCGCGTTCCGCACTCATCATTCAAAACATTTAAAGTCGTAGTCTCCTTTTGATTTAACTTATTGCTATTTCATATTCGTATTCCTTTACGGGTTTCCTTCATTATAATTATAATTTTTTAAATACTAATTGATATAATTACTTAAAAAGTAGTAGTAGTAGTCAGTAGTTAATTCGACCAGCGCCGTGAGAGTCCTCGGTCACGACTTCATGAGCTGATGCTGAGCCGTCGCCACGCACCAGAGAAATACCTCATTCATCCCTCAAAGACTCTACATGCGGTATTTCGTTTAGTTTTAAAACTCATGTTTTTATGTTCGTTTGTTTTATGTGCAGTTTTAGTGTACGTTTTATTTGTTTTTACTTTCCCTGTTTTTCGTGTGAGTGCTTAAACTAAATTCTCATTCTTCTTCTTATTCTCCAGTCAGCCAGGTCATACAGCTGTACTTTTTCCGACCAAACCAAAGCGTAGCGTAGTCAAAATTACTTCCTTGTTCACCATAGAACCTTTGATTGAACAAGGGCTAGATATATCTCTTAATGAGAAACACTGACATGGAGCTAACGACAATTCACTATTCGTAGAGCGATGGACTCATATAGTAAAGTGAAGTCATGAAGTAAGTTTCGCATAGGTAAACGAGTAATATCCCCGCACTCCACAAACAATATTTGACAACTCTTAAAAGATAAATTCGCTTCAATCACTCGGAGCAAATAGGATTTCGTTTCATTTAGTTGAACGGGAGCGTTTTCAATTAAAGAGCCCGGCGCGGTATCGACGTATGAAGGTAAAATTAATTAAACCAAGCCAAGACAAACACGTACGACGTTATAATCAGCGGCCGGGGGAATCGCACTAATTGTGTTTCACAACAATTTTCAGACTTAATCAATTTGTCCAGTTAATATTACATCAGGTATAAAGTAATACGTTGTTTATAAGCGAAACTCAAGCTTTGTGTTTTTAGGGGTTTTAATGCTGTGTGCATTGTCTAGCATTATTTATGTTTTATATTATATTATATGATTAACGCCAGTTTACCCTTAACTACTTCAAAAATGAGATGATTCGGCTGTGGGTGAGTTTTTACAAGCGAGATGTAACCTTATCCAGTTTCTTTTGGGATTTAATTATTCGTATAAATAGAATTACTGGAGTGAAGTGTACCTTATAAGCGTACCTCAAAAGGAAAAAAACGGAACCCTTAACTTAAAGGATCACTCTGTTGTACGTCTGTCTGTCTGTCAAGACCGTTTTTCTCGGAAAACGTGGAGGTATCAAGCTGAAATCAAATACTCAGGTCAACTGTCCCTTGGAGCTGTGAAAAAATCAAACTTCTAAGCCAAAGCGATCAAAAGATACAGCCGTTTAAGTTGCTAATTTGCGACACTCGCAAAGGAATCAAAACTTACACTTAGTACTTCGTAGAGTACTGCTCGTAAACTCAGAGTCTTGACTTTGTCTTATAGCACAGATAAAGGTTAAAAAAAAATAAAATTTTTAGTTACATGATCTAAAAAAAACATATTTTTAGATAATGGTACGGACTCATCGTGCGCGAGTCTGACTATCACTTGGTAAGTTTTCTAATTATAAAGGTTATTTGATAAACCGTTTAAAACTTAGCTCTGGTGTCATTAAGTAGAAAAGTGATATACTCGTATTCGTATGTTCCTGTTGTTTTTTTTTAAGAATATGATTTTAAGTCAAACGCGAAATCCAGGGGAGACATTGAATAACTAATATACTATTCATCCACGGTTAACTGGTAAAGATGGCTCTTTCTTGACAGATAATACCAATTATTATTTTAAGTAATTTTTTTATAGTAAATTCATAAAAAAATGATAAGTCATTGTGTTAATTACTTATTATTTCTAAGAATGCAGTAAAACAATTCTTATTCGTTAATGCAAACTTTGATTAAACTTTTTGATTATAGAGATCTATTTAAATATAACCCTTTACGCTTCTCTGTAACTTATTTTCGTAGAGATTCTTTTGACAGCCAGGTTTGCAAGCAACAAGCAGCGCCAGACCACGAGCCGGCGAGTGCAGTGTCGGATGGAGGAAGGATTAGACGAACGGACAACATCAATATGTTTATCGAAGCACTCGCTTTGCATCTCCTTTTCACAGGACTAATTAAAAGTATCGAGCCTTTGTCTCATTTACTACGCATTTTCTGTACATTATTTGTTTTAAATGTTAATTTAAGGCTACTCTAATATTTACTGTGTATTGTCCGGCATTAATATAATTATAATTCCTTATTTCAGTTTCTGTAAACAGATTTTTTTTAAGGAACACCTACATATACCTACCAATTACTATGTCCATATTATATTGATCTCATCGGTTATTTGTTCTCCACGTGATCTTTCCTCAAACCAGTGCTACGCCCGCACCAAAGCCAGCCAGCCTATCAGCTAAGTAAATCATCAAGTAAGATGAACCTATTAATTGGATGATGCTCAAGATTGCTTGCTTACAAACCCTTTCTTGTTTAATATTAAGCCTGCATTTTTCAATTTCCGCAGTAGATAGTGGATAAATGTTTAATGGTAAACTAAAGTGTATTGGAGTCTAAGCTACTTGGAGAAATTAGGTTGGTAATACATCTGGACGCAGTAATGTACCACTCGGGTTGAACCTCGGATGCTGCAAGTATTTTACAGAACAAAATCTTTATAAAAACACCTATTGCTTTTTAGGAATAATTAATAAGCAATACTGGACAATTTACACAGCATTGTCTAGGCCCTGACTAGTGCTTGTGTAATGGGTACTATGTAACTAATATACTCAGTTATACAATACACTACATAGATAGATGCCCATTTATTGTAGGTATATAAACAAGCCTCAGCACTCACGGAACAGTTATCTGCGGCTTGCACAAACATTTGTCCCGAGGCGAAAACGAATCCGCAACATCGCAGGCGGCCCTTCGTCCACCGCGCCACGCATGTTCTCGCTACAACTCAATTTAAGTTTCAATGATAAGATGATATCAATCTAAGGAACAAGCGATTATTTTGGAGAGAAGGCCTGTCCAAACTGAGACCAAGCTAGAAAACGAAAGAAATTTGGCGAGAAATGTGGCCTTTTACAGCTGATATCCGATAAGAAGGGATTTTCGGAAATTCTGAGTGTACAGAGAACCCAAAAATTTAAAATTACTCAACACGTTTCACGATTTTTCGAAAAATTCCTGTAAATGGAGTCAATCGGATTATTAAAATTTGAGATACGTAGGTTGGCTCCGCATAGAATAATTAAGTGTTTAATGTAGGATGCCTATAATCTAAACATTTAGATGATAACCATTCTAAAATGAGTATGTACCGATATAACCTTATGAAATAAAAACATTAAAAGGGCTGAAATGGGGTCTGACAATGTAGCTTTTTAGTATCTTTTTAATTAATGACCCACTTTGCTTGAAACTTCACTAATTTGTAATTCAATTCAATTCATTTATTCCGTTTTTTTTCATTTAATTCTGTTATATTGAAGAGCATGACAAATCGTACAGTCTAGCTAGGCAAATAAAGCCGCGATAAACATTATATATATTATTGTTGATTTATATTGACATGTAGACATATTTACTACGTATATGGCTATGTGATTTTATATAGAAAGAGTTCTTGAAAGTTTGCACACGAACATCCCTAGTACAGAAAATCAGAAGAAAAGTTAAATTAAAATGTGCTCCAAATGAAATGTTCAATTAGTTGATTATCCTAATGAAATAGGCAAGAGGTAGGTCACGTGAGTTTGTTGTATTTGTTCACCCGTGGCGCCATCGCAGGGGTGATGGGCTCCCTCGAGTCTTTCAGCATTCTACTTCATTTTATTCACGTAGTTACAAGTTCGGAAGTTTGTAATCGACAACTTTTAGGTTTCCTTTCATACCGATATTAATTAAGGAGTGTGTGTTTAACACGAGTTTCTAAATGAAGAACTTTCGAAGATACGAGTAGGTACCTGGGGAAGTTTAGCGATGCGAGCTTCGACAGGTGATGGCGGAGCGGAAATCAAATCAGTATCTTTACAATTTTAGTGTTGGAGTTAAATAATGTATCTACTTATTAATTAGCAGCATCTTTGAATATTTAGCTTTATTTCAAGCAAACGAGTAAAATTTGGGAAATATACCCTTGGAAGAGGATGCAAGAACTGCATAGATACAGAGAGTTAAGGCTGCAATGATGATGATGAGTCGACATAGCAACCTTAACTGTAATTTTGTGAAACAGAATAAATACATTAACATTACTTATATGAGGATAGGTAGGTACGGGACGGTGGATATTAAATATGTAAATACATTTTTGGCAAGCGATGTCGCCAGCGCGTGTAAAAGGGCTTCAAATTGTCGAATGCTCATTAATTCAAGAAGAAGAGTGTATCTCGAGTTGTTATTTTATTCATTAAGAGAACGCGTCGGCTGAGCGCGGTTCGAGTCGGATTGTTGTGCTGAGACTGTTCCAAGGCGGGCTCTCGACGAGATCATTACGTAACGATAATGAGCGGGATGGAGTGTGTGAGCGGTGATAGGGTCCAGGGGCAACACACCAACATCACCGAAAATTTACAACTAGGTACTCTCTTCTAAAAGTCAGTCTTTATTCAAATTGAAATTTATTTTTAGGATCTAATTTGTGAAGAGGCGATAGTAAGTTATCAGTATTCACATGAGACACATTAACATATGAGGCCAAAATATAGTATTTTAGTAGTATCAATTCTTTCCGATTAAGTTGTAAATATAACTAATTTTGTTACAGGTTTATTCAAATTAATTTACCTAATTATCATCTGAAGCGAACACACTCTTTGTACAGTAATGAATTAAATAAGTAATAGTAGTTCATAATGCGTAATAGTAGTTCATAATGCTAGGAAAGATACATTTGAAATAAAAGGGAATACGGACACTACATGTGTGTTTGTTGATTTTTGAAGTAGGATCTTGTCGTTATTATAGAGGTAGGTATACTAATTAAGTGCACTCTTTTATGATTCGAAATAATTTTAATGTTTTTAAATATCTTGTCAACCGAGGGTCGTATTTGAACTTCAACCGAGACATTTAAAGTTCGATCGGAGCAGCCGGAGGCGAAGGTACCCGCAGTTTGAAGACGATCGCGGGCGAACACTAATGGATCGTAATACAGCGGAGATGCGCCCTCAAATGGATACTCTTACTTGTTGCTCGCTATCTGCTCAAAGGTCCTACGAATCGTTCAAAGGATCCTCCAGGTGGAATTCGTGAACCTGATTTAGTTTATTGGTTTGCATTTCAATAGTTACTAGTAATTCAACAAGATGTTAGGAACTACACTCAGATTAAATTAGGTACCAATTGGATTACCCTACATTAGAGAATTTTGTTGAACATGCGGGCACGGTTTGAGAGTCCTGATTTTCTGTCTTCCATTGATTTACCTGAATATAATATTATCAGTTTACGTTCTTATCTTAGAAGCTAAATATAAAATGCTTTAGGATTTGTTGAGTTTCCTCTCTCCTTGCAGCCATCACTCTGTCACCTGCCACCTTTTGTATCTGTGTAGTCACTGGTCGCGGCTCCACCTCTGCAGTGCTGTAACAGATCGCTGCGCCACGTGTCATAGCTGAGCCTTCAGCGAACGCTTTGTCGCCGCTGAAGCCTGACGGACTCCTGCCACTCGCACGCGGACACTCGGCCAGCTAAACAAAGAGCTGTCTGAAAACGCGGCGTGTCTGTCCGGCAATCCGAAATATGTTCTCTACATGGCCCTTTAAGGATTCCTTTTTAGCTTCATCTGGTTGGGATTATTTAGATTATAAACAGGAAAGATTTGGATGTTTGTAAAGAAATGGAAATATACATAAAACCGCGTCACCGGCCGTTTCTTTCCTCTCTTGGCAGTCACTCTATCGCGCGTTTAGAAGTAGATACATTTGTGAAAAGGGGTATCTTGCTGGATTTCCGTATCAATATTAAAATAATATGAATGCGAGTCCCGCGCGTCGTGGAGGTGGCATGTGGGACGGCATCGAGTTAGCACGTCGTTAGCACTAACTCGTTAGGGCCGCGCCGCACGCGCGCCGCCGACAAGCCAAGAATTTGCTAATGACACATGCTGCTCGCGGCTAAGTGTCTCGCAGTGACGAAAACTTTCGGACTTTCATTAGCTGTCTCTTATCTAACATCAATGTAAATTTGTGATTTTCATCCCGCCATTCCAATCTAAAATGTTTTTTGATCTGCACGATATTCCAATGTGCTGGCCTAGTTAAAATATCATACAAAATGATAATTTTCTACATATAAGGTTTATCAAAGAGTACCTACATACTACTTATGAGAGAAACTTCATTACTATAAAGTTTACTCATGTAATCTTTAGATTAATAATTCCTGGCTGGCATCATATCCAGGTATGTACATTGTACATGTATATTTTCAATATAAAATGCTTGAAATATAGCAAAGTATGATATTTTATTAATTTATCTTAGGGAAACAAAAAGCCTTAGAACTACAAAATAAAATACTTATCATTAGAAAAATAAGCTAAGCAGATTCCACTAATAGAAAGATAATAAATTGTCCAAAAATACACAAAAAGGAACAATTAAATCAAGTTTATAAAGTGTAAAGGAGCCATATTAATCGTTTAACCGGGAAAGGGATTGGTTTATAGTTTAAAATATATAGTTACCTACAGAATGTTATTTTTAATTATTCGAATAATTGTACCTGTCAGGTTATTAGTAAAAGTTATTTGTATATATTGTAAATATTAATAAAATGTGTTGTTAATAATAAAACTATCTATTTAAGAGTATGTTATGTTATAGCAAAGCATGTTATAAATGATGATCACAGGTCACAGCGATAAGCGCAGCTCAGTGCGCGGATACATCAAGTTCTTGACAAATGAGATCGCTTTAATGAACACCTTGTTTATGAGGCTGACTGTACTCGTACGGACTCACGCTAGGAGGTGGCGGCCCATTACGTTTATTGGATTAGCTGCGAATTCTTTGCATTGCTTTCCAATTGAGATCTTAGACAAAATTTATTAACAATTACAACTAGGTACGAGAGTCGTGAGCGCGTTGATGTCTTTTGTTTGCTAGATAATGTTTGATTTACTAGACTCTGAAAGCTTTTTTTGAATAACATTTTATAATCACATAAAATCACCCGAAAATAGAATCAGGACTCGCATATCACGCAAAGAAATGGAAAAACACGGCAAAAGCTGCACCAATTACATTCACATCAATTATATTCCTGGCTGTATTCGTTAACAAGCGCCCGTGAGGCAAAATCGTATTCAAATTGACATACGTGTATATAGTGAAACAACAGCCTCTGGACTAAGTTCGGGGTCGTTCCGACTCTCCGCTACACACTCTATCGGCGATTTTTAATTAAGTCCCTGGCGAGCGCCGGCGAGCAAAGTAACACCATCAATTCATTATCCTAAACTCTGGGCTCGATTGTTCCTCGCTACTTACGCAAACTTTCATTTTAATCAAGCGTTTAATTAAAAATTATCAGAGAAAAACAAAACAAGCCCTAACGGGGCGGTCTGAACTAATTAAGGCATGCGATGAGCCGGCCGACTAGAGGTGAGCGTCCTCTAATTAAAGTCGTGTTCCGCTCCGGCCTCGGCGGAACTACTCCTGCCCCACTGAGAGCGGACCCTGCCCCGGCGGTGTCCAGTCCACTCGGACTGATGCGCCAACTGGGGTCACTTGTCTTTACAGATTGTTAACCTTCTTGAGCCAGATTTATCAGCTTTATTCTTCGTTTGCATACAACCGCACTTTAAATTCGATGTAGTATTCATTAGCTGTACCTACTGCCTGTGCTACTGCTGTGTCGTTTTCATACAGACTTTAAAAAAGTCTACATAAGTGCCACAAAACAGATAATACACAAACCATCCCTCGTCGGAGATATAAAGGCTTTTATTGGTCTTTACCAGACACTGCAAAGGTGTTGGCTACATCAGTACCACAACACATATCCAGCTAATTATAATAACAAACAATATCAAGGTACACATTCACTAAACTCCAGCAGAAATCATTCCCTGCCGGGCCCTCCGTAGGGCCGTCCGTAGCTGTGTAGGACACGACGCGGGGTCGCTCTACACCGCTAATGAACTTATTCCACGTGCCCGGCTACGCGCGGTGTCCATTTAATAATAGTGCTAGCCAACCAAGTTTTACACGGTATTTTTTTGCCAATAGGCGATATATTGATTGCTTTTCGTACAAAGGGGAAAAAATGTTGTTCCATTTTTAATAAAAGTTGGTGTGTTCTTTGTTGGAAAATTAGGGCAAACCAATTAAACATTTTAAACTATAAGCTTTTATTTATTCCGACTTAATTATAGAGATGTGTAGGTCTTTAATGCAATGAAATTAATTTTGAAATATATTTTTGAGTCGGGGCTGCAAAATTACAAAAACTTGGAAACGGAGGAGAACTTTTCTAATTAATGTTAATACCAATATCAATTAAGTTGCGCTAAGAATTAATTATCTCAGTATTACGGACCGTTCGTTTATTACTAAACTTTCAGTAATCAATCTTCTTGTAGCTCACGTGACTTGTCATGTTTCGTCTGTTCAATTATGGACCAATTTAGGGAAACATATAATTTTAATGTAGGTTATATAAAAGATTTAGAGCCATAAGAAAGTCCGTATAAAAGTATCATACGCTTTTTTCCGTCTTCCAAAAAAAAAGAGGGAGAAGGTAGCGTCTTCCAAAAAAACTCAACAATATTACTATGACAATTATCTGACCTACCAACTTTTTTAACAATAATTATAGAGTTTGAGAGAACAAAAAGAAAACAAATAAAATAAATCTGGACGATTCGCAAAGCAATTATCTAACTCCACTGCAATCCTAGCTGCATGGAGCTGTACAATTCTTAACTTGCAGTGTTGAGTGCAGAGTTGGTGTTATGAAGCAAAATGAGGAATATTTTATTGAATATTTCTACTAATTGGTTGACATTTGAGTAACCTACCTGCAGCAAATAAACCAGAAGTACACGGGGAAGGGTCCGAAGCGTTTTGTGTCTGACTATACATTTCCAAGTCTACACGACCAGACAGTTTTAGGCCATGACCCTTTCAAATAAGGCATAAAATAGATTAGAAAGCTTAGATCCTTGTGATTTAATACATCAATATCGCCCTTACAGTTAACCGTAGAAGGGTGATTTCGGCGTCTCACATCTCTAAACGTCGTCAGTGATAAGATCGGCGCGGGAGTCGGATCGCCACCTATTTATATTTATTTAATCTGAGCGACAGACAATGTGCCATTGTATGCCCTGATTTATAGGTCTCAGGAGATGTATAATGGTCCAGCGTGTAGCAGCGACTGGGCCAGGGATCTGTCAAACTAATTGTCTCCTTCGCGCCCGCACCAGCCTCTCGTCAGCTGTCTGCGGCTCTCACTCTCCTCGGTCACGGTCATTGAACAGGTTATTCAAATGTTACAACCCGACTAACAGACAAACTAATATATTATCAAGTTATTAAAGATACATTTTATAACTCATTTAGGTAATTAATAGATTATAAATTCCATTGATTTATATGATTAACATAATCCATTGAGTGATTTGCACAGCTACCTCTAACGAGATGAATCTCGTAACTTCTTTTTGTAACACCAATCAATAGACGTCATCGTATGGCAGGTGACGGTGTGACCGACGAAGCAACAGGAATGTCTACTGAATATATAGATTCAGTGACGAAACTTTAAAGTCGCACCATAAACCCAATGTTATTCATAGTTAGAATAATAATAGTTACCAAAACTGAAAGGCTGAACAAGTTATCAATGAAAGCGGCCACCAAGTAACGAGATTGACGTAATAATAACAGGGTGAAATAGCAGTTCAGCTCATACATACATTAGGTAGGTATGTAGCCGTATGCTTGCCGTATTCACTCGTTTTGCATTTAAATTAAAACTATTCGCGGTATTAGCATAGAAATTGGTTCGATGGCTAATCGTTGCGGTGTCAAAAATGTTTAATTAAAAAGATTGATGCTTAGTGGGGCACCAGAAGTACAGTCGCCTTGCAAACTTATCTAATTAGTCGGGGGGAGAGGGAGGGGTGCTCGTCCCCCCCACGCCTAGCGCGGGAGGAGGGGGCAGACGGGGCCAATTAGCGGTGATAGTCGATTAGCTCATCGTACGAGTGTGGCTTTTGACAAAATGTTACGAGTAATAAATTAATGTTACTTATGCACGTTCGTTACGGATAATTGAATTAATTTGTGGGGATATTATCAATTTGAGGCGGGGGAGTGATGCCGAGTTATTGGATCAAATAATATCGGCGAAAGCTTTGATCCAAAGCGAAGTACTTACTGAATTAGATCACGTGTTTGTTTTGTTGTCTATTTTCATACCGTGCGCGATGAGAACAACACAGAACTTTGTCATATTAACTAAACTAGTATCTGCCCGCGAATTTGCACGCATTGTTTCTAATGAAAGTCTCAAGGCTATTTCTATCTTTGATTTATGGGATTAAAAGTGTAGCCTTTGTTTTATTTCAGGACCAAAATTACGTCTATTCAAAATTTCAACCCGATCCGTTCAGTATTTTTTGCGTGAAAAAGGAACAAACATCCATATAAGCTTTCACAAGAAAGTTATTTCTAGGTTAAGTGTGGAGCAATGTTTACAAACATTCTATATTGAGTTTGGCCGGAGTATAGTTATAGTATGGCAGGCGTAGCACAATAGTTGACGTAACCTGTTAAATGTTCTAAAAACCCGCTCCAATAACTTCTCTGCAGCTTTCAACAAACACACTTTGTAAATAATCAGACAATTAAGAATCAATTAGATAAAGTTGTTTTGAACATAATGCCAGCGATAAAGTGCTCAATATAAAGTGATTTTTGGCACATTCATTGGAGCGATGGATTCGGGCAAGATATCGGTCAGTATTTTTAGAGGCCGCTCTTCTTCAGGTCCCCACTTCACCCCACTTTACCCGACAATGCAGCTCATTCGACGTCCATTGTAGGTGTCTTAAAATTTTATTATTTATAGAACGACATAACAGTGTGTTTACGTGTAGTAGTAGTTAGTACCCACTATACTTACCCAACAATTTTCATATTTTCACGTTATTTATTTAGAACTACCAACAGAAGATACACAATAAACACAAATAAGAGAGAACATAAATGTATTACCAGTCGTGATCTCTCAATTCCAGGTAGTTACATCTAGAATTAAAATACTTGTAACGTTTTCAAAACAGGGGCTTCTCGATATCTTTTTTGTATATGGACAGATAGAGGCGAGTGATCTAACACTTCTAACTACTAGTTTCTGATTTCAATTGTCTATTTTATTGACTTCGACTCTATTGACGACTTTTTTTTGCTTCAAAGATTTTGAATTTTATTTAATTATAGTTTTTAAAACAATTTGAATAGTTTTTGTACAAAACTAATTTTACATCAATTGCGTAGACATTTCAATGGCAATGACCTGCTACATTGTAAACAATTCGGGTTTACTCGAGGCAGGTCAAATACTGATGTAGAGTTAGAATCGCAAATTTTTGATGTTGTATGATCTTTCTGGCGTGTCCAAGGATCCTGTAATGTCTGAAGAAAATAAAGCTCTTTGAGTTGTTTGAGTTTGGACAAACCAAATTATTATTTCAGCAGTTGTTTTTTAGTTTTCCACCACGCCATAGGTACATGCATGTCAAAATGCTTAATTGTAGGTGTGTAGGCACAAGAACAACAAAAACATTACCAAGAGATATTAAAATACATGAACAGTATAATGGGGTGGTCTTGACGCTTAAGAGCGTTCACTTCCAGACAACTTCTAGATGCAAAGAACTATAGAGGTATGATCAGGTATGTGGTTAACAAAAGCACGTAAGTATTTCCATCGAGTACAGACTACTTGTACCTGTTATAATTAAAGACTAATTAATAGAAATAAGCAAATGAATTCAATGCGGAAATATCTACAAAATACCGCTTTATTAATAAATGTAAATGAGTCATTTCATTTGATAGTAAATGAAGCGGTAGCAGGTCTCGGAGGTTACTCATTGCTATATTACTAACGGTTAACTTTATTATCAGTTCCTTTCCTAACATGTCTCTGTTTAAACAACATTACTTTCAAATAACTTAGATATAAGGCTATTTCGGGTCACCGAGCGACATCTCCGGGTTTATACGACTGGTCGCAGGGAGCCGTGCGCAGCGACCAGGAGCGCATCTGTTCGGAGGGTCCCAGCGCATCAGCACTGCCGGACAGCGGGGGATGCAGTCAGCGCAGCGTCTTGGAGACGCATAGACTCGTCTTACTATTGAGCTAACTCTAGATTGTTTGAAACAAGCTGCAGTTAGCTCAATATCAAATGTAATTTTCGTTCTAATTTAATTACATTCTGTAATTGTAATTTTCTTTGTTATTAAGTTAATATTTTGTAAGTATAATTAATAGAGCTCGTAATAATAATTTCGTAAATATGCCCCTAATTAAATAACTCCGCAGTGAAAGTTAATCAAGCCCGAAGTTTAATTAGAAACAGCAAACAAAGCAAATAATTTTTAACGGTTTTCCAAACGATTTGTTGATATAAATGGGTAATTAGGAGTTTAACCTGGACGGAAATAAAGGTATTATTAGAAAACAATCCGGACACGTCGGCGGGGGCGGGCGGCCGTAATGAGGGTGGGGGCGGCGGGGTAATGAGCCGCGATCGCCCCGCCGATACAGGGCCTTAGCCGGGGCGGGGAGCAGCTAGCCCACTCACTACTGGCTGAGGAATAAGAACTAACCCTGCACATGTGGGAATCTTACAATGTACAACGATGATTGAAGAATTAAACATATGATTTACGCTTGGATAAATACCGAATACGAAATAGAAAATAAATATAAATTACTGGCTTTTTATCTTACGGCATAATCTGGGTCCAAAGTAAGCAGAACTTGAGTAATGAATAAGATTTTCTTTCAAAAGCTCAATGCTTGTTTCCAGTAGCAGGAAAAATGTAATACCAACTCTATCTCTGCCTTCCATACGTTAAGCGAATCACTAGTGTTATCAAACCCTTCTTTCTCACTCTTTTTATGTCCTACATCACTCATTGTAAACTCAGCACTAAACAGGGCACAACCCTACTACGGTGGGACTGCTTGTAACAATAAGCCAAATAGGTAAGCCCGTGCGCGGGTATGCTTACTTGATACCTGTTTAACTATTGCCATGTTTATTTCTTACATATATAACAAGGTAACGGTCTTATATCACTTAGAAAAAGTACCTGTATGTAAATAGGCTTAGTGTTGAAATGTTACAAACATTTCAACTCTAAGTTAACCCTGAATAATTAAGATAAACAAGATGCAGAGTGAGCTAGCTGTGTGAGCGGCCGCCGCGGTCGCCACCAAATTGGCCGGTTTTGTTTTAAAATGCGGTTACCGCTTGAGTTTTGCGATTAAGGAGTTTAATTAGACAGTGTTGTTTACAGCCTCATTAGGAACAGAATAGCCTCAATATCGGCGATCGTTTATGAACTTCAAAAATGAGTTTCTGCTCGCCGAGTAGATTCCTGCCTAGATTACGAACAATCGCTGCCTATGAATAAACATTAACGTTCACTAGATTAATACGGAGATTATAAGACTTATTGCGTTGTACTTAGCGCGGTTGTTGCTTGTTCAGTTCAGCTGGCCTTCAATTGTTTTAGTAAATTACCATTGCTTGCTGTGATGGTCGAAGCGCGCTTCCTTCTGAGTTGTGTTCGGAGAAAACAATCAGGTTCATGTGTGGTTCGTTTTGAATGGATTTGTGTCATAAATATTTGGAGTAAGGTTTCATGTTTACAAATTTTAAAAATACAGATAAATATTTGAAACAAATTATAACTAGTAAGTATTTACATTTGAAACACTTTAGCTATCTGCAGACTTTGCTTAACTGATATTAAGCAAGGCAAACCTACCTAGATTGTTTGCAAAAGTATTAATGCCAATCGATAGCGTCCCCAAATATATTTTGTAAAAATTATTCGTTAAATAATAATTAACTTGTGATATATTTCATTATTTCAAATTAGTTCGTTTATAAAGAAGATTAAAAGAGTCAGGCAGATCTGTAAAACAAAAGAAGTAGTATAAAACAATGAGTTGTAGCGGGCCGCAGCCCACTGATGAAAGAGGAGCCAACCGCCGAGTCGGGCCGCTAAGCGTGCGCAGGCGCATCGCTAAAGGGTTTTTCCCTCTAATAGACGTCCCGCCAGCATCATTAACCGGCCGGAGTTGCCAGATATTCGCTAAATGTGACAGACACAACCTTTTTTTGGTTACGACCAAATATGGCGTCTATAAGGACATAGATTGCACAAAGGACTTCAACGTTGGGCTTTTGTAAGACTTGTGCAAATTAAATTCGAAAGATTTTGAACAGATGTGTTGTATATACCGTGAAGTTTAATGAATTACTATAGGTAATTCAACATCAACGAAACACTGACGGGCAGGCATGAGTCTAGAATTCTTTCTCTACAATTGAGTGCTCATTTTCCCTCATATTATTGCAGAATAGAACATTATCAAAATTCTTGATGTCTCTCTTTCTGGCTAAATAGATAGTGAAAGACTTCAGTGATTATTGTAGACACCTGGTGAGCGTGGTCGTGTCCAAGACTAGGCTCCTGCACAAGGGTCCGTCAGAGTAGACCCGGCTGGAATCTAATCACTCGCTGATGGGACCACCACAGAGAGAGAAGCCTCAAATGAGACACCGTCGCTTCGTTTTGGTTAAGGACCGGCTCACACCGCTTCTTACCAGTATCAGTATCATTCAGCCGAATACTAACTAACGAGTTTATAAAGATCCTTAGTTTCTGTAATATTTACGAAATAATCTCGTTTTTGTTGTTTTGCTGTCGTTGAAACTTTACCGTGTAAAGCTTACTTACCTAATACACACATCGTGGTCCCTTAATTTTTAAATGAAGGTACCTAGGCTATCTATTTAACTACTTAACAAATGTAACAATGTTGTGAGCCATTGAAAATATTGAAATTGAAGCGAAGAGAAAACCAAAACCACCTATTTTCTTTTACTATTTTGATAATTATTTATAGTTTAAATAAAGTATGACTTGTCGAAAGTATGATTTCTGATTATAACTTAACTAAAATTAGCAGACGTGTTTTACTCAGACTTAGTTTGAATTCTAACTAAGACTCTTCATGGGCCATAGCTCTTACTGAGGAGTAGAAATGAAAATCATAAACCCTAGGTATACCGAAATTCTAAGCTCTATATCTACCTAGGCCTTGCACTTCATATGGTACGTCACATAATTTTCACAAATGCAATACTTTCCACCACTGTAATTGCAACGGTAAACCCAACACCCATAAACTTACAGCTTCAAACTTTTCCAGTTCATTATTTCCAAATTTGAAGTTCCAATTTGTCAAAGTAAAAACCCCAAGCGAGTCGTCTGCCCCAGTGCCAAAGAGTCGGGGGTGTATTCTAATCGCGTGTTAGCGCAGCTCGTTTTTGCTAACGAACGTCGCGTTAGACGACGACGACGATTCGACGGGAATTTAGCCTCATTAAAAGTTGCGACCTGCAGCCAATTTGGAACGACTGTGCACTATCACCAGCCGACCGCACGCGAATAACGGGCGCTTGTAGAGGTGAGATGATGCGCGAAGGTCTGACGAATGGCGGGGAGGGACAGGTGCCTTACTCTTAATCGGTTACAACGATATTTAGAAATAGAGTAATTGTCGTATAATGTCATGCAAATATCTTTACTTGTGGACACAATTTGTAGTCTGAATCTTAGAAGCGTTATGATTTTCTTTTCTTTATATTCTTGCATATACATTTTAAATATAGTAGAGTAACATTATAATCTAGCCATATAGATTTGACGAATGGGTAATTTGGTTTTAACTTACTTTATAAAAATATATGTCGCAGATCGCTGCGTTTCCAGACCTCATTTTATTTCATACTAGCGAGCCTTCGTTTTGATACCATGCATTTCATAGTCAAGAGTAATGATAACTTCTTGATATGTATTCGGTCTCTTTGCTCTATAGGCGGCCAGGCCATAGAACATGTGATTCAAGGACAACAGACTGTTGATGGACAAATGTCATAAAAGAAAATTAATTACTTTAGTTGAAATAATGACAGTGACCATTTCTTGCATTTTTCTACATTATTATTTTGAGTTAAATCGCATGATTATCGTAGCTACGCTTTATTATTGCATGCGCTCGTGCACTGCATTAGCCCAGTAAAGATTGGTGTACCGGATAACACCTTGAGTGCGCTTTCCTGACAAAACCACATTGATGCTTGGTGGTCCGGTTTTATGGAGATGATCATGAAGATGATCCTGTTTTTCCCTCTAATTCGACATCAGAAGTGTGGATGTAACTTCTTGCCCACCTATTTATGAAAACGACCTTTCTACCAATGGTGATGCGTAATATTATTTTGATGGTATTTGTTGCTGCAACTATCTGTGAGTACTTTTGACTTTATTATGGAGACCAAAGGATAATTGCCATAAGTAAGTCCTGATAAATTATTTCTTAGTGAAAAATAAATTTGTCCTGAGGTCTTGTTATTTGCGTTGCCATGACAACCGACCTGTTGTCAAAGTATTGTCGAATTAAGAAGGAAAACAGGATCATCTTCATGATCATCTCCATAAAACCGGATCACCGAGCATAAATGTGGTTTTGTCAGGAAAGCGCACTCAAGGTGTTATCCGGTACACCAATATTTACGGGGCTAATGCAGTGCACAAGCGCATGCAATAATAAAGCGTAGCTACGATAATCGTGCGATTTAACTCAAAATAAATGCAAGAGATGGTCACTGTCATCATTTCAACCAAAGTAATTTTTTTTTTTTCTAAATTCGTCCATTTAGGACAGGCGAAAGCTTTATAGCCATACTGCCTCAACCAAAGTAATTAATTTTCTTTTATGACATTTGTCCATCAACAGTCTGTTGTCCTTGAATCACATGTTCTATGGCCTGGCCGCCTATAGAGCAAAGAGACCGAATACATATCAAGAAGTTATCATTCTCTTGACTATGAAATGCATGGTATCAAACGAAGGCTCGCTAGTTTGAAATAGAATGAGGTCTGGAAACGCAGCGATCTGCGACACGACCATCCTGACCTCTCACACTCCTGTGTGAGGCAATATCTGAACTTAGAAAGGATCTACAATCTGACGCTTCTTCCGCTCGGCTATTCTGACGCCAAAAGGAAATAAATGATAGAGCAAAGGTCATCACAATAAAATTTGGAAGTAAAGTAAAGCTGTTGCACTTAACCAGTGCAAAATAACAAATGAAATCAAATCAAAAATAACGAAACAAAAGAACATCAAGCTAGAAAACGCTCTATCATATTCAGTCGGTAGGTTCCTGACTCAACACTCAGCACTTAACCAGTGCTTCACTATGCTTAACCAGCAGTAAACCCAGAGCACTTAACCAGCGCTAACGCGTAGCACTTAACCAGTGTTACCAAAGAGCGCAATGTCAGTCCAATCCAACGCAAATAGCAAATCGCAAACACAGGCGTTCAAAACAAAGAAAGTAATTTATTCTGTTTCGTTATTTCATCAAATTTAATGTCAAAAGTTCATCATGAAAGGTATCTTAGTAGAAACTCGTTGCTCTAGCATACTCTTTGAAACAATACTATAGCCTTTTGATTTTAAAATAATTTCTTTTCCAAGCTATGCCTGAAGGGTAAATTACTAGTCAATATACTCTGACAACAGGTCGGTTGTCATGGCAACGCAAATAACAAGACCTCAGGACAAATTTATTTTTCGCAGTGAAATAATTTATCAGGACTTACTTATGGCAATTATCCTTTGGTCTCCATTATAAAGTCAAAAGTACTCACAGATAGTTGCAGCAACAAATACCATTAAAATAATATTACGCATCACTATTGGTAGAAAGGTCGTTTTCATAAATAGGTGGGCAAGAAGTTACATCCACACTTCTGATGTCGAATTAAGAAGGAAAAAGCGTCAGTTTGTAGATCCTTTCTAAGTTCAGATATTGCCTCACACAGGAGTGTGAGAGGTCAGGATGGTCGTGTCGCAGATCGCTGCGTTTCCAGACCTCATTTTATTTCATACTAGCGAGCCTTCGTTTTGATACCATGCATTTCATAGTCAAGAGTAATGATAACTTCTTGATATGTATTCGGTCTCTTTGCTCTATAGGCGGCCAGGCCATAGAACATGTGATTCAAGGACAACAGACTGTTGATGGACAAATGTCATAAAAGAAAATTAATTACTTTAGTTGAAATAATGACAGTGACCATTTCTTGCATTTTTCTACATTATTATTTTGAGTTAAATCGCATGATTATCGTAGCTACGCTTTATTATTGCATGCGCTCGTGCACTGCATTAGCCCAGTAAAGATTGGTGTACCGGATAACACCTTGAGTGCGCTTTCCTGACAAAACCACATTGATGCTTGGTGGTCCGGTTTTATGGAGATGATCATGAAGATGATCCTGTTTTTCCCTCTAATTCGACATATATAACTAAGAACGTGTCCATTGGCACTTTTTTTCTCAAATTTCTTAGTGAGAAGATACTTTTTTAATCTGTTCTTTAAATAATGAATTCTGTTACACTACGCTGCTGAAATAAATAAGATGCCACTACAAACTCAAACTCGCTCTTGACATAAGATGATGCTGAGTTAAGATAAGAGGTTAATTACCGATGATTTTGTGTCAATACTGCGTGCGTATTAACTAATATGAGGGGTGTAGGTGGGATGAATGTACCCAGCAGGTCCAGTGCTATAATGAGCAGCACCCCGGCCCACCTGCCCTCGGATTAGTAAACAAACGTCTTTACGAGCGGGTTTACGAGCCCCGCGATATTTCGGTCTCGCGCACCCGTTTTACGACATAATGAATTCGTTGATGAACTAGGCGGCGTCGAATACACGGCGCGTGCGGACCATCCTATTAGGCTAACGGCTACTTGTTATTTGTTATATAATATAATTACATTTTATAAAACAATAAATAGATAATGCAGGATAATTTACAGAACACCGTCTAGCCGCAAGCTAAGCATAGCTTGTGTTAATAATGATCATAAATTAATTATATTCTCGTAACGAAACATTTCTTAATTTCTTTACAAAAAAATCATAGAATTTACGATAAACCTACTGATAATTATCAAAAACAACAAAAATAAAATACAGGAATAATCTACCAAAGAAAAAAAAAACTCGTTCGTTGAATATACAGCGTACAGAAGAGCCTTAACAGGGCTTCTCCAGTTCAATACCATTTAATGAAATTAATAATTGCGGCATTAAAGTCCTTCCTCCTGGTGAGATAATAATGTTGGGTTGGGTCGGAACAGTCCGACCGTGTAGAGCAGCCATTAGAAAGTTTCGAAATAGGCGCGCTGACCGGCGCGGATCGGCCGCGGTGCTCCCGCTACTTTTATGAACTATTATTCTATTATTTGATGCCCTCGATGTTGCTCCTTACGGCCGGCTCTACCGCACTCATACGGTACGAACTAAATATTGCCTTAGGTATCAAAATATTGTTTTTATGATTTATGTGACGAAAATACGAAGTCTAATAGTTGTTAAAATTAGTCCTACGGCTGAATTTCATACTACGTTGCTTCTATCCAAAGTTCATATTTGTTGTCGTTTCCATAAAAAGCTAAGAAAAACATGGTGTCAATGAAGATGACGTAAAAACTAATTAAACTAATTTGGCTGGTCTGAAAATGTCACCGTCCCTTTCATAATCTTACTCTTAGATCTTACTTTTATAATAAATGGGAAAGTCTGTGTGAATGTTTGTAATAGGTAAACTCCGTAACTACTAATGGGGTGGTAAAGTTTGTTTGAAAAATAATTATTCCTTGATTTATTCTTATTTCCTTGGTTCGTTTCACTCAAAACTATAAATTATAGGTAGGTATAAATTAACTGTCGAGTGAATAATTAAACACGTATTTTTTATTTTTACACAAATAACCCTATAATAGGGGTGTACAATAAATCCTCTCGCAGAAATGATCTCAAACTATACTTACCCACATGTTCTACTAACTATCGTAAATTCTCTTACCTACCCCACACAATCAATATTTTTAACATTAATTACTCCCATGTTGACCTTTTTCATAACAAACAAAATATTTTCAAAAATCTAGTTAACACAAATTTCTTCAATGCAAATCAGTAGGTAACATTATGATTTGGATTTATGTGAAACTTACAAACTATTTCATTTTCCTTGTTTATAACATAACCAACAGGCAAATCACTATAGACATAGCTTACCCATTCATATAGGTACAATTATATCTTGTACTTTGCTTATGTAACTACTCGACTGTTTAATATTTTAGTTTAGGCATATTTAAATACCACAAGTGAAAACTGTTAAGCTTTAGTTTTAACCACTACTTTTGTATCCACATAAGTATTTTTAAGCTGTTTGTTTTCCATCTAAAATAAAATAAAATAAATAAATTTCTGAAGTTTGTATAAAAAGCTCTGGTTCGTGGGCGAAGCCGGGGGCGCGTCTAGTGATTGAAATAAAAAAGAACGCATCATATTTATCGCTTTTAAAATAGTTTAATTCTGGCGGCATCCGAATTGAGACCTCTTTGATTGGCCTTTAAATTTAAATATCAAATAGTTAATCTTGAGTGGAGATATAATTTATGATTCAAAACCAACTAAAATAATATAATTTCATCATAAATATCAACTCGAGGGTACTTCCCATACAAACAACTTAATTCTGAGCCTGCTTATCTATTAGTTAGCAATAAACCACTTAAGGTTGATATATGGGCTGGTATTACATAATTAAGGCATCTCCGATAAAGTTAAGCATAAATTGAGATAGTGGTAGGTACCGGCGCGTCGCGTTATTATGAGGCAGCGGGTGAGTCGCAGAGAGCACGCGAGATACTGCGGGGTTAACACGTGGGGTTAATTAAGATCAGGGGCGCTGTGCCGCGCTAGGGAGGGCTCGTCAAGCCGAATCCGAAGCCACACGCTGGGGCCGAAATCGAAAGCCGAAATTGCAAACTGCAACGTTTCTTTGAAATATTTTTAGGCGATGCCTACCTACTTTCCGACGAGAAATCCAAAAAGTGTAACATTTGTTTCAACATTCAGAGTTGCTTTGGAACTGGAATGGAACTGGTTTAAATATTATTGTAATCAAACAAACATATACTTACGTCAATTATTTATAATACATATCAGATATTGAATTGTTTTGTGCCAGCGAGTCTCGCTCTACCTGTAGGTAGAGTCGGTATGCCTACTACGGTAAATAGTATTAAACTATCTTTCATTCCTTGCCCTAATCGAACTATGAAACTCATTTTACTTAAAATAAATATGAAGTCAGTATTTGAAGGAAGCCGAAGGTAGTTCGCTGAAGCCGAACCCTCTCGCGCCGACTTCAGTTTGCTGAGCACTGCTCCTTAATTGATACGATTTGATCGTCATCATAAGCGTTCCCGCACTCGCATATCATTTAATTAAAGTTTATCTACGTAAGTATACTCACAATATAATGACATAATTACTACGACACGTAGCGATCGAGTACATTTCCTTCACACAGTGCGAACGGTGTGCATTTTTGAACAGAATTCGCGTTCGAAATAAAGAATGGCTAAATACACAGAATTCATGAAAAGGTTTCGGACGTTGACAGTAAAATCATAGTGCGAAAAGTATGCATAAAGTGTTTCGATTGCGAAGCGGCGGATTGCTGGCGCGCCCGTTCGACATGACGGTAACAAGTGGAATCCCCACTAAACCGAATCTCGGCCAGTAAATATTATTAAAAATTCCTTTGACAGCGCGGCGGCGGCTTCGGTATCGAGTAATGATTTGTGTACGTCCCGTCGCCCGCGTCGCTGTCATACTTGCGCCAAATTTTCACCCGAAGGTTTTTTCCTATTTTCCGAGCGCGCGGCGGCGGCCGGCCAGTGCGTTTATTTATTAACGGAACTCGTCCGTGTATGCGACACGTCCGGCGCCGCCTCCGCGCGGATCCGAACCCTACTGCGCCGGGATAGAGTGCAGCGCGGCGGCCCTGCGACGTTTCGGCTGCCGCCGCCGCACGGGCGCTCCACACATATCAATTTCGAATAGGTTTCCTATCCAGAGATTGCGTTTTGATCGTTTTGTGTAAAACTGTTGCCCTAAATTAAACGTTTTAATAATAGAATAGAAATAAAACGAGTCGCCGTCGACGCGCGGATGGCGCGCTCGGTTCATATTTCATTAGTTTTAGTGAGTCGTGAAGCGAAGGCAAACATCGGTCGTTAGCGGTGGCCTCGTGCGGACCACATCAATGATTGGAACGATCAATTACTGAGTTCCAATTAGCGATAGTGCAATGACAAATCAAATTGAACGGGTCCCGCTCGGGAGTCGGCAACGAGAGCGAACCGGACTGCGCGGCCCGGGGACGTGGCGCGACGGACTCGAGAGCGTCATCTTACCAAACATTCTACGTTCCAAAGATTCTACATTATTACGTTCCAAAGATTCTACATTATTACGTTCCAAAGATTCTACATTATTACGTTCCAAAGATTCTACATTATTACGTTCCAAAGATTCTACATTATTACGTTCCAAAGATTCTACATTATTACGTTCCAAAGATTCTACATTATTACGTTCCAAAGATTCTACATTATTACGTTCCAAAGATTCTACATTATTACGTTCCAAAGATTCTACATTATTACGTTCCAAAGATTCTACATTATTACGTTCCAAAGATTCTACATTATTACGTTCCAAAGATTCTACATTATTACGTTCCAAAGATTCTACATTATTACGTTCCAAAGATTCTACATTATTACGTTCCAAAGATTCTACATTATTACGTTCCAAAGATTCTACATTACTACGTTCCGCATCTGTCACGCACCGCGGCCGACCCGGACGTCATGACCACTTCAGTTTACATGACGGCGGCGCCCGACAATTGTGATTCATAAAACAGCGAGATAAAGTTCACTACACATTACTTATTACTTACAGATCTGAATGAAACAAAATAAAACAGCTCGATTTGATCAAAATCCCGGAGCAAGTGCAACAAAAGCACGGTGTGAGGGAGATGTGAGTCCAATTATTCCGAACTTCCCGCCACACTCCGACCGACGCCGCGACAGTCTCGCAAACGCAAGATGTTCTTTGCCCTTACGATAATGTACCTCGTTCGAGAACACCGAGCACCTCCTCCCCTAATTGGGCTCACCTATCTAATTTGACCGAAGTTATTCCTCTAATTGGGCGTCAAAGCTCTTACGCCGATGAATACCTGGTCTCGAACTACCTGGAACGAGCACTTTCAATTGAAGCTGTTTCAGTGAATTTAACATCCGCCGTATATACAGAGTTAGGAAATCATTGGATATTAATTAAGTAATACTTTATTAGCAAGGAAGAACATCTTATTGACTTATATATAAAGTTGCAAATCTCTTACTTCAAATAAGTAAGTATATGTGTATCTGTATTAGTTTTGCTAAAATATCATTTTTTTGCTCATTTTAACTTTTTTTAAACAAATGTTTTCATTATAAATTTCAAATTCAAATTTCCTTATTTCAGTAGAAAACCTTATTGTACGAGCAAGATTAAGTCATGACGCGACAAAGATATCTGAGTACCTAACTTGCCTGCCTGGCCACCTGACTTAACTTGTTCAAAACCGCACTGAACCGGATTCATTAGTCTTAATAGTCTTAAGTTGTGATTAAGATTTAAGGCGCTTTTAAAATTGTCTAATTCCTATATGCCATATTTCCCGTCATGTTCTTGTAATATTTCTCGGTTTATTCCTTCCTTAGAAATAAACCGAGAGCGAGTTGTTCCGAAGCAGCAAAGCAATATTTCCTATCAACCCTTCTCGTAAGCCGGCCGTCCAATTAAGAAGCCAAACACAGCGTCAATTTATAGTAACAGTGACTTGGCTTGTACAAGATGTGTTCATCTCGTGAATATCTCGAGCGGGAGCGGCGGGAGGTCCGCAAACATGTCCGTATCCGCACCCGCACCCGCACCGCCGCCGTGCCTTCGAGCCGCTGAACTGCAGGGGTATTCGGAAACTCCGTTTCCGAGTCACGGACACGGAATCTGATGCGCGGCGCTAAATTCAAATATCTTGGCAGTTTTTATTATATTCTGCATTTTAGATGGAATATAAGTATCGACTAGAAAAAATACTATCTACAAAACGTACATATACTATTTTCGATCACTCCATGTTACAAAAAATATCATAATATATAAAAGTCCATCATTTGGCGAAATGTTGATTTTTAGTAATACGTCTTACTTATTATTAATTACTCCGAAAGTAGCACTAAATCGAAATTAGTAAAAACATGGTTCATAGAAAATGTTCTACTAATAAAGGTTAAATACTTTTCCGCTATTTATATTTCCTGTAGAACGCATAAAATATTAAAAACTTCAATTCTTGGTATCTCTAACCAAACTATTGTCTACTATTGTCTGTGCCACCTTTGGTGACCATCAAACTCTGTTTTCGTAGGTATCATTTCGTAAAATAGACAAAATGAAACTACTACAGATGCATTAAAAAAACTTATGATAGGCTTAAAAAACTGTACAAGTGAATTTTGGAAATTCCTTTGTTTTGCGGATAAAATAAGTGGGGGCGCCACTTCAGGTGCAGTTTGCGCCTTAAATGTTAAATTTAAAATTCGCGCGAATGTGCGTCAGATTCCGAGTCGATGACTGCAGCGGAGAGTCTGAATAGCCCGGCTGGTGATGACTATATTGACGGCGGTGGGACCCGCCGGTTCAAGGACGTCTCTACACATTCACTCTCCTGGCATTCCTGCTCTGCTCACTAAACATGTACATATGCAATGCTGTGTGTGTGCAATGTTTAGTTGGAAAGTTATACGAGTGACCTCTTGGATATCGACCTCGTGATAACACCAGTAGGTTTTTAACTAAATTAAAGTAAAAGAACCAATGCGCTGTTACCGGTTAGTGAAAATATTTATTTACTTATTTTATAGTTGGTGCTGTTTGAAATTTTGAACAACATTGGTCAGAAACAATTTATTATGAAATGTAATGAACTAAACTTTCATCTCATTTGATTTTATGAAAGCATTTAATTAAAATTTATTTATTACTGAACCAGATTCAATTTAACTTATTAATTATAACTAATTAACAAAAGTTAATGATTCAAGTCCATTATGATTTATAATTGAGGTTAATCTGAGCAACTTTTGAATCCGCCCATTACTGCTAGCCGCTTATCTGGCAACTTCAAAATTTGTTGGTTAAAGCTTTTTAATTAGTGATGTTTACTACTGTACTGCATAATTACTGCCTTTTTTACCGTGATATCAAACTCTTTGCTATCACCAAAGATAGCTAAAATAACTCAATAATTGAAGTCTATATCTTAACATTCATGTATGAAATCTTAGAAATTGTTTCCGATTCAACAATAGTAAAGATTGGAAATCGTAAATATTGAATATGTCGGCGCTCCCTAATGACAAATGACTGAAGAATCAAAGCTACACTTCAGCTACAAACAGTAGAGTCTATTCGAAAAGTACTATTCCTAGTCTCCCCTCGTCTGCTCGGCCAGCAATAAATATGCAACATTGTCTCCACGGCCAGCAGTGGACGGCACACCCGCCGCGGTATCACTCACCAACGTACAGGTACCTATCAGATGTCGATACATCTGTACGCTTTTGACATACTTCTAAGGCAGGCTCGTAAGTCTTTCAAGTGTTTAGATTTAATCATTTATTATGTGCAAGACCTTTGATTTAAACGAATCATGTCAGATCTAATTCAGGTATGTTCGTTTAATGATAGTGTTCTTAAGACTTGAACAAGACGGCGTGTAATCTAAACTTCGAAAGTGTCTGCCAATATCATAACAAAGCGAATCCAATCCCGAGCCAGTTTACCGCGATTGATCGGTAATCAAATTCCCAGCAAGAGTGACCGCTTCGTAGCCGCTCTTTAGTTTCTATTTAGTAGTCTGTCTTTGTCCAGAGACTTTGGTTGGAGCCCTACAAACGACATTAATCGGACTCGCTCTGGTCCGGGACGTCGTAACCCAATCTTCGGAGCGAGGACCCGATTGCCCGTCTTCCGGTCCAATTCACTTACACGAAGTCTTGGAGTCTGTTTCTTGAATTAACCAGCATTGAATTGATTAAAAATGTGGTCGAGGTTCGAACCAATAAGGGCAGGAACGGAGAACGGCGTCGCTGTTTACAATTATATGAGCAAAGACAATTCGAGCAAATTAATATTTATGCAGAACAAAATGTAGGAGACATAAGAACAGGCACATCACCGTTTTGGCACAATGTTAATTAGCGAGAGCCGACACAGGGCCTCATTAGGACCGGCGGTTACAATTAAGCCGCGCGTCTTTTGCAACTTAACGAGCGCCCAAATTGGAGGCCCTTGCCGCCCTCTCTGGACACGCGTTTAAATATACATTTTACTCAGGAATTATGGTTTGTGGGCTCGGGATGTGCCGTCTTTATATAATATGTTGTTCGAAGCTTGGCAAACACTCTCTAATCCTTAAGAAATAATATAATTTCCTAGTCCAGTAAATCTTCTAAAATGGTTCCTTTCAAAACAATACTACTACGAAATTTTTTTATAGATTTTTGCGGAGCGTCAAAAATTGACATATGACATCAAATTCCGATGCAAAAATAGTGTTTAGCTGTAGTAGGAGAGTAATGGAGAGCAGAGAGTGAAGGTGCGGCACGTCCGCCTGAAAGCGGTTCGTTAGGGCGGGCGCGGGGCGGGCGGGGCGCGGGCGGGCGGCGCCGTCAATCAAGGCAATTGCTGCTCAATCGGCAATCAGCCGCCGCCCGCCCGCGCCGCCTAACGAGACTCCGGGAAATACCAACTTCTTACCCGTTCCGATAACACTTTCGCTAACTAACCAACTTTTTGATTTGCAAGCTCTCTAACTGGATTTTTCAAGTTCATCTTGGAATTGGAATACGACGCGTTTACGAGTTGATGGCAGTTTTTATACAGTGTCATTGATATTATAATAAAAATGATAAAAATATTATTTTTTCCCCCTCTAAAGTATTTAAAGGATGTCAAAATGAATATGTGAAAAACATTTCGTAGAGGTGCTACGAAAAAATACACTTTTGTCGAGAAAAACATACCTAAAGAACGAGCTTGCCTCATCTCATACATAAAAAATAGCACTAAACTAGGAATATAAAAGTTTGCAGATAAACCGGCGGGCTCGCGAGCCGGTTTGCACTATGTTATACGATGCTACCTGTACAAGAACGAACACCTATCTTGTTTGTACACGCTCACAATACAAGTCATAAATCATTATAAAATTCGTACTAAAACATCGTAATGTTTATTTAATGATTCCGGTGGAGCGAGCTCGCACTCCTCCTAATTTTACACACACACAAACACACAATAACTTGGTACACACACAATAACTTGGTACACACACAATAATTTGGTACACACAGTAATCAGAAGGCGCAGTAGCACCATCCGCGCGCGGGACCGCAATCCATCACGTGGGACAAAAGGCGGGCGGCTGACTGCGTGAAGCGTTAATTTCCTTAACGTATCTTAATCAGAGCTCCTCCGAGTATAACCTATTGGACAAACAACTGACACGCGTGCGGTGAGTACTGTACCTACTGCCTCACGACTGTACCTGTTCCTTATAAGTTTAGTTGAAATGTTTACAAGTTATGTTTATCTTTCAGTTAGGTATTGTTTTTGGTTGTGAAATGGTCTGGTGTCGGTGTTTCCACATTTCTGCTGGGTTTCTTTGTAGATCATAGAGACGCAATACTCTTTTGAACGAAAAGCTATGCATCTCTATACAGAGAGTTGTGTCAAATAATAATAAATAAAAATTTGTCTTTTAACATATTTTGTGGGTGAGATGAAGGTATGTATTGAGGGTCGAGGAAGGCGTGCGGTGTGAGGCGGCAGGGAGCGGGCGGTGCGGTGCGGGGGGCGGACTCGTTAGTTGTTGTTTGCGGAGTGACGCGGGTCAATCAGCAGAGACATGCAGGGAACCGCACTTCTTCATACCTCCCTCCCCCCCGCCCCCTGTGCTGTGCCCCCGAGGAGCCGCTCGTTAGCCGCCCGTCTCGGCTGCGGGCGAGCCTTATCGAATGTAGGACGCACGAGCCGCCGCGCGAGGAGCCGGGACACTCTACGCTGAAGTTAGGGTTGCCAGATGGCCCTGAATCTTGTCCCGTGTCTAGTAGTAAGGCCTAATTGTCCCGGATTTCGAAAAACCTAAGAAATGTAGATTTTTAGACGTGCGGACTCTACATTTCTTGGCCCCGGCTCATAAAACCTGGATATTATACTAGTCGCATAGGAGGACCTTGTTTTTTTAGGAGGCGTCGGCTCATTCATAGATTTACAATACCACTAGCATTTGGGCTGGCGACCTTTCTTTTTATTAGCTGAAATTGTCCCGGACGTGGTAAGTTTAGATCTGACAACCCTGAGCCTCAACCGCCGGTAAACACGGGAAATCAGTCTTAAACGAATTTATGCGAATGACAAATACGAGGCTAAATATGCGATGCTAGTTACAAGTATTTGTAAAGATAAATCATGATCATTTGAAAAGCTTCGGTGAAAACTATTCTCAGAGAAGTATCGCGGAGATAATTGGAAGGAATGCCGTGCGTTTGGCTAATTAACACAGGATCGGAGCCGGCAGCCGCGCTCCGGGACGACGTACGGTCTTGTTGCACATCTGCGAAACCGACTGTACTATTATACAAATTATAAATATTTACTATGTGCTTCATTAATATTACACAAACAGTGTTCATTATATGTTTACATCTAAGAAATTTCTTGGCCATTAAAATCGTATGAAACTTAACGTGTAGTTATTTTAACGAACTGTAATGAAATCAACATAAAACTGAAATTATTTAAGAAGTCGTAGTAGTAAGTAATTGCATGGTATTTACATCCATTTACCTAACTAACAGCTCACCTGAGGCTAATGAATGCTCATAATTGGAAAAAAATACCTCAAAGTGATTTACAAGAGCACGTGGAAACAAAACAGGTTCCTGGTTTAACGGGCTCATACCGCGACATATTGATCAATAACACTTATGGCTATTCTCCATGTAGGGGCATTCATTAGACGGAGCGCACTGGCTGCGGCCGGCGACTCGCCTCCTAATGCGCTCTAAAGCGAACCTACAAGGTTAATTGACAACGGAGTGCGCCGGCAAAAACTTCGTTACCTCCGCCCTGAATTAGTCCTTAGCGGTCTTTAACAAGACCTATCTAGCTGTTCGCGAGCCGCCGCCGGTCGCCGCGCACTTTTTGCCCTCCGCGCGCAGGTATCGAACGGCTCCAAACATTCGGGTAACAATGCGCCCGCGCCGCTCTCTCTATACTTTTTGTGTCGATGCGTTCGACGGACGCGCCATTGTCATCTTCGGATGACGGACTAAAAACTGATCGAATCGATCAATGAGAAAGATCGATCGGGAGAGAGGAATCCGATGCCTTAAATGGTACTAATTAGTGGACCATGACAGGTTCCCAGTATAAGAGGTAGATAGATTTGAAAGTGAAAGGGTAATAGGACTGACCTGGTGTAGTCGCTCTTGCAGAGGATCATGCCGCCCTTGTAGTAGAAGGAGCGGCCCATGTCGGCGAGGGCCTGGGCGCAGGCGGCGCACTTGAGGCAGGCGTGGTGCCAGTACCGGTCCAGCGCGTGCAGCAGGAAGCGCTCCGCGATCTTGCCGCCGCAGCCGGCGCACTCGCGCAGCGCGGGCCCGTTGTTGTTGTTGTGGAAGTGCGCCTCGTGCCCGTTGGAGAAGCCCTCGGGCGAGGGGGCGTGCGGCGAGCGCAGCTCCGCGTACCCGTGGTAGTTCATGGCGAGCGCGCCGGCGGCCAGCGCGCCGCGGCCGCGCGCGCGACCCGCTCCGACCCGGGGACCTGCAACCAACGCAACCAGACCTCTACTACACCGTCGACGAGGAGGGACGGGCGCGCGCCGCGGGGCTCTGTCGCGATCGGATAACTCCGAGCTCGCGGATCGTCTCCTGGACTCGTTTCTCCTGGCGGTCCCGGGTTCAGGCGTAGGCCGCGGGTGGCCGCTTATAAAATTTTCCAATTAGCAATTTCATACAATTAGGAGCGGGTGAAGGTGCGGGGTGGGGCGCGGGCGGCGCGGGGCGGGGGAGCGTCAACCCGATCCAATTAGGTGGTGGCCGGCGAGCGGCCGTCTCCGCTGCCTGTCGCCATAAAACTTAATTAAACGTTTAAAAACAAGTATTCATTAAAGAATGATCAAGCTTATGTAGTCATAAATAACCGGATTGTCCCTCGCGGAACGAGCGCCGTAATTAAGACTGCACGGAGTTGATCAGACGCACTGATTTGGAACTACCCTTCATTAGAGCGCAGCCTCCGCGGTGCTCGAACTAATTAAGAATAACGGACGCTTTAAAGGCGTAATTAATTTAGATTGTAATTGTATTTCTCTGAGAGTAAAGTAGACAATTATTTCAGTAGCCAGCCCTTTCTTTTGGAGCGATTTGCTTTGCTGAATGTAATTTGCTTAATTTCTGTGTCGGACAGAATAAAGGGTTGTAAGAGCGTCGGATTAGTGCCGCCGCGCCGTCCGTCCGTACGCTGAACAGACGGACTCTGTTTGTTTCTTTGCTTACATTTTGTGATGAACGAGTTTATTTTATTATTTGTCCGAACAGCCGACGCCCGCTCGGCTGCGCTGGAGGGCGCCCAGTCGTGGCCCCGCCCGGGGCTCCGCCGCCAGCCCCGCGCCCCAACTCCCTCCCTGTCCGTCCACGCGTGCCCCGCGCCCTAGCTCCCTCCCTGTCCGTCCACGCGTGCCCCGCGCCCTAGCTCCCTCCCTGTCCGTCCACGCGTGCCCCGCGCCCTAGCTCCCTCCCTGTTCGTCCACGCGTGCCCCGCGCCCTAGCTCCCTCCCTGTCCGTCCACGCGTGCCCCGCGCCCCAACTCCCTCCCTGTCCGTCCATGCGTGCCCCGCGCCCTAGCTCCCTCCCAGTCCGTCCACGCGTGCCCCGCGCCCCAACTCCCTCCCAGTCCGTCCACGCGTGCGCCGCGCCCTCACAACGACGCAAGGAGTTCTACTCCTCACATGGTCAAAGCTGTTGCATAGAGATTCACGCTCGATTTCCCTAATGGAATCTCAGTACAAGAAAACAAAACTCATTTTCCATCGCACTTAGGTCATCAGCTCAGGCATCCAGGATATAATCTTAGAGGCCTTCCTTGGTATCTTAAGCGCAGGAAATAAAGCTCATTTTCACTTGGCAATGTTCCAGTTGTTGCGTGCCCACTAATTAGCCCCCTCGCGTGCGCTCCTTAGATAGGCAGGTACAGTTAGCTGCATAAACATGTATCCAACTTTAATTTGACTAAATGATTACATCATCATCATTATCATCAGCCTTAACTTACTAGTTGTGCATAGGGATTCCCTTATTAGCATTATATTGGATCTAATTAGGGAATAATGCCTGAATACGCTGGGCAATTCAGGCATTATCCCTTAGCGCCGATCGGGCATCGCAGTTGAGGAGTTAAACATAAGGTTCTAGGCCACTTCTTCGTATTTAACTCTTCCGCCTCATAGCATTTTTTGGTTATTGACTAAAATATAAATGTAGCATGTATCATTTATTGCTCGTGGTCCTTCTGTGCATTTCACCTTAGTGGTCAATACTGAAATTAAACATAATAGTTATAACTAGATACCCGCTCTTTGATAAATACGATGACATTATATGAAACTTACATATTGTCGCAGCTGACTGTACCTACCCGGAATAGGCGCGAACTTAGAACAGCCTTTAATGTCTCTGTTTGGTCAATCTATAGTGTTCTTTAATCTATATACGGTCTTACAATCTCTACGGTTTTAGATTTTCTATTTTTTAACTTCATTAAAGGCCCTCGTCCTCAGGTTTGGTGCCGCGGGGCGGGGCGGGGAGCGGTGCGGGGTGTGGGGGGATTGTTCCGCGGCCGTGGTGGTAATGGTACTCTGAGAAAAGTCCTAAGAATCCTACAAAAATGCACTACTTTACTTGCAACAAGTACCTACTTTCAACGGGATATCAAATAACATGTTATTCTTTCATTCGTCCCACCATTTCATTAAAACACTTCCTATGAAAGCCAGCCTGTTAATTGTTATAATCGTATCAGAAGCTTTAAAGAGTCTTAGTGGAAACCAAATTATAATCCTAATAATTTAACTGTTGTTATAAACGTAAAAACGGACTTTAAAACTACTAACTTAATGTTTTTATCTTAGGCTTAGCAGCAGCACAGTTAAGTCCTGCTGATCCCTGATCCCTGATGATCATCATCTAAAATCAGTCCAAAGAAGAACAAAAGTGAAAGTGTATTTTCATTTGTGAAAAACATACAGACGAACAAATACTTCCTTATTTTTTACAAGTAGGTATTTAACACTTCAATCGGTCGATCGATTCGAAATCGTACAGATAGAGCGCGTGGCCCGACACGCACTTGGCCGGATTTTAACATATTCGTAGGTTGTATATATTAACATGTATATACAACTTCTTTGTTGTGCTTTCTTATGGTTGTAACCTAAATGAGTATTTAATTGTTGAACGAACATTAATTACATCCGCTTTGCGTTACACTCAGCTCTGCATGGAGCATACAGAAATACAGATTTTATTCATTACCCCTAAGTAACATGTCAATACACCTGAGTAGTCTATGTGGGCATAGGATGTGATCTATATGTTTCTTAGGTCGGGTAGGTACCTATATGCATAAGTAAAGAAAGAAATAGTGAAGTTAAAAGGGAATTAAAGTTAGTTGTCATGATATTTATGAATAAAAAGATAAAGGCAGAAATACGATAAATGGGTCATATTGTCTGTATGGTCTGGTTGTGTCTATATGTTGTTGAAGTTCTTGAATTTTATATACATGTATTTCTCTGGTTAGAAGTGTTAGAACCGATTATTAGAGGCAGTTATTAAATGAATGGTATTTGATCAGACGTGCTAAACAGTTACCTGAACATTTACCTGCAATAATGTGTGAGTAATGAGCGAGCGCTCATCAATGAAGTACAATTTATTTGGGACACAATACAACGTGTATATTACAGGGGCTTACGTCTTTCATACTAAACGCAGTTAGAGCGGAAACGTGTTCTATGCGCATCGGTTCAAGGTTGGTATTGGCACGGTGTCGTCGTCGCGTGTTAGTCGCGGGGTGGGCTGGGAGCCGACAGGTGCCGGTTTCATTATTCAGGAACCATTGATTGGGTACTTTGTTGTCCTTTAAAAATATAAGGACGAAGACACACGGAGAATACAACTATCGATACATCACAACATGTATTACCTATAACGAAATTAAAATTACCCAAATAAATTTTAGTAGGTTTATCAGTTGTTTAAGCACGGCCGCAATGCAAGATGGTGAAGAATGCAAGAGGCTGGCTAACCTAGCCGCGCGGCAAAGACTTCGCTTCGCTCGCGTTTTTTTGAAATTTTACCTCGAGTAAAGTAATGTGGGCCAAACCAGACATCATCATCAAATAGTTTCAAGCTAAGCAGAACTTTTGCAGATCGTGCAAACGTTTGTGCTGAGGCGACAATCGAACCCGCAAATCCTGCGGCGGAGGGAGTCAGGTCGAGCTGTATACCCAACCAATCATTGAAGAGCCATTCTTTCATCTTACAGTGCGGCCGTGGTGCCCTCAACTGTTTTAAATAAGAAGGTCAGATTTTGCCACTGACTTTTTTATTCACATATGATGATGACTATCATTTCGCTCGCGCGCTGTTTTTTTACCTCAGAATGATGTATACTGTTTACTGTCATGTCGCTATTTTCCGCTCGTGTACGTACCACTTTAATGATGGCAATAGCTCCCGACAACAAAGCGATAAGCCCCATTTACAACTTAAGTGATTTTTTTTCAATTATGACGATGATTTTGAATTTTTGCCGTAAAAGTGTGTGTCATCCTTGTTAGTGATGTTTGTTTCCCCATTCTTGGAGTGTGGCTCTAAACGGTGACGAGGCGGTAAGGACCGGTTCTTATGAACATCACAATTATAATGAGTATTATGAATCCTTGCAGTTGTATGTGTTTAGGTCAGTGGGGGCGAGGTGGTCTCGGTAGGTAGGTGCAGTGCTTGTGCTTGTATAAGTAAACTAATATTATAAAGAGGAAAGATTTGGACCACGGGGTTAGACAGATATCAATAATTCTTTCACCTTTAGAATCCCAGGTGGGTTGACGGTCTGCGAAAGACTGCAGGCAGAATGAATGCGGCAAGCTGAAGACAAGGCGATATGGTGCTCATTGACAGGCCTATGCCCTGCTGTCGAATAGTATAGGTTGATGATGATGATTATCCCTGGTAAACAATAACTACTAAGTACCTATTTAAATTTAGCAATCCTTACTAAAACTTTAATTACGTAACCTAACACATACATTTTATGTTGTATAGATAGAACCTTTAAATATGGAGGAAGGAGGTTTCTCCTGAGTATTATAGTGTCATTTTGAAAGTTATTTTACATTAGTTTTGTAATACCAGTCTGCATAGCAAGGAAGTGCGCGCAATAGCTAGTGAGTTATAATCAGGTGTTGAAAGAAGTCCCTCATCGCAGCCCCGGTCAGTCAAGCCTACGTTTAGTGCGACGAGTAACGTAATTAAGACGCAACCGCCGGCGAAATTAAACGCGAGACGGAATGAGAATGTGAGCCTAATTAGAGCCGCGAGGAGGGAGGGGTGGAGGGGGCAAGAGGTGGGGGGAGCGGGCAGAGTCCCTCGCCCTCAGTGAGCTGCTGACTGTTGCATCGACAACATCAGGACCACGGAGCGGTGGTGGTGGGAACTTGCTATACCTACACGGGTTTTATGCTCTAAAGTTGGACTGATGAAAATGGAATTCGTTTCTCTGAATCAAAATAAGTATATAGAGTGCATATGAAGGACATGATAAAGGGGAACTTGCTGAGGACAGGCAACTTAGGATGAGCAGTGTTTCAAAAATGACCCGGTATTGAAGACAGCATCTCTAAAAACATTTACGTTCATAACTAGGGGCCGTAGAAAATTTAATGTCAAATGCTACATATTTCAGACAGGACGAACAATGTTGCATGCAACAATGTTGCCAATAAATAATCTGAATCTGAACATGGAAATATTATTGAAAACGGGATACAGGAACGTCTATCGGTCTTCCTACTAATACAAAAATACTATTATAAACGCGAAAGTTTGTAAGAATGGATAGATGGATAGATGTTTGTTACTCTGTCACGCAGAAACTACTGAATGGATCTGAATGAAATTCGGTACAGAGATAGATTATAGTCTGGAATAACACATTACTACATAGTATAAAACAATGTCGCTTTTTGTCCCTATATCCCTTTGTCCCTTTGAATGCTTAAATCTTTAAAACTACGCAACGGATTTTGATGCGGTTTTTTTAATAGATAGAGTGATTCAACCGTGCAAAGCCGGGGCGGGTCGCTAGTATGCTATATTTAATTCCGAAATTCCCACGGGAACTGGAATTACGCGGGTGAAACCGCGAGGCGCTGCTAGAATATAAAAATAAAATGTAGAGCGTGGCGACTGTCATTAGCTATGTTACAGCTACAGGCGCCACTTGCGGGAATGTTACTCTACTCACCCGTTACAGAAACATCATTACTGCAGTATTCTTTGGTCGGCTCAGAACAGAATCAGCTGGAGGCAATGAGATAGTCATTCGTATAATGGAGTTGGAGTAGGACGGAGCGCGCGAGGACATTTCACGGAGTGACTCGTAAACTAGCACTCATTCTGTGTGGCTTTGAAGATTAGTTCATTACTACAACCACACTACAACTATACCTACTTTACAAAAATACCTATCTATTTGGATATGTACTAACTGGTTGCATCTACTACGAAGAAAAATAGAATAGGTAATTTATTTAAATAGTGGTCAAATGCAGATTATTGATGATAATGCTGGAAAATTCACAGAACGTTATCTGGCCCAAGCTAAGCAGAGCTTGTGTTATGGGTAATTAAAGTACTCTAGGTATAACTGATGATTAGATAAATGAAAAATATATTATACATAGGATAGATGTTTAGTCTATTTTTTTAAACATTTGTCCCGCGACTGGAATCGAACTCGCAACCACCTACTTCACAGACGACCGTCGCTCGCCGCACCGCAGAGGTCGTCAATATTGGTCCTTAAACCTCAACTAGTTCTACTCACACAAAAAGTTCACATGATTTAAACAAAATTATGTTCAAATGCGCTCATTATCTGTTATTATGAATAATGATTGTAACATTGTGTTTCTGGGCATAGTATTCACGTTCGTCGATCGAACGGTTGTAGTCGCGGCGACACAATATATAACATCACTCGCAGCCGCCGGTCCGAACCAAGTTGGTAGAGAATCAGAATAGTAATAATTACCGACAACTTCAACGTATTTTTGGCAACGAGATTTTTGCCACGAATCTGCCGCGATTGCTTACAATAGAGCATTTCGCATGTGTATGCAAGATGCAGCAATCGCAATCACGGCAACTGATCCTCAATCTTAAAAACTACATGTATTATAGGAAATTATTTACCTATTCAACCTAGAAAGACGAAACACAGCGACGGATGTCCGGCGAGATAAATTATTAAGTGCGTGATTCTGCTCTGCTCTCTTCAACATTTCTGCTCCATGGTTCCAGCGGCCGGCTCGCGGTCACGCGCAACATTTCTGCTCCATGGTTCCAGCGGCCGGCTCGAGGTCAAGCACAACATTTATGCTCCATGGCTCCAGCGGCCGGCTCGCTGTCACGCACAACATTTCTGCTCCATGGCTCCAGCGGCCGGCTCGCGGTCACGCACAACATTTCTGCTCCATGGCTCCAGCGGCTGGCTCGCTGTCACGCACAACATTTCTGCTCCATGGCTCCAGCGGCCGGCTCGCTGTCACGCACAACATTTCTGCTCCATGGTTCCAGCGGCCGGCTCGCGGTCACGCGCAACATTTCTGCTCCATGGTTCCAGCGGCCGGCTCGAGGTCACGCACAACATTTCTGCTCCATGGCTCCAGCGGCCGGCTCGCTGTCACGCACAACATTTCTGCTCCATGGCTCCAGCGGCCGGCTCGCTGTCACGCACAACATTTCTGCTCCATGGCTCCAGCGGCCGGCTCGCTGTCACGCACAACATTTCTGCTCCATGGTTCCAGCGGCCGGCTCAAGGTCACGCACAACATTTCTGCTCCATGGTTCCAGCGGCCGGCTCGAGGTCACGCACAACATTTCTGCTCCATGGTTCCAGCGGCCGGCTCGAGGTCACGCACAACATTTCTGCTCCATGGCTCCAGCGGCCGGCTCGCTGTCACGCACAACATTTCTGCTCCATGGTTCCAGCGGCCGGCTCGAGGTCACGCACAACATTTCTGCTCCATGGCTCCAGCGGCCGGCTCGCTGTCACGCACAACATTTCTGCTCCATGGTTCCAGCGGCCGGCTCGAGGTCACGCACAACATTTCTGGTCCATGGCTCCAGCGGCCGGCTCGCTGTCACGCACAACATTTCTGCTCCATGGTTCCAGCGGCCGGCTCGAGGTCACGCACAACATTTCTGACTCGAGGTCACGCCGCCGCCGGATGAATGCCGGACCCATTAACGGTCATTATATGCAAATATTATAACACTTAGCTTGTACCGAGGTAATGCATAGCTATTTGTATCGATTTTGGAGACCTGCTAACTTACAATTTAGTTACTTTGCTCTTTTAATCCACACAGTTTATAGGTTGAGCTTTCATTCTTAGTTTTCATAAATCGGTTTGATAGTTAATAATAGCGAGTGTCTAACGTTATAATGAACACATGAATCAAATAATAAACAGCCCGCGAACCACACAATACTGTAACCCATCACCGTTAAAAGAGCGAGTGAGTGCAAACCCGCGCGCCTAATGAACCTTGACAATTAACTCCAAACTTGAAGTAGCGTTCGATTGGATGAAATTAATCAATGGCGAGTCCCGGCCGGCGCGGGTCGGTTCCCGCGCGCCCCGGTCGCGTGTCTCCACTGGCAGGTCGCACTCGACCCACTCAGCTTACACCTAGCGCCTTGCTAACATTATCGACAGTAAACATAAGTACTGTCCTATGGTTAAAATTCAGTTAGGTACTTACGTTAATTTTTTTTCCGGTAAGTCATCTCCAAGAATCGGAAAGTATTTAGGTTTACTTCAACACAAGGGTAGGTACCCAAAAGTAACAAACCAGTTATTTTGGCGTGACTTCTCATTTACATCCTTTCTCTCTGCGAATGATCATCCATGTATTGTATAATATACATCAGTCATCTAGTACCTACCCATAACACAAGCTCGGCTTAGCTTGGGGCTAGATGATGCTGTATGGATTGTCCAGCAATATTTATTTATATTCCTAAGTAAAAGGGTTTATTATAATTAAATTAGTAAAACGGCATTTTGCATGAATGGTGCGTCCGGAAGGGTTAGGAATAACCCCAGTCCACCGTCAATGGAATGGATATTTTATGTTCCCGTGTGGGCGAGGTGGACTTCAATTTGTCCGCAGTTTTTTAATTAGTATGAATGTGTGAGAATTTACTTCAAATCTGGTGGCGTTTTTTAAAATTGAACTCTATCCATTCACAAACCAAAACATAGTTTAAAAAAGCATAAAAGCAGTCTACATAATGTCTGCTCCACCTACAAGGTACAAGTCTGTAGTTGCACCATTGAGACGCCCGACACTGCTTCTAATTTAAACTTGCTAATTAAAGTTTAGATGAGTTATATGACATCTAATTTAAGACTAGAATAAGCAATGAGTTGTTAACCTTTTCGTTGGGATGCAAGTTAATACATAGTTCAAACAAAATTAAAACAATTTACTGACTTTCTCTAATACTAGTAATCCGTCAGGTTTGCACAAAAACAATCCTATAAACTGTTGTTTTATAGTATAAATCTAACAAATACATTTCGTAGTCCCAGAATCATTTATCTTTAATGATCAGCTATAAAACGAGCCCGATCGAGGCCCGCGAAGCCTTGCGCGGTGTGAAACGGAACCTCCGACATGCCTCGGCCGGCGGTTCCACTCGTTAATGCGTGAGTACGTGGAAAGACTATAATTGGCTGCAACGATTTGATCCGCTAGATAAGATGCACAAAAAGCTAACAAGTATCAATTTACTTAGGGCGCAAGAAACTGCAATTATCGCGGGTGACATGAGACGTTCTGTCATCTGTCGGAAAAGAATGTTAAATGTCGATCATAATCTCGCATTAGCGGCAATTTTGTCGCACATTAATGTCGCTTTGTCGTGACTAAAAACACGCAGAGCCGGTGCACCGCATAAGTGTACGTCGCTCATAGATTGCGAGCGTACTTCGGACGAGCTTTAAGCCTCATTGAGAAGTCCGACGGCCCGTTCAGTTTCTTACTTTCTGGAACTATTAACACTTATGAATCGAAAAATCTTGATCAATAAAATAAAATTGGCCCGGGTTTTTTCAAAAAACAATAAATACTTTGCTTGGTCTGAGTATTGTATTAGTAGATACGTTAATGGCTCTTAACTATGGCTATTCATTTTTCCTAAAAAGTATTTCACTAAACAAGAACTTAAAAAAATCGGTCCCCTTCAGAGGATAACGAAATAATAAAAGGTACTTTTAGCTATTTGATAATTGATTAGGATAATGAGTGCTAGTTTTATCCACACCGTGAATCATTAGACCCGTGAAGACGCGCATGCTATCAGTGAGCCGATTATCTTATTGGTTATACTGATAACGTTATAGCGCTCATAAGTCATTGCACTTCACTATTTACTTAGACTGCGTATACAATGTACGTACACAACTGTGGTGTAGTTAGTACCTTTTGATACAGATCCTGGGTGTGGTCAGTTAGAGGTCCAGCAGTGGAATTGCATATGTACGCTGATGATGATGACTTGTAAATATTTCTATAACACACTTTCTATCCTCTATGCTTTTACATATTTCTGAATATAATAATATGTACGGACAAAATTTATTAAAATTTGTCCATGATAACAAACATTGTTACAACTGCCAACGAGTTTTTGGACTCACAGAAAGCACTTGAGTGGTGACTACATTATGAATGTTGACCCGTTATTTTTATTCTTAAGTAAATGTTTTCGGGGAAGTGTGAGCCATTCGGTCATTTGAACCCGTGTTGTTGTACTCGGAACAGTTAAGCACCGCTCGGTCCCGCTATGCTTGACACTTGTCTACCGCGACATTAACCCAGATAAGCCTACCGTCCTACATATAGGTCGGTAGAAATGAAAAAATATATTACTCTACCCGCACATTTTGCGGATATTATTGTCTGTGATTTGAAGTGTCGGGGCTATGAGCAATTGAATAAAAAATATAAACCTGAAGTTATCATAAGTTATTTACGTAATATTTGAGTGAAAAGTTTACAATAAAGTGAGTTGCAGATATGTCGGAAAACAGGTATGCATAAAAAAATTGTGTTTGTAAAATAGTTAGAAAAAATGGTATCTACATATTGGTAATAACCTCCTCTTTACGTTATAGAATAATTTTTATTCAATTAGGAATTTGAAAGTGGAGATAATTTGTTATAATTAGGGGTGTTCTACATACAGGACAGTAGGATAATGCGTATAACAATTTGTTTACAGACCATAAGCAGCGCACGAAATTTTAGATGCTTTAGAAAACATTCCTGATGATGAAGAGGATTACAGGGAAGGAGTGATATGTATTCTACCACCTACTGTTGATGCTGACTGTTCACCGACGAAGATTCAGGGGAAGAGGATAATGTGATGATGAACAACTTGTCACGAAACATTTTGCTTCAAACCGCAGAAGTATCCGTTCAAGGTGAGGATCCTGTAAGTGATGCGGAACAGGAACCCGCTGCACCTCTAACCAAGCGCAGGTGAACTTACGTTTGGAGAAAACAGGCCTTAGAAAACTCTCCAGTAGATTGGCCTGAAGTCCAAGGAGCTTTCCAAGAAAAGCGTCCAATTGAGTGGTTTGAAAACTTCATTGATGAAGAAGTGATATCTTTATTGACGTCAGAGAGTAACAGATACGCCGTAAAAAAAATATGCCAGGAGATATAACTTCTGAGGACATGAAAAGTTTTATAAGTATATTACTAGTCAGTGGTTATTCATGGCTCCCGCAAAGAAGAATGTTTCGGGAAAACTCTCCTGATACAAAGAACGAGTTAGTCAGCTCTGCAATGCCGAGGGAAGGATTTGGCTTTATTTTTCGCAACCTTCATGTAAACGATAACCTGGGTCATTTGCAGAAGGTTTATTTACCATTAGTATGGCTTTGTCTTATAAAAAATCATTACATGCAGTTTTGTCAAACAACGTTTTTTAGTTACCCATTATCCTACTGTCCTACATGTAGGTCGGCTGTTTTCCTGAAAACCTTATAGTTGTTATTTTTTTCAGTACTTTTTGTACTTAACGTAGGACCCATTGAACTAAAAAATATCATTTTTTTCATAGTTTAAAACAAAAAATAGTTTCAGGCTTATCTGGGTTAAGGTCCCTTCACTTGAAATGTGGACATGTACACAAGTACATACATTTAGATAAAATTACATCTTTCTGTGATAACCTAACGGAAGTTGTATATTCTGCGGCGCGGTGGGCGCAGGTCCGCCTGCGACTCAGGGTTGGATTCCCGCCGCAGGACAAACATTTGTATGACCTGCAGAATTTGTTCAGGATGTTCTGGTTGATTCAATTTATTTGTAATCATAGCTGCCGCCCGTGGCATCACCCACGTGAAAATTTATGAAAATTAGACAGTTTTATTGCAGGCTAGAACTACGTCTTTTCAAAATTATAGCGCGAGAGGTACATTAAGTTTTATCGTGAAGATGTAATTAACATCCATTTATCCAAACGTTCGCATTTTTAGTAATAGTCTGATTTGACGCAAGTCTGATTTTGTAGTGCGAAATAAAAATGATCATTTTTATACACAGCTTTCCTCCAAAAAGTGTAGTCAGTAGGTGTGTCTCGTAAAATCCGGAGTACCTAGATACCTATAATACCTTAATCATTGAAAGATTTTAACTACAATATATTTAGTACTACATTGAAATAACGATTTCATGAAAGACGTATATCATGAAAGTAGATCCAACGGTTTAGTAACCGCGTTGCGTCCATCGCGTTATTGATACGAAGCGATTAATAACTGTGATGAACGCATCGCCCGAGGCATCGGGCTAAAAGGTCTGATTACATCGAATGTAGCTAATTTCAATCAAACGCCACTAATTAGCTGACACGGAGCTTTCTTTGTTCTGCCGCTAACTAATTGCTCAATTGATGTTGTTAATCGGCCGGCGCGGTCGCATCGCTGTACTCACGACGCTGGACCTGATTACTATTGAATAGTAACAGGTAATAACTTATTCAGGTAGGTAATAATTCGAGGATATCTATTGAAATCGCTCCAGTCCATTTCTTAGAGGGAAAAGATGAGATTCGACATAGAGCGACCATATATGCATTAGGCACAGCATAACGAATTAGCATAGCGAATTAGAATTTAGAAACAGACAATGGACAAGCAATACTCAACTAAAACTTTACGGAAAGCTTTTTGCGGGCTGATGGATGATTTTGTTTAATAATTATTATTTAACTTTATTCGACATCAGACCAAACTGATATATCTAATATGAAATGTCTCCTCAGAATCTCTATGAATCATGTTTGTAAAGATCACCTTCCAAATTTGTGAAAACATCCCATTAAATAGAGCTTAAGGCTTTACTTCCACATCACACACAAACCAGGTATCTCGAGTCTATTCATCAAAGCCAAAGTTAAAACGCCATCACAGACCATAGACAAATTATCCATAGACGGTCGTGTCTCTGATATTAATTTAATGACTTTAGCATTGAAAAATTGCCGTGTTCTTATAACAAATGGGTGATTGTAATCGAGGATCAGGTTCATTAGGGGCTCATTACGAGCTAGCTCAGCCCGCGGCCGCTTGTCAATCTGCCTACTCAAACAATTTTGTTTTCGAACCAATTAAGGACACCGCCTTCTGAAGAATGAACACAATTTTGTATATTCTTTATTTAATTGCTACACGTGCAGACCTTTACGTTATCGTGAAAAGAAAATCGCGGTTGTAAAAGTAAAATGTTATCTCTTTGATTTTAAAGAAAAATGTTCAATGATTTGTCGTTAAGTAGCAAAATCAATAAATAAATAAAAAATGCCATCACATATATAGAGCTAGTTCTGTAAGTAATCAGAGCTTGTGTCAGGGTAGAGTACCTACCATTTAACGGGTTAAAGTAATTTTTACAGTCCGATAAAAGTAATTTAAGCCTAAACTTAATATCAAACACCATGTCTATCTGTTCAGTATGTAGACACGCATCAGCGCATTTGACGAGGGCATTAAACGTGTGTCAAGCTGAAGACAGGGCGCTATGGCGCTCATTAGGGGAGGCCTATGTCCAGCAGTGGACTAATATAGGCTGATGATGATGATGATGATGATTAAACGTGTGTATTCTGAACGGTACCTTTATTATAAATAAGTAGTTTTAATGTTCGTTTTGATTGACACTTTGATTCAATGTCTGAGAGTAGCCAGGTGGTCCACGGGGAAGGGCCCGACCACAGTGGGTACAATACTCTACAGAGATGAACTCGGCAGAACAACTAGTGTTGTAAGTACCTATGTAATAATAATATATGTGGCAAGTTATTAATTTTAGTTAGGGGTGTAAATTAGTAGGGACGTGCACTTGTTTGTAGCACAATCGCTGTTTATCAGTTACTGTGTGAATATATTTCAAAGAAAATGTTTTAGGTAAAGTTATATAATGACTGATTATTCCTCATTTTCGGTTATCTATCATACACAATTTCGTAAAACCCATTCGGATGCGTTGCCACTGCGGTACGGAAATGCGGACACTTAGATAAATCCTTATTAAATACTAATGTTTTAAACGCGCAAGTTTGTGAGTTTGTAAAAACACTGAACGGCTCCGGCTGAAATTTTGAATAGACGTGGTGATTTTGAATAGAAATTGCCTTGAACCGTTCCCATGAAATGAAAACGAGTGGGAAACCGCGGGCAGATGCTAGTAAACTGTAATGTCATGCCTTGACATTAGTTGCTATATGTAGGTACCTACTTGCCATTCTAACGGAAGTGTTTCTTTAAATTAAATTCGTACCGTTTTCAAGATTTTAAGCATCCATGTACTTCTTTATTAACAAATAAAAACAGAAAAAAATTAAAACACCCAAATATTTTTAATAACAACGTATCCCTTTATGTAGGTACCTACTTAAAATACCTATTGATTTAAGTATATGTATTAGGATTTCTATGATCTACTAAAGGTTTAAATACGTATAGCATTTGCCCCTGACATTACGTACCTACCTACCGTCGTCGTCGTACCATGACAACGGATTTTATTATACCTAATTCTCTTGGCTGTTGTAAATATGTAGTCGGTTAGTGGAGCATTTTATAAATCGCGTGCGCGTGTGTCATTTTCATAATTATCTGTCTTGTCTATGATTAATTATATTTATAAATATAGATAAGGCAATATGTATATTCTAGGGCCTCAGGTTTTGCAAAATTTTCTTAAATAATGATATATAATAAGTAAGTAAGTATGTTATAGTTTTATTTCTTTTGAATGTTTTGCAAACGGCATTATTCCTGTACGAGGAAAGCTTTTAATTTTAGTTTTCTCGAATTCACCTTTAAAATTTATCTTATGAAAAAAATATCTTCAATAAATTCTTTCTCGCAACGTCTCGTCGCGTCTTCATCGTAGGAAGTTGAGCTATTTTGTTTAACCAGCATAAAATGTTCTTCAAAAATAATAAAGTCCGGCGAGTCTAGCTGAACATTCTAGAACTTCTGGTTTAATGTCTCGTAGCAGAACACTAAACTCCAGTCTAGGCAACGTTCCAAAAACAAAGGTGTTCCAAATACAAATACAACAAAAAGTCGAGTGTAAAGCAAACAACTGGTATAAATCTAGTGGAGTAATGAAGCGTTATTGGTACGATAATAAAAGCTAAATTGATTAGTGGTCCCGTCCCGGAGTCCCGCGTGTCCCGGCGCAGGTAGGCCGCATTCCGCGGCCCCCCGCGCACCCGCCTCACCCCGCTCGCGACTAGACGGCCGCACGGAATACTACACAGTTATTACAAACCCGGGATGAAGGGACACAGAATAACAAACACTAGGTACTACGAACGAACGCGAGACGAGAGACCACAGAATAAAAGATAATTAGTAGGAAGTATTTGTTCTTCTGTGAGACGGGACGAGCAAAGGAATGTTTGTCATAATAATGTAAGCCAAGGAATTAGTTGGATGATACGAAACGAGGCATTTGTCCTGGGATATGATAATATGATTAATTGATTCTGATGATGCGTATTTGTAATTGTTAATGGGTTTTTTATATTGAAAGTTTTTGGAGTTCATTTTAAATTTTTGTAACATTTGTAATATATTTTGTAATATATTTATTTTGTAATATATTTGTAGTTCATTTTAAATAGCAAAGTACCTACTTACCCACCTGAATAATAAAAAAAACAAAGATTCATATAGTCAAGGGATCCTGTAAAACATGGCAAGGCAGATGATAAGTCGTGAAAAGATTGTAGACTGAAAATGTAACTTTAGTAAAAAGTATGATGTACCTATCAGAGTCAGAGCTTGTTGATAGAGCCTAGCAGTTGTTTAAGTGATAGTAAGTAAATGTGATTAAAATGAGATCGAGAATCGAGGCCTACCGGAGGAGTGAGTGAGACACCGGGTGAGGCGGGCGAGCTGATACAGACCTACATTTAGAATCAGACGGAGGTTTCATACCTGATGTAGTACCTATAGTAGGTAGTATTAAATTTGACTTGTATATGTGCTTATTTTGTAAGCCTAAAGTAATAAAGATATTGATTTATGATTTATGATGAGCAGCTGATCGATCAGGTTAAGATAGATGAATTGACATTCATTCACAAAACTTACTAATTATTTGTATCTTCTTACCTAATAATATGCATGGGCATATTTTAAAAATACTAGTTACAGTTTTAACTGAATTAAGTATACTTATAGTATACTTAACTATACTTAATTTTTTTAGCAAATGTTTTAGAAATTGTCATTGTATTGTTAGAAAAACTAGATCAACAGATCAACAGGTCAGATTTTGATCAACTTTATATGGGAGCACGTAGAAAAATGTTATGATGTAATATAACACACAAAAATGTACCTACTTATTGAAATCTGTTAAAGATATGCAGTTCGAGCGAGTTATTAAAAATATATGCTTTAGCTTCTTTTTTAAAGTTTAAAATAAATATTTTATGCTATACTATATAAGTAATATCGTATGCAAACAACTAACAACAATCATAAAAATGGTGCATGCAGTCGTTTTAGAAAGTGACTGAGCTCAGATGACTGAGTATCTGGCAAGCCTGCAGCCCGCTCGCGGACGCGGCTCATACCTGGCTCTAAGCTGCGGACTGAGATATCGTCTCCCGATATATTTATTGTATTGTTCACCGCGACACTGACCACTCTATCGACTGCGTGGGCTCACATACCACCACTGGCTGGAGTACGTAGTGCTTGTGCGTTCGCCTTTCATTCGGCTTACCATTCTATATGACAATGGTTCAAGTCACTTCAATTATATAGTAATGTCATAATAAATTAAGCTCAAATTTAGGACAGGATGTCTTGCAAAATACGAAACAGCGGTACCTGCTAAGTAAGACTATCCAATGTTCGGTTTACGAAATGGGGCCGAAACCGAAATACATACGACTGCATTTCGAATTTTCGACTCGAAACTATAAATTTAAAGCAAGTCATAAAAATATACTACTAACACATTTCCTACACTTTGATTCGACCTGTTTATGCAGATCAAAGACGAAGGAAATAAAGTTTATCTAATCTTCCATCATAACTTCGTAAATTTACAGAATTAATGACCCAGATCGTCTGCTCTGTTTATGTTCTCGCTGAAACACACGGAGGTTGTAAGTATCCACCACATCACTTTTATGATTACTTTTATCCCGTTATTTCACCTTGTTACTCAGCCCTATCCACAATCACTTGCACTTCCCTCAGTCTCCTGCCAATGGGTACTCTTTAGACCTTCTTTCAAACTATCTCTCCACGCCTTCATTCATCGCAACTCGTGAATTGTGATTCACTGCGACAGAATCGAGGCCAAAGACCATACTTAATTAGCATAAAATAAATAGGTAGGTGGCTAATTAGCAGTTAACAAGTACTAATCGACGCATACAATTCCCAAGTCATTTTCATAGCTGCAATGTAACATGGCATTGGCAAGTGTGAACAGGTGAGTCAGGTGATAATGATTACACGCGACTGATTCACATGGTCAGCGACCGCGACGGTGGATGATCGCACGCGGCATGGCCGCAGGACTTTGGCATACCTTCGGTGGCCGAGAGCTAACGCCAGTGTTGCCGTTTTAAGATACTGGACCATTAACGTAGCATATGGCTAGACCCAAAGCATAGTTTCTGGAAGTCGATAGCTATGTGCTGATTGAAGCCAGCATTAAATGTGTGTATATTTTGTTAATCGTAGTTTGGTTACAACTCAGAATATTTCAGTTCCAAACTATTGTAATTCATGGATCAATTGAGCTGACTCTAAATCGTTCGCAACAGTTAATTGCAAGCTCAACTGTTTTATTTTTAATTACATAATCTATATTGTTTATTTTTTATTGTTAGTTATTTTCTTTGTAATTACAAAAAAGTTTTTTCGCATAAATTGACAAAATGCACTTCTCTGCACAATCTCTATCAGTACCTAACTGTTTCTTAGTGAAGAGTGTCCAAATCGTTCAGTCGCTCGCGTGTTGGCATCCCAGCACCATGCATGAATGAAGTCCATTCAACCAGTTTGGTCGCGCACTGATTACTTCTGGCCACTTTTAATCTTATCTACTACACTTGGACACTCAACTTGGATCCGAAACTTATTCAACTGCTAGGGCTGTCATTACCGAACTATTCAGCCACGCTTTTTTTCCTCGCATTCTACGAATGAACTGGACCTGCTTTTTTCGTTCTTCTTCGCTTTCTTCCTGAGGTGAGTCGTCGCACGACGCATACAATAGGACGAATGTTATCAGATCACAGATCTGAACTGTCTCGTCCCGCTGGCCATGGCAACCCTATCCACGACCCGAGCGCGCCTACCTTTCCATTCACACCTTTTTACGAGTTTTAGTGAATGAAGTCGTGTTCGGGATAATTATTGAATTTGGTCGATTCGTTACGAACATCGACGAGCCGGAAGCCGATCGCTCGACTGCGCTCGTCACATTCCGACTATTCCGTCCGACCTTACCAAACTAATTTTATGCTTTTTAAACCGACTCTTATCGACAAACATTTCGCTTTTTGATAGAAATGTGGAATTTATAATTTGTCAATTTCCGAGAAGAGAGACAGAGAGGAACTCAATTTCATATCCATAGTCAAAATAAAAGTAGCGTTTTTTTAGCTATCTGCCAGTGAAAGTTTTTTTTTTAAATCGATCGAGCCGTTTCGCAGATTAGATTAGCTCGAATTAACGGATTAAGAATTTACTTAGGTGTTTTGTTATAAAGATACATTAAAATTTATAAAACAATTCATTATAATTTTGTTATTCATATCATTTTACCAAAATTTTAATCTTATTTCAGGCTTTTAATAATTGGTCTACTTCAGTAAATACCAACACGAAAGTTTTAGAAATTTAAATGTGAGCAATTAAGTAATACCTAAATGTGTTTTTATCCATTTTAAATTAGAAAGGAAAAAATGAGGCAATCTTTTTTTTATTTCATTTGCAATTGCAGTTGTGTTTACAATTGGGTTTATATTAGAAGGGCATTACGAGAATCAGTGGTAATAACGAAGGGATCTAATTAAATAGACGTCAATAATAATGGCGTCCCGGCACCCTCGACATTTATTAACCCTGGCATACTACGCGAGCCGGGGAGTAGGAGGCGGCGCGGCGTGACGGCGAGGCGCGGCTGCGGCGTGACGGCGGCGGAGGCGCGGCGCGGCTGCGGCGTTGCGGCGGATACGTACTACCCTCACTACTCCATTTACTTATTTTGGTATATGTTTTATTTACAGTAGAATTAAGTTTTTAAAAGCTGAAAGATGCTGCGATATTTTGTTTCTATCGACGCTGAACATTTAGGTAAATACTTACCTACTATGCTTCATATTTTTCTACCAAGAAAATACTAAAATAATTTCATTGAACTTTAAATTACATCTCAACGAACCTAATTAGTAAAATTGAACGGACTCAAACCCACACAAGCTCTATTTAGTGAGAAATTAAATTCAAAATTATTAAAAGCTTCCCAAACTCCCAAAAGGAGAAGCTTAAAGTACAGATTGCAATCCATTTACTCATAAAACCCAACAGAAACACTGTAATGTTTTAATGCGCACTCAAATTTGGGGAGCACTGATAAAATGGGAAGCTAGTCTTAAATTACTCACTTACAGAGTAGTTATCCGAAAGAGCTTTTAAATCATTCACAAAACACTAATGGACGTGGCGGGGCGGCGCGGGGTGGCGGGGGACGGGGCTCCCCGCGCCCCGGGCAGCTGCACGGCTCCCCGCGGACAGCGCGCTGTAGAGACAGAGGTGCGTCTGCCGCGCGGGCTGCACCGGCTGCACCGACAACACGCACCTATCTATTACAGACCTCTATGACTTATATTAATCAGCCATCGTTTTCATTATTTTAAGGGTAATTAACGTTTATTTAAATCAGAACCTTAACTGTATTTAAATAATAAATGTAAGAGTAAGCTTTGTTTTTGTTACACGCTATGAAATCATAAGCTATCTGTCCGTAAAAATCAGTTGACTGTTTCGAGGATAAGCTCAAACAAACTGATGGGCAAAATAGTCAAAAACGTGTTTTGTTTAAATTTAATAAAAGTTAAACTTTTTGTCTGTCTGTCCGGCACTGTGTACTGTGTAGGTAATCAAATAACAGAAGCACCTAAGTATACATACATAATCAATTCCTATTTTATTTTGACTAATCTTTTTATTTATATACATACTTAAGTACTTACATGTATAATGTTAAGAAATTGCATTTTGTAAAACAACAATAATATCAAAGTGAAATAGAGATAGAGAACCTACCTGATATTGAAAAAATTGAATTGTTTGCAAATATCCATAAAATAAACGAGTAGGTTCAGGCAATAGCCACAAATATGTGAGTAATACCTTCGTGGTACAAAACAATGATAATTTGTAATTTCCACAATCACGTTCGGAGCGAGGAGAACGGAAGAAAATCCGTCATCTCCGGCTCATAAACAAGGCACGTCCGCAGGCCTAGGGCTCCAGCTAGTGCACTCACGGGCGGGTGAGCCGCCCCGTGGCGCTGGGCGGAGGGCCGAGGGCGAGGTGCATCTCACATGGACGAGTTCTCGCTGGAGTAGCTGTGCCGCGCCGCATTGAGGTAGTGTTGAAATTTTCCAGTGAATACGGTACAAGTGGACCGATTACGTTATTATTTACTCTTATCAAATTATAATGTCAGCTTCTACGTACGCGCAAAACATGACAGCAATATATACCGTGTCAGTTATGATGAGCAGTGAGCTAGCTGAATGAGTCAGTGGTAAAGGTGCATGTAGATGAGAGTTATGGTAATTGATCGGCGGGGGATGGCAGATAAGATAGCGCTTTGTTTGCGGCGCGGCGGCGCACCGGAGTCACGGCCCATGGACCAAGCCTAATCGCTTTAGGGTTAAACTTTTTGGACTCGGCTGCGGTCATATTTGTGGGTGTTATTTGTACTACTTTATTACATTGGACGAAATTTTATTTGATTTTATATCAAAGTTTTTGTTATATGTAGGTTTGTAGTTTAATTAGTAACAAGCACCCTACACTTACTACATTAATTGTCATGCTGTGTAGTGTGTGCAGTAGGTATGTGGATAGTATTATGTGCGTCATGATCACTCAAAGTGTTGTTATGCTCTCGCACATCCACTAGAATAGCGTTTTTTTGTTCAAATCACTGTTTATATCGTGTAAATAGTTATGAGATCGGCACATCAACCTTGACTTTAACATTATGTGGAAGATAAAAATCAAATAGAAGCGGTCACACCTGACGAGTTCCAACACTTGCTATAGAGAGGGTAGGCAGATAAGATAAAGCTGTGTTTGAACCTCGACAACCACCGCTCACTGTACCGACCGACATCAGACCCTTATCGCTGCAGGGTTGAACTTTTTGAACGTGGGGTTCGAAGCTACCTATAGTTAATTATATTTAACGATACGCATGCACTAATACAGTAATACCACGCAACAGCGTGACAAATATAATGATAATTACTTACCTACGTAAAAATTTGATACCTACCACCTACCATCAAATTTTAAGATAAGTTTGCAAAAAAAAAACTATTTTAAAAACTACTAAAAAGTGGTGATTTCAATAGAATCGAGTACAAAACTCAAGAAGATCAAGTACCAAACTCTTAAATTCAAGATGGCTGATCAACATCGTTTTAAGGATACCTGACGTAGGGATATTGAACTATGTAAGTACCTAGTCAGTAAAATTGTATTTTATAATGTCGAAACCTATCGGAGTAACAATAGCATCATCTATTGCGAAGCCGCGTGCCGGGTATGAACAGTGTACAACTAGGTAGATAACCGTAGTATCGATGAGATGCACGTTCATAGCTGTAGCCTTAAGTGTAGGTACTGATGAGGCATTATGAAAAAAAAACAAATTGATGTAGATTTCAAAACTGTTTCTGCATTCAATTGGTTAAATCATCACCATCATCGTCATCCATCATCAACCTATATTAGTCGTAGAACGTAGAAACAATAGAACAGTGCCTACACAGACATACAGACAGACATTTTTTTACTCCTTATTTTTTATCTCAAAGTTTTATATCATGCTTAGTTCAGACCTGCTGCATAAGGCTCCAACGCTGGACTCAAGTCCATAAAGTCGTTGACTTTTTTCTCACGATTATTACACAGCCCGTTGAAGCTCAAAGTATAGGTAGGTACTCCTCAGCGAAGCAACCGAATTAGCCATGAGCACTGCTTGTTGCCAGCTAAATATGTACGCTTCTTTATATAGGCTACGTCATTTGTTCTGTCCACCACCTTTGGCAGAACCTTTGGAATTGTAGATAAATATTGGCAAACTACTTTGATATGTTAATTCAAATTGTTATCCGTACAGCACGAGAGATGCTTGCAAAAAACATAAGTTTCTTCTCAACACAGGCATTACGGGTACGATTCAGGAAGCGTCTAAAACATACGGCGAAGGCCGACAGTGACGACTAATATCCACGTCCCTACCTATCAGATAACTACCATCTAATCAGATGTGCGTAATTATAAAATGTATTTGCAATATCTAAGCAAAGTGATTTATAGGAAATGAAATAACAATCGTAATCCGGAAGTCGGTAGCGATAGATATTTATCAGCAGTGTTGAAAATGTTGAAAGCATAATGACGCCATTCTTCAGAGCGATCGCATTCCCGATGCAGTGTTTTGTCACTAAACGATAGCTGTCATCGGCTGGACAATAGAGGAGATTGGGGTAAATTGGCAGATAAGAATAATTCATCCCTGGATGTGTAGTTAACGAGTGGCGCAGCGGGGTCTCCCCTATCTGTTTCCCCACAGACGCGGCGGCGCCGAGGCAAGCCATCATAATAATTGCTGTGAGATCTTATTGTATAATTTTATGAATTATTTTTATTGAAATGTTTGGTCCCTTTTACAGCGAAAGAGGTAATGATTTACAACAAACTGGTTTGCGATTAGGTAGATATTTATTTAACCTACTCTGTTAACCTACAAAATATGATGTCATTTATATGATTTCCTGTGCGTTTGCAAATTTGTCAGCCTAGTAAAAGGTATTTAGCTCAGCAAGCAATCAACTGTAGGTACACACTAGTAGGTTCCTCATACAAGTGTTACAGAATTTATGATCAGAACCGAAGCCCGGGGCGTGAGTCTAACCACTGCAGCGCGGACATCATCTAATTAATCTAATTTAGTTTTTTATTTTTATTTTATTTTATTTTATTTTATTTGGGAAATAAACAGTACATATTACTTAAAATTAGGAGCTTAATATAAACAGAAACCAAAATAATTTCCTCCATTAAGTAAAAGATGAAATTAATAATAAAATAAAATATAATACATAATAAAATTATTAATTAAGTTTAATTTTAGTAAACATAAGTTGTTTTATCTTCGTGTTTTTATAAGTTTATAAAAACTTGGTACAGTTGAACCGTATAATATAAATAATAGAAGACTTTTATCTTAACAGATAATCCATAAGAACTTTCGCACAAAATACCTTTAGTAACCTACATTATTTTAAAAACACCTACAGTGATGTAAATATTTTCCAAAAACGTTGACCCGGCGCGGCGGCCGGCGGCAAGTGCGCTGCGCAGACGCAGGTCAGGCATTGTTCCGCTGGGAGCACTGTCGCAGAGGGCACGAGTCACGGCTACAATGGTAATAAGCCTCACTAAATGACGCTTTCTTACCTAACCCATGCTGTTTACTGAACTTACTGCTTTTAAACCGTTCGAAACTTATTGTTCATTATTTTATTGGAAATATTTTCTGGCCACTTTTTGTGATAGAGTGTGATGTTCCGTTGCCTATAATATTAGGCCACAGCTAAACATAGGCATCTCCTGATAAGCGGAGGTTTGGTGCTTATCATTAGAGGTGGAAATATCGTAATTCACACGCTGGGCTTGGCTTGGGGTTGGGAATTGATATTGTTTTTGCGACTCGATCTAGATACTGCAAATCTACTTATGAATGAAATTATTAAAATGATGGTACTCTAGGAGATCCGTTTAAATTGCATCAGTCCAAATCTTTGTTTGTTTCCTTTGATTTGATAGATTGTACAAAGACTAAATACCGTTTGTTCCTACGCTGATAATATCTATCAAATCTCGTGTCAAATCAAATCTCTTGTCGTCATCAACTCAGCAAGAGAACGATCTATTTGACGAGAGCTTTGATAATTGATTAGCTAATCAGCGTACGAGGCTCGGCTTTCACCGTGACCACCCGCGCCAGCTACAGCTAGGTCCCTACTCTCCCGCCCTGCCCCTAACCCTAACTAGCGTGTCTACGTCACACGCGTGTGGATAGGTCCCTCCCTACATCAAGCTCGTTATAACTTCTTCTCAGAGTTCTATAACAAGTTCTCTTTCCTTTATGATTTTAAACGACACCTATTTTAAATAACACGCGTCGGATAACTTATATGTTTGTGTTGGCGCATATCAACAAATTTTGCTCTCCAATTTATTTTGAGACTATTATGAGTGATTTATCACCCAGATCTGACAATTTTTCATGGCTCGTCGTGATTTAGCTAAATAGTCAACTGAACATTTAAAAATTTCTACACTGAAGTAAACTTTTATTCTACATATTTTGTTAAAAAGTACCTACATCTGTTTTAAGTTAAAAAAAAAATCAATTTAACAGATATCGGTTCAAAAACGGTTTGATTTTCAACAAAACATAACATGGTAAATTCTTAAAGACCACCTTACCATGAAATCACTAGCGATGTTTATCACCAAATTCCCGGAGCCAGCGATACGACAGCGAGTGGAAATCATTTCGCATACAATAGTAGGGAGCGGATAGCTCGGTGATAACATTCCTATTTCACAGAGTATAACATACCAACAGGGAAAAATGTAATTAGTATGCGTTAATAACAGCGATAGGCAGAGAGGAAACGGTGGTCTAGCAGAAACACACCAGGCATTGCTGAACCATTACTGTATCCAGTACAACGATCGATCACAACCAAGTTAAATCTGCTAGCCAGTACATAAATAAAGAGTGAACCCGATGACCTACTGAACTTGGCTTACCCCAAGCAAAAATGCGAGTAATTGATCGCATCGACGAGAACTCATTCGCTGGTCGTACAGAGCTTCCAATTGCATATTTAACGTGTGGGAAGTGCCCCCGTGAACCGTTGCCAATTTAGAAGGGCACCCCACCGGCGGCGGGCTCCGCTACCCCATTGTGCTCCAGCTCAAGTATTATTATAAGACGCAATCTGTTCCTAACTTTGTGCACTCTGTACACTTATAGGGAAAAAGTAAAGCGATTAAACATTTAAAGTGGGTCGGTGTTGCAAATGATCTGCGCAAGGGCCGCGTCGTCCCGGTATCGGTGTGCAAATATCCGCAGATTAGATAAGACACAGGCGACGGGCGCCGTGGGAAGAAACCGACGTTATTATGATGTTAATGACCACTTTAATTACAAAACCTTTGCACAAATTATTATTTACGCCATTAATCTCGAGAACAAGGTCTGCGCCGTCGTAAATTACATTTTTGTCTGAGGTCGACCAATGTGACTCGAGTTATATTTGACTCTGGTGGCTACGTGTATGTAGGTAGGTACCCAATACCTAAGTTTGAACGATGTTCTACTATTTCGAGTCGATGTGTGGAATTAATGTCATCACGTGTAAATGAATGCGCATAATTTGGACAAACTGTCGGATTTAGAGGAAGCGCGAACAAGCGAATTCCCGTTTGCCGATCATCCGGTTTCTATGTAGACCTAAAATTTCAGAGTAATCGCTTGTTTAATAATAAATGCCGCGAACACTCGTACTGTTTTGACTAGAATATATTCAGTCGGTGTTATGATAGGATTGTTTTACTTGTTTAATTCAACGGACTGAACGTTCTCGGAGTTTACTAACCGAACTAAAACTGATGCGTTTGTTATTCGCAATTCAATGTCTCACAACCTTGAAACATCACTCCACAAAATACCCAATTATGCGCTGACTTTGAACGTTAGGACATTGTAAAACAACTGAAGTAATAACAGTTAGTAAGTACTGAGGTAACTACAGAAGTTAAGTATATCGTTAGGTGAGGCTTGGCTTAGCCTGGGTATCGTCAGTCAAGCGCCGCCGGGGCGTCAGGCGGGCGACTGTTGTGAATAGAGATAAGCCATGTTTACATGTTTGTAGGACTAGATAACATTTTATTCATCGAACCCTGTTTGCTGCTCTAAACAGTGTGAGTTTGTGAGCCGTGGGTCTTTTAACTAAGAACTCCATTGATTGGTTTTAGTATCAGCAGATTTGTAGGTTATCTGTGCAGAGCTTCGTTCCATTTTCATGGAATCCCCACATTGTTATATGCTCGGGCTAATAACGCACGTTCAAACTAGAAGCTTCATTATTCCTTATCACGAGTGCCTCACTCACTCATGACTTGACATGAATCACTTACTGTACCTAAGATGATATTTGTGACCATCTTGCTTCAATGCGAGTACATTCATTGATATGCCCAGTTGTTGTGCAACAATTACACGTACTTGCATATAATAATAACCATCAGCGCGAAATAAAGCTTTGTAAATTTAATTAGGACCAAATGAGTCAGCTCACGAGAACATGGCTTTGTCTTCGACATTATAAAATTAATAACAACAGTGACTCAGACGGAATAAATCAAATTACATCGCTTACATTGCAGGACAATGAAAAACAAAATCGTTCAAAGTAACGAGTTAAACGCGAGACAATGTAGATAAAGTCGGGATCATCATCAATCACCCATCTTAGATCTTAATTAATCATCTTATATTATTAAACGATGACATTGCTGAATTTTCACAGAAATAGCAAATAATTGTTGCTAATTACATATTTTAATTTTACTTCCGCTATCCTGCTATTGTGCAATGACACAGCATTAATATAAGCGTCGTGAGTTCTGTTTGGTCAACAGATTTGAAAAATTGTCTTTATAACACAGTTTTTAACTAGTTCAGGAGCCTATGGACTCATTACTGTCTGTAAACCATTATTGTTGTGTCAATAAAAACATTTTTTAATTTAAAAAAAAAGTTCTTAAATGATAATTCAAAAAAAGGGAATCATCTATTCCTTTCATTGTCCAGTCTTGTTGCATGAAAGTTTAACAAATATGATTTGTTTTCGGTGAGCTTAGCTGATTTAATTAAATAGGGTACCTTCTACAAAATATATGTTTTTGATTACTCTTCTCGTTCCGTATTTCGATGAGTGTTATCATCAGAATGATAATAATGCGGTAAATTAATGCAATATTAGAAGCGCCTCGCGCCGCGCCGCCTGCTCGCTGTAATTACCTAGTGAGTCAGCGCGGCTTTGTTCGCCTTGCATAGGATCCGCGAACAAACTTGTTTTAATTAATTTCGTGTCTCGAACAAGCCTTCAGTTGATTGTTATCTACTTAGTTGCTGTTAGCGCTCCGGACGCAGCAAATTGTTCTGAAGTCAGCTTATGATTGTGTCAGGGCGGGGCGGTACAACTGCGATCAATATCATTCTTCTAACTGGCTTTCAATGATATGAGACCTCTTTACGTTAACCCTTTATATATCCCATACTAGAGTATCTTAAGGTTTGTTAGATAGGTTTAGTAAAGACCTAGGACCTATAGGTGAAACTGGGTGTCAATCACAGTGGACTAGAAATCATATCATCTACCCTACTAGATTGTGCATGAGACCCAGTTTCTTTTATTACCCATATTAAACTTCTTTTCTCAATTTTAAGCAAATCGATACTTTAATTCCTCTACAGCTGAAAGCCTTCCTAGAACACAATCAATCTTACAGAAAATCGTGATTCAATCTATCAGTCTCTTACGAGTCATCATAAAAGTATGATTGTCAAAAGGTAAATCAATAAGGTCACCTATTAGTCACCAGCAGTTATCCAATTAACTATTCCGTTATGAAACACCCACCGCAATTTTAAAAAGATTAGAACAATTGAATGCGATCATATTAGTCCATGATAAATTAGCCAAGGGGTAGAGCGCGCGTTGTTTGGCGCGCGTTGCCATGGCGACCGGTGAAATATTGCCCCGTCTTTTCCACGCTCATTGCCGTTATTAGCGAAGGATACCTATTAATTTGAGCTCGCATTACAACGTGTGCGATCGCACGGCGCGATCGCGGGCTCAGGAAACGACTTGGCTTCAGTTTACCTTATCATGAAACTATTTATGTAAAATGCACATGTTATTAGTGCAATATTAAATGCCATTTATATGGGTCAGTCAGTTCAGCTACCTCTAAACTGTTTGCAACCGTCTACAGTTAGTTTTATTATTTCAATTGTTAATCTAATCTAATTTTTAATTTGTTTCTATTCTTGGACTGTAATTTTCTTTGTTAGTAATTAACTAATAATTTATGGCTTTACCCGCGCTTAAATTTACGAAAATTTGCATTCTTATGTTTTATTCCATTTATTTGTTTTATATATTCGTCTATTATTATACGTCTATTCAAAATTTGATCCGAGATCCAGCCCGGTCCGTTCTGTAGTTTGGGCGCGAAGAGATAACAAACATCCGTTCATCCATCTTTCGCATTCATAATATTAGTATGATTATTTTCACATCATTATGAGCTCAAAATATTTAGTAATAGGATTCGTCATACATTTTGAAAATAGCCTATAAATTAACTTTCATAGAAATGTTTTTATTTATAATATAAGTCACTTTTAATGATCAGGTAAGTTAAACATGGCATAGGAACGCAAGAAACAACTTAAGTTCTTTCAGTATCAATACATTTACGCAATGTGTAATTCGGTAACTTACCGTTATCAAACCGATGAGTTTTCCCAGAAATTATCCTTACCTCACAGGCGATCGTGTAATGATTGGCTTCTATACCTACACCTGATAAGATAACACTTCAAACAGTAGGTATAATATACCTAATAACATTAATAGATATAACTCGTTCAAAAATAGCCCTCCGACACTAATTAGTACCAATAACAGCAAAATTTCCTCAACAATCAAATGAGATGACTGGCAACACTGAAGTGGCCGCACGCAGAGGACTCGTCTTCCGTCTCTTTCGATGGTACAGGAGATTATATCTATCTCACCTTCTCTCCTATCTTTATACACCATCAACTATAAAATACTAGTATATGCCCGCGGTTACGCACGCATTGTTTCTATGGAAACGTTGTAGGGCTTTTTTATCCCATGGGAACTGATTTATGGGATATAAAATATGCCTTAGAGCGTGGTAATGCAGCCAGTGTCTTGGGGACGCGACGACTGGTATTGACATGGATCAATTGAGCTACCTTTAGACTGTTTGCAACCGTCTGCAGTTAGCTCAATGGTTTCAATTGTAAATACGAGTTGTAATTTTTCTATTCCTTGCTTGTAATTTTCTTTGTTTATAAAAACAATATTTATGGGAAGACAAGTAGTCTTTGTGTTACTCCAGGGCTAGAACTACGTCTATTCTAAATATGAGCATGATCCGTTCAGTAGTTTTTGCGTGAAACAGACCTCTACCCATACAAACAAACTTTCGCGTTTTTGTGATATTTATTAGTAAGAATGAAATTGTGAAAGTGTGTTTTCATAGTTTGAACTATACATATGAGTTAATAATCATACGTAACTATATTGATTTCTTAAATTATAGAATTAACTTTTGCTTTATATAGGTATAATGTAGGTATAATGTATTTATAAAAAAGCTTCCTAATGCACCGTTAAACGTGAAAATTAAACATGACTAAGTATTTTATATTCTGTGATTGAAACTATTTTGGTTTCTATTTATATAAAATTATATTTTCATTTGTAAAAGAATACAAGTCTTCTAATAACATAAATAGAAGCTAAACGCTTGTTCCTAAATTCTTCAAACATCATTATGCTGAAAGACCCTCTACCTCTAAAACAAATACTGCGGTTGGTTTTGTTTATTTTTAGAAGGTAGTTGAATTGCTTCTTCCTGGAACGCTGCTATACCCGTACATAATCACTCCGTAAACACATTTGTTGACTATCTTCTAATAACTTCGGACACACACTTGGAAAGCAATTCAGCTCATCGATGAAAGAGAACACAAGTAAAGCACACAGTAAAGTGGGTCAGAAATGCACATTTAAAAGTGTGATTGTTGTTGTTGCCATGTTTTAAACTTATAAGTATTAATTTATGTGTTGTTTTTAATTTAATTTATGTGTTATCTTTGTGTTCCTATTTGAAGATATTTTTGTTACCTACATAACTAATACGATTTTTGTTTTTTGTTGTAAGTAAGTAATTATTTTTTCGGGAGTGAATTGCAATTTTTTAGGTTTTCATTTGTTAATTATTCAGTGTACTAGGATTAACGACGATTAGGTACGGTTATTGTGCATGATTTGGATTCATCTGTAATGTTATGTTCTTGTGTAAGTAAATAAATAATTGTGAATGGGAGCCATTAGTTTGGAAAGCGGTCGGTCGGAGGGAGCCTTGAAGCAGGTTCTTGAACCTTATTGTCCGAATTCACGATCCGACAATCTTGATTTAATTATGAATATGCAGAACGCTCAATGCGAGGTTCGTTTCCGCCAAACGTATAAGTAGGCAGCTATAACCTGTAGCGGGAACCGGTTTCCGGCGGAGTTACTGCCCGCGGAGGCTTCAGGGCAGGTGTTACGCAGCCGAAGGCCTCAATGAGTCTGACGACACGAGCTTTAAATAGTTCGCCTCGGATTCACCTAGCCTATAAGGCAGTTCACTGATAACTTGCCTGGAATTCGTACCGGCATTACCCACTTGCGAACACATAATGTTGAAACGAAGCACAGTTACTTAGCGTTGTGTATTTATCAATTTACGATTTATCCAGAACTGAGATAAAATAAAGTAACTTTCTACCGGACCCTCTCGTAAGGAACATCATGATAATGAGATTCGTCATTGAAAGTCCGATTTGCCCAAAAGTTTGGGGACGTTTGGGCGCTCGGGTGGGCTCGGGACTGAATTATTTTTCCGTCAAGATGCCGTATGGGCATTTGAAGATGAGTTTGGGGTGGCGTGTTTATAACGCGTCTTTAATAATTGAGGAGCTCGCGGCGTCTCTCCCCGCTCGGAGCCTGAATAATGGATGCAACAATAATGTGACTTACAGGCACTACGGCTATGTTTACTCAATATACGACCTGCGCCCTTACGCTCACATTTCGGACACGTTACTATCTATCTGTTTTTTAATCTATTTACAAGGTAAAATACAATTAATTTTCTATTTGGTCCGAACTAAGGAGTTTAATGGTTACGTTTTTTTGTTTCAACAACTTTTGGTACGTACTTTCAATTAAAAGGGCCGAACAGGTCTTTGCCGTTTGTAAAAATAATATTAAAAACAGTTTAAATTCAAACTTCAAATCATCACATTGAATACGGGTTTAATAGTTGTCATTTCACAAACCCATCTCGTTAAATAATTGAAGTTTTTTCAAGACTTTCAAGTTATCTGGATAATTGTGGGTCAATAACCTGTTAATATGAGCGTTTTATTTGCATAGTGAGCGACTCACTGACCGGCTCTCATGACCAGTAATGTGTCGGCGGAGGGAGCCCGCTCGAACTGCTCGACTCGGCAGAATGACGGCTACTTCTAATCTTTATCACTTATTGCTTAGGTATTTTATTTACGTACGACACAACTTTTTTATACTATTAGGAACTCTTTCATTACTTAAAAATCTCTAATTATTTTAATTGTTTTAGAGTTTAGAAGAGTGGTCCGTAGTTATTTTATTAATCAATTAGTTGCCTAGAATAATAACGCTTTAAACCTATATCCAAAAGTAGGCGTAATTTAAGCAATTAAGATAGTATCTACGAGGGTTATTTTCAAATCAAAACATTCTGTATCCAATTTCGCTTCTAATATTAAAACATATACAGCATGTAATTTGCATGAGGGTGCAGCAGAATGCGTTTAATTCGTTAATAAATCAGGGTGCGGGGGTGCGCGCCGGCCCGGGTTCATTAGAGTGATCGCCCGCGGCCTTCGTCCCCGGCCGACATCCGCCGCACTCTGCTGCTCGTGTATCCACTCGGTGCTGCCGTGATGGATGCTCCGCTAATTTGATTACCTCCTCCAGGTCTGCGCGGATTCGTTTGCGCTTCCATTATCTTCTGCATCCATAATTGATCGATGTCTATTTACACTGCAGCGTAAGCCGGTAACATCTAAATTGGAATCTTCTTAATATAAGTAATTAATTGCCTCTCAAACTCGGCTTCATCGTTGGCATAAATTAAGGAACTAGATGCGCGGCGCCTCGTCCACGCACACCGCCGAGTGGAACTTTTAATTGCATCGAGCTCCACCACTGTCGCCAGCCGGAGCGGTGAACACCTTCCCAGCCGACCTACTCAAATGTAAGCCTTTAATATTATAATCTTCTTTGTTGAACTTTTTAAACTCAAAGAGGATGTTATAATTCCTGCACAAAAAGCAGGAACAATAAGTAATTTGAATGAGGATAAAAGAATCTCCATTACAAAAGTTTTTAATATTTGGCTTATATGAAATTAATTAATTTGTTAATATTGTCGCTGTGTATCCGTCCGGCCGCCGGCCGCACTGTAAACATAATGGAGTAGAGGAGGCCGCGCCGGACGAGAGGACTCATTAATTTAGATGATTGTACAATTATCTAAATATAAGCGGAGCGAGACGTAGGGGGGCGGGGGGCACCGAAAACGAGGGGGAGGGGTGCGGGCACTCGTTTTTAATTAAACCGACGATGAAATGAACTGGTCCGTATAATATTGCTTAGACATGTTTTAAATTAATTTCAACCCGTCTTATTACGAATGATTTCATTAAATAATTTGTATGTGTGAGGAGGGAGCCTTCTTTCCTTGAGATAAGCTAGTGTCTTCGAATCATCTCTCGTACTTCATATTATTATCTATCATTTAACTTTTCAAATCTACAAATTTCTTTCTAAAATTATGGGTTCTAACTATAAAATTATCTCTCAAAGTTGTTTTCATTCTAAAATCAGTTATTTCATTACTTTATGTCTATAGTTAATAAACTACTAGGCTTTTTTTTAACATATGACAGGATAGAATGAATCAAAACTATTCCTAATCATGTCTGGCAATCCCAATGGATGGACGATCCCCATCCCCAACAGCCAGCAGCGGCAGCGACAGCGGCAGCGATAGCGGCGGTGGCAGCGGCGCGAGACGGGGCGAGCGAGCGAGCAAGGGTTGCTCGCCGCTATATTTGTTTTTCGTTAAAGCTTTAATTAAAAGTAGGTTTATTTTTAAGAAAATTGATGTTCAAAGTAAATAAATCCCTAATGGTTTAATTATCTCTTCGTAATTGAGTTTCACCTGACGCAGATATAATTAGTGTACGAGTAACTCTGCTGCTTATTAATTAATAAAAGATTAGAAGATGCCAGGCTTGTTTCTGTTCTGTTGACATCTTTACAGATAACGATTTAATGAAGTCCACAACTTTGGTCCGCTCTACCTACAGTCCCATTCAACAATTCTTGGGGAATTTAATTTCACTGAAACTCATCTACGAGCTTAGCGTAATCGTTTTATAGTTTTCCATTTCCTGCTGCTTAATTAGAATTTACCAGCTTACTTTTTATGGCATTATTCTTTGTTTTGTATACGAATACATTTAATTATGTATTAATTAAGATGCCCTAATTAGATAGGTAGGTATCTACTTTAATTAATTTGAACTGAAATTAGTCAGTTTTGCTGACTTTTGTCAGCTAAGCTACATTATTATAATATTTATCTTTATATTTATTTCTGTTATATATATTTTTCATGAATTAAAAACAATAAACACTGTTATATGTTTATTGTTTCACGATAGAACCGTCTTTAGAGGTGCAATGACAGTAATTGATAGGATAGTCTGTTCGTAGTCAGTGAGACAGCTGTTGTCGAGGCCCACGTGGTCGAGTAGCGCGTTGTTTGTATCCGTCCCCGGCATTCACTGCACTAGCAGTTGCATTAACAACACCTAAGTACTCATTCAGACCTGATTGTCTACAAACAAGTCCATTGTTTGGATCGTTTCAATATCATAAATACCGACGGTCTGTTTAGATGCAATTGGGCGGTAAACCCGCTCGGGGTCTGAACCAGTCCCGGTAGTTACCTTAAGGCTTTTGTCCCGTGGGCCCGTCGGCCGCGCGCCCGGGCTCGGGGCTCGCGCCGACCTCGCCGGCAAGATGCACCAAACAAAAAACTTAACAATAACAAAAAACACAACCGACGTATAAACTCCTAAACTGCACCGCTGAGTGCAGTCAGCAAACCTTCTAGTTTGTCCGTATAAAAGAACGAGCACTAATAAACTTTATTTTGAAACTTTAAAACAAAACTACGCTGAGAACTTCGGAAAAAGTATGCGAGTGCGTGGGGATCGGCGACACTTCCCCGTGCGGCGGCTCGGTCGCGACTGAGCACGCGGCCGCGGGGCGCCTCCCTTCCCCCCGCGCCGCGCCCCGCGCGCCCCGCGCCCGCCACCTCCGCGGTATTATTTGATTAATTCGCCTCCCCTTGTATACGCGGCGAGTCGTTACCGAGAAGGCGACCTAAGTTTTTAAATTCGGGCGAACGCGGGCCGCCACGCACCGCCGTACCCGCAACCTTCACCTACTCCTTAATGCTATAATTGAATTAATTAAGATCGACGGCTCGCTCCAAGATTAGACGTTAATAAGCAAGCCCTGGAAGAGCGGAGCCGTCCCGTCGGTTGCGGGTAATTAGTGCGGTTTGCTTGGAAAAATCCCGGCTTTAAATAATGAGTATTACCTACCGAGAAACGCAAGAACCCGCTAATTGGAGTGCATTTGCATACTGAAGTAAAATAAAGTCTGAGTGAGTTATTTTGACGATGTCAGACGCTAACAAACAACCGCTGATGAATGACGGTTTGGATTAAGTCTTAATTAATGAAGAAATGTTTACTTAAACGAAGGTTATTTATTTGCTTCTCCTTTATGCGGTGGAAAGATCTGGCCTGGATATAACGACGGAGCTGATGCAAAGAGATTTACGGCCAGAAAAGGGAATAAAACAATGGTAAAAGCTTTGCCTACATTTTTCTTACAAAATACCTTTTTTACACTAATCCTGAGCCTTTGACCTTAGCTCTAGACAATCGTCGTCTTGTTGACGACACTTTGACCTGTACAATCACCTAGGACCCTACCCTCCCCCCTTCCCCCTACACGCAACAGCTTCGAGCCAGTAACCTCATCTAATGAATATCGGGTTACCAATTAGTACAACAGCATACAATGAGACGCGGCCTATTGAACCCACTCACAGTTCACTTCTTATTTCTCACGATGGCGATGCCTTGATAAATTTTAGATTGATTAGTTTTGATAAAATTTAGGAAGAAAATATAAACTAAAGTTTCCAATGTAAAAATATAGTTTTTAAAAACCTTATAAGTATTTGGAGACTTATTCATTGAACCGTTGGAGCTGGTGTTTCTGTTGATTTCAATGAGAGATCAGAGAAGGATCTTCATGGATGCCGGCAAAAATGAGCCGTCAATAAAATAACAAGCAACAGGAACCTACAAGTACAGCGTCGGGTTACCAGAAAGGTGAAACCGGTCCCAATTTCGGGTTAATTCAATAATTCCACGCACATCGGCTAATTCCGCCGAGAGCCGATCGATCATCGTGCGCCCGCGCAGCTTTTACTGCGCGCCCCACCGACGCCCCTACTAAGAACACTTCCATCCTCTGTTACTTCTTGTCCTATTCCGGGTAGGTACTTAGGTTGTATACCGGACCAATATTAGAGAAGATGTAGAGAAAGAGCGTGAGTGCGATGAGTTCCCGTACTTACCCCGTAGGTACCGGACGTGGTTCCGACTGAACCTAGCGCGGGGACCTCATCAGAACTCTGTTCGAATTTTGTTACAGATAAATGATATTTGTTTTGTAGTTGTTCATAAGTTCAGTTTATCAAATCAAATCAAATCAAGAAAGAAAAGAATACAAAATTATTATACATTATGTCAGATCTTATAACTATTATAGGAATTGTATTCAGCCTGCAAGCAGGCGTGCAAATGTTATGCGAGTCATATTAATATTATATTAGTCATATATTATGGTACATATAATTCAAATTTCTAAATATTCTTTTACAGTATAAAAACATTTTCCAAGTAGCCATTCTCTTAACTTTTTTCTAAATATATTTCCATTCCATTCAAATCTCAAGTGACAAAGAAGAAGAATTTTCATCGAAAGCTGCGAAAAAAATCGAAACGTGCGTTTGAATATTTGGGGGATTAAATAATCTATAAACGTTGTCAGAAAAAAACGCGTGTAAAGCCAAGGGCAGATGAATAGTAAATATTTATTATGAAATGCCAAAAATCTTGCTCAAATTGCACAATGAAAACTCAACGTTGGATGGAAGGTTTATAGTATTGTGAGGAGCAGTCACTGGAGCGGGAGACACAGTGTGGACACACCGAGCTGCCGGGCCGGCTCCTGTACTACAACTAACGAACCTCATTACTGTATCACACCTCGTTATTTGTTAATAATAATAGTATAATAATATAATTCTACTGAACAGACTTGGTATTCACTAAAATTATGCAGATGAATTACTTTTTAGCAAATTTCTACTGCGGTTGGTGAATATAAAAAACTTGATTAAACTTTATTCAGTAACGGTGTGAACTCTACATCGTATTCAAATAAAGTGTTACTTGATATATTGGATAATTTCTGTCCATTTTCCAAAAAGTCGAAAAGTCGACCAAAATTAAATCGCTTCTCGTAGTAAGGGCCACTTAGTTCATATTAATCTTTGTTTAAAGTTAATGGGCCTTATTAATCATGGCTATTACGTGTAGATGAATTTAACGCGGTAATCGGTGAGTCAGCCGCACAGATATCGGAGCTTTTATTACGAAAACAAATGCACTTACACAACCTACCTACTCTAATTATAATCCGAGTTGGTGGAAAACTGATCGTAGAACAGGGAAGTTTAGAGTCCATTTCCTCGTGGATAGATCGACAGATTAGAGGGCAGGTGAGTATAATGGTGGGGACTGTTGCGTGTTCTGTGGCGCTGCTTTAATTAGCATATCGAATGCACCTTTCGATACAATCGGTGGTACGGCTAGGCCTAGGGCGTTTTTGTAGAGTCCACAACGCGGCCCGGCCGGACAAACTATTAATTTACTTAAAACTGTTGATTTGGGATAAGAAACTTTAAAAAAGCATAATATATGTTCTTAAAAAAGATAACTGTACAATTACATTTTAATTGACGTTTTTGACTAATGTTTATACGCCATTTTAAGTCAACAAAAGAAACTCGAACTAACTGTCAGATTTCCTTTCAAATACCTAGCCCGTAATTTTGTTGACATGATCGACGATTATTTTACCGGATGTTGCTAAAAGATATATAAATTAAAATTACATTTAAGTAAACCTAAGTATGTATTTTTGCACAAAAAGTAACATGATTAACACAAAGAAATAAAGCCAAATTAAGCTGAACACATGTCCAGACAGAACAAGGGTCACAATTAAGGGTGCACCGATGCACGGCACAGCGCGGCGGGCCGGTGTGCCGGGCACAATGCGCCAAATGACGAGCCGGTACGCAAATGAAGAATATTGTCGGACGCCCTGAATGCTCCTTAATGACCCGCCGTGTGCTACACTTGTCACCAGCTCCTGCTGCAATACTAACTGAACGACTCTGGAGTTCAATGTGTAGCTGCTTATGGTGCAACTTACTAAACACCATGTATTTTGTCTCTATAAGTGCTAACTTAACAGCCATCTGTTATCTTTACATGTCTGTAATGTGTATCATTGTGCTGAAAGATCCCCAAAACTAAATAAACAGTTTAAGAAGTTGTGTTTGTGAAGTTTTTTGTGTTTATCTACTGTTTTATGCTATGTAAATGTACGATCGCTTTCCTACTTGATAATAATTAAATCGGGTGCACCTGAAATTACCACACCGGTTCATTTGTTTAGGACGCTTCGCAATAAACTACAACACAACGTTATCGACATCTGCCCTACGATATTCAAGGAGAGAAAATAAAAAACAAACCGTTTCAGAAAACAATTGAAGTTTCTTTTTTAAATGCTTTTACAACCTTTTTACAATAGAAGAATATTTTGTTGTTTAGTTTGAACTTCCAAAAATGATAATTTTTTCGATTTGTTTAGTAGGTACTTTGTCAACTTTTTAAGTTGAGTGTAAGTTATTTCCTATACAATTTGTCTATCTATAGGTACCTATTAACATTAAGAATTTATTATAAGATTGAAGTGCCCTCGCAGGGCACGATTTTTATACGTATGAACCTTTCTCTTGAATCACTCTTTCTATTAAAAATAACCGCATCAAAATCCGTTGCGTAGTATTAAAGATTCAAGCATACAAAGGGACATAGGGACAGAGAAAGCGACTTTGTTTTATACTATGTGATGGTACTACTGAAGACACACATATTCGCATTAAAATGTTGACTTTTTCAGTATTGATATTAAAGTTTAAGGAATTAGTGTTGAGTACCAAGTTGCTCAGGTATTTCTGCCCGCCGACCGGCACCCACTCGGCATTTGCACTATTGTCACCTCTGTTAATTATCGGATCATTGTTAAGCCTCCTTGTAGTTTGTTCGTACCTGAGCCAAGGTCATTATATTTACTGGTGTACAGAAACTTATCACGGCCTCCATTCTCGTTCTACTCGATGCAACAGTAACTTAACTTGTTCTGATAGAGCTTCTGCGTAAGTTCAAGAATATATTTAGAAGCTCTTTGTCAGCTATTTTCAATTATTTGAAAATTCTTTCAGTGCAAAAGGATAAAGTGGTGGGAACTGACCTGTGTAGGAAGATCATCGTCAATTAAAGGAAGTTTTTAAAGTTTGCTGTTCTATGACGTTCTTTAAAGTCGATCAGGACTGAGAGGCAGAGGGCAAGCGACATGTTAAAAACTTGTATGTAAACCTGTGATTTACTGACAGGTGTAAACGTCGAGGAAACCGCTCAGTTACACCATCCTGTAGTAGGTAACGAGTATCATGTAATTATTTATTTCTTATATTATTTTGATAATTATTTATTGACTTGTCTCAGTGCTTATTTTGCTAGCTAAAGTTAGAAAGAAAGTTATTGATAACTGAAATCTGATTTTTTACAATGTATGTACTGTAAGTAAATTAGTCATATAGTGCCCATAATACAAGCTCTGCTTAGCTTGGGGGTAGATGATGGTGTGTGGATAGTCCAGTATTATTCATTTATTCTTATTAGCTTCCAAATTCTTAGCAGCCTTTACTACATCCCAGCTAGCACGTTGGCGTTAAAATAACCTGTATATTATACTTATATCGGTTCCAATCGAGTATCTTAGTGTTAAAAATACCTGTAAGAATGGAGTTAGAGCATGCTCTAACTCACATATAACCACGAAAGAGGCCCACGATTTTGCAGGTAAAGGTGTTATAAAGCCTGTATAAGGGTGGTATAAGGGTGTTAAGTACCTGCACAAGAGTGTTTATTCATTCTCAGCTAATACCTTCACCGGTATAAATGTCTTGTAGATGAGTTGGTTAATACTATAGGTGTTAGAATCATTTCGGTTGAGAATGAAATATCACCTAACATATTACAAGACCTTTTAAAAATACTTGTTTGACACTTAATCGCTTAGTAGTTAGTTAGAATATTCTCAAGCGTAGGTATTTTGTATCTTACGACGGGAAGTCTATGAACTTTGTTACTTAATAAAATTATGTGACTATCAGTGAATGGCGTAAAAGAATATACAAATACTAAGGAGTTAAAGTTTTCATTGTGAAGTGAACATAATCTGCCGCGGTAATTTTACTGTAAATGTATACCATGTTTCTCATCTCAATTTTAACGCGCCCTGGATTCAATTAAGATTTTAAATAAAAATTATGAAGACTAATAAAGAAATTTCAATTTTTTTTTTTTTTTTTTTTCCTTATTAGCCAGTAGCATGTTAAATTAAGTGGTTTCAGTAGAATGACAGAAGTTACATAAATAATGAAGTATTTTTTGTCAAATATTGAATAACCTATTCAATATATATAAGTAAATTGACCAAAACAATGGCGACCGAACATTAAAGCTTATGTCTTTGTTTAAGTGTTCTATTACACATTTCGAGATACAACATCTTTAGTCAAGAATGTTGTCAGTGTTTAGTACTCTTTACAGTGTATTAATAGTCTTAAGTAACTACAATTACTATAGCCAAGACAATACTACCGGCTAAGCATAAAATGAACTTATACTCTTGACAAACTCTGTTTTAAAAGTAATGTCTGCACCTTATAATCAATATAACACCAAAATACTTATAAGGCACTTTACGGAAAAAACTAAACAACAATAAGTGTTAACGAGAGTCAGCGAGCACCGTTGTATAGATTTGGGTGTTATAAACAGGTTAAACCTATAACATCTTAAGTATACTTGTTGCAGTTAGCACTATTGTAACTCTAAAAGTTGTTTAACGTCATTCAGTATAATACTACTAACACTTTTCGAGCTCAATTTATATTTTAATTACCTTATAAAGATTATAGTTACAACTGAGATCATTATTACTCCGTTAAACAGTTAAAAGTAATAATAATACCTGTAACTGACACCAAAATGTTAGTTGGGATAGATGTATACAATGTGTTGGTTTTTCAATTTAAGCAGGTACGACAACTTCGAAACAGATAATAATGTCCCGCAAAGCTATCCGGAATGATATATGGCTCCCAAGTCAACGAGCGAAGTAAATTAATAATTAGTGTCTGCCCCTTAATTGGAGATTGAGGGTGTTTAAGGGGATGTAGTTAAATTGATTGTTAAGGCATAGGTATCAGTATGAGAGGGTGGGGGTGAGGGGTTGTAGGGTGTAGGGATGAAGCTCAGTAATATCAACATTGCTGTCATCTCTACAACAATGTTGGTATTACTGGGCCTCATGCACTTGTAAGTCAGTATGCATGAGATGTACCTGTACTCGAGTTCTTATAGGTACGTACGTACGTCTCACATACGAGTGTTTCGTTTCGTTCCAAGTGGGCTCAGCGATCGAGGGACCAAGCCCGATGTTCTGCAAAGCTTTAATTTACAAAACTCACTCGCATTAGAGTGTCTCGTAGCACTCTCGTAGATGCGCAGGCGCGTTGAACTCTTTTTTATGAGACTCATTTTCGTAGCTATTTTTGTAGAGTTTTGCCTAAATAGGTGAGCGACTGCTACATCTTCTATAACGACAATACCTGCATTTTGGTCGTCGTTTATTCGATTGATACGTTGGAAGTACGTAAAAAATAAAGAAGTAAAATTAATTAACAAAAAAAGCCTTATCCGGAACTTAAATTACCATCAATCGTTAATGTTAATGTTTCTTTTCAAAATACCTTTTTCGTTAATTTCGAATCAAGTAAATCAATAGGTATCTTTATTTCTTTATGCTTAGTAAATCAGCACTTAGACAAGTCAAATTTAATACTATAGTACATAATTATCAAAATAATTTAAGAAATAAAGTGATAATTGATTTTCAGTTCGCTTCTATCTTTTGTCCACTAGAAGAAGCAAAATATGTGTATAACTTATGTGTATAACTTATGTGTCAATGTACGTAACCCTAGAGAACTTAACCTTCTTGCAGCTCCATTCAGGTTAATTACCTGTAAGTGTCTAGCAAGAAGGTTAAGTTCAGTTAAGATGTATGGGGGCAGTTAACCCTGGCGGCGCACAATGAGGGGAGGCGAGGATGCCCCGCGGCCCGTGCCCTCGTGCACCGGGGCACTGGGACACTGCGTGATCGATGGCGTGCTCTCCGGAAGTGCAGGTGTGTACCGCTTTAGATTACCTTTTAGTTCTATACTTCCTTCCATTTTGTGTTTGGTTCTTTAAGAGTTTGACTATTTTAACTTAATTAGTTAGTAAACAAAGAGTGTCCATGAAGCAAATTGTCGTTAGTTTGTGCAGCATATAATGTCAGAACCTAGGAACTCTATGCTTTTCATTCCACTTCCGACACATAAGAATTGTCAAGGAAAGCAGAATGGGACAGAGGCAGTTTCAAAGATCCCTTATTTTAATTGAAAAAATCTTCAATGGCATGTCATGCTCACGAGAAGCCTTCGCTAGTCTGTAGGGACCTTTATTCATTACATTCGTATCTGCGTCCACTTCCTATTCATAGCAGTTTGCGGGCATTAATATAAATTATCTAGGCATTGAAATAATCGCCAGGGGCAGCCTCAAAGTGAAAGGATAGATAACTAATTAATTGCAAGCCGAGTGCAGCGCGGCCGCAAGATTGTTAATGCCCTTTATGGGCAGCTGACGCGGAACTTCAGTTTTGTATTAGTGCGGGAGACGGTGGGTGTTTACCCAACATTACAAACATAACATTTATTATAATTTACAAATTGTAGTCATTGAAAAGTATATGTAAGTACAATTAAAACTAAAATAAATAAAATAATTCAATTCTTTATAATAAAAATCGTTTTGTTAACAAATCTCAAATATTAACATAGTTTGACATACCCGGCTCCTCAGTTTTTTGTTTCCATGTCCTGTATCTATAAATGATTTATTATTTTTTACTGTTTATTTTGTACCCAAGCGTTCTAAGAAACATTTGCGCTCGTTCTCTCCATTCGTGCTCTCCAAATGAACTTTAACTAAACGTCAATTATTGATCAACGATGCACCTCGGCCTCATCTAGCTTCCAGCCTACAAATATTTATACTGAAGCTGTTAATTAAATTTTTAATTTTAAACATGGCGTATGCATATGTCAAGTCCGCTGCGCCCCGGGCAGTGCCACCTGTCCCACTGGCTCCCAACAACTGTTGCTTATTCTCTTGGTGTTCTCTGGAAACTCTTTACTCAACAACTTTATTAAACGGAATCATCATTTACTATTACAGACTTTTGAATAGCCGTTTCTACTAACTTCAGGTTCTTTTTTACAATAGAAAATTATTTGCCTTTATATGTACAGTCAACACTTTAAGTAATTGCTGATAATTATCAGTTTTGGAAGCACTTTTGGGAGGCTTGATACTTTGATATAACTGTACCCTCCTACTTATGTAATCAAATAACTCTACTGGACACTTTAGCACCCTAACTGATCGTCACTCGAGTCCCGCGCCAGTCAGTACTACCTATCCCGAGCCGAGTGAATGAGTTAGTAAGTGTGAGGCGGAGATGAAAGGCCGACGTCATCGAACGCATTACGTACGATTGTGGCCTCCTAATTGGCAACATTGTCCCGACATGCAGATGTGAATGGGCTTTGATTTGGGGACAGACGGCGGGGCTAGGTTAGGGACAAATCGCTCGTTACTGCAGGTAAAGTTTGAGCGGGACGCGGCGGAAGGCGTCGGACGTGCGCGCCGACAAAATGCCCTCGTTATTCGCCGCCGAATCACCCGCTCATTGTGACCCGGTACTGTCGTCACCTCTGTCTGTTACACCGGCCACGTATAAACACAAATATTCTGTTTCTCAGTTTCATGATCTAGACTTTTCAATCCAGCCATCGCTGTGCTGTTCTAGAGGAAGTGTAACGCATGCCTACTGTCCAAAGTGCCCAAAACAAACAAAACAACAAACAAACAAGTATTTATTTTCAAAAATAGAGAACCAAAAAACTTACATTATAATGTAAATTGTAGTGAAACCTCGCTCTTACTAAGAAAATCTTGTATGAAGATGCGAGGGATCCCAGCTTCGGATTTTAGATACCTAGTTATATATTTAACAAATTAAAAAGCACAATGATTAAATCTAAGAAAAATTATACATTTACATATGAATAAGCAGCCAGTAAAAAAAGGAGTTGTGTGTGTAGTTTTTGTGTCTATGTTATGTGCGGAGTGTGTGAGGTGATCTGCTGAGGACACCAGTCTCATGAGAGTCTGGGCAACAGTAGATGGCGCGAATGTAAAGTGTGTATGTGTATGAATATGTATCTATAGTAGTGTATGTATAGTGTAGTTGTTTGTATATCTATTTTATGTCAGGACTTTTAGGAGAGATTCCGTTTCATTGTAGTTTTTTTGTTTTAAAAATTCCTTTATAGAGTATTTACATTGTAAGGCGGGTAATTTACTGATGGGCGAAAGTTTATTGATTTTGTTGTAAAGATAGGGAGAGAGAAAGTATGAGTGTTTGTGAGCAAATGCCGTTTTGAAATGAGTAGTTTTGTTTGTTCTACTTATTTAACGCGCAAAAAGTAAGAAGTGTTTAAAAAATTATAAACTAAATTCAAATTCTCTAAAGAAAGAAAACTAAACACTATTTACTGAGTTACCAAACGCAATAAAGTCCAATTGAGAACCTCTTATTTTTGAAGTCGGTTAACGAGAGCGCTTCCATGAGGCAAAAATTATTACAAAAACTATACTTTTGGAAACCCTTCCAAAAGTAGAGTTTCGTAATGTATCTATTCGAAGTTCGCTTGGTATTTTCTGTATACGCTTTATCTGAAGGTATTTTGGAGCTGACTGTACTGTCTTCGGATGAAACGGTAGACGAAAAAGACTTAAATGAGCCGTGAGAAAGCAAATGAGCGATTGTGCCCTTAATGAAAGATTGATACTAAACTGGCATTCACTGGCGACAATTATCGGCCTATTTATTTTATACCTGGCTTAAGGTTATTAATAAAACTATTCAATTGTTAGTACTACTTTTCTTTGTTTCTATTTCTTAATTGTAATTTTCTTTATAAATAAAGAGGTTATACAGTAATTAATGAAAAGCAAGAATCTTTGTTGTAGTCTGAGGGTGAGAACTGTTTTGAATCAGAGCTTCGACTTTCCGAGGAAATAAATCATCATCATCATCTAGTAACTTAAATCAACATTGTGTAAGACTTGTGCTTGCTTTACTTTGATAAATATCTGTGTCATATATTACCAGGGTCCCGAGAGAGAAAGAGATTTGAGAGGAGTTCACTTTTGTTCTGTGCTATCCGCTTTCACTAACTTCTGAAAAGCACCCTAGGTAGAGTATGCAGCCACTGTGCAGCCTGTAGAGATGCAAACATCTTAGTAGAATCAGACCAAGATGGACCTGCGTATATCTTTAGGTAGATAGATAGAAAATTATTTATTGCTCTTACTATTATTTGCTAAGAAGCAATACACAATTTAATTTTTTTAATAAAATTGACATTGAGCGCTTGTTAATTATTATTTCGACAGACACAATTTGGAATTTTACTAAGAGAATATCACAATATTTTATCCAGAGAAGGTAGGTTCGATGATAGGATTGAAAATGAACCTGCAGCTTATCTTAAATATAAGCTTGATGACGGCTGTTATAGTTGTCTTCTCTGATGAAGACAACTATAACAGCCATCATTACCGAATAAAATGCTGCCAAATAGGTGAATGAGTTTGTGGGAAGATTGAGATAAACTAATTACCTAATTGTAGAAAACATTTAGAAGTAGGTTGTTGATAAACTTGAACTGTTGATTCTTTTATCATCAACTCTATAATGACTATAGACTATAGTCAATAAGTTAACAGATAATGTGTAAATTTGTCAGTTCACCGAGGCACCTGTTGCGGAGGCTGCGGGAAAAACTATGGAGAGGCCTCCCTTTGTGAGGCCTGACACCGCGCCAATTAAAAGCGGCTCCCGGCGCTGTGCCGTACGAGGCTACGGATAAACCTGTTCAGGGACGACATTGGCTTGGTTTTGGGACGTGTAGGCCGAGTTTGGCCGAACGATGACTAGCTTTGAGTCGAGAGGCTGCCCAGTCGGTTATAACTCGGCCAAAGTGTATCATTGTTCTGATAGAGCCATGTTGCATTGCGAATGACAAAACACTGTTGTACAAATAATTATCATAATCGTGTTTCGTTTGTTAAGAGTGAGAGCACAAAACAACAATAGATGTATGTGTAGACAGTTCGCCGCCCGCCCGCGCCCGCCGCCCGCCCCGGCTAGCAAGCTCGCTGCCAGTGGAACAGATAAGTTGTGGCACTGCGGAACTGAGTGGTGTTGAGTTTTAATTGAATCAATGTCGTGGAAAATTCATAATGCTTCGGGTTCGTGGGCAGATCTACATTGAAATGTTGCTCTGTGTTATTATTTTATTTCTTCAGATATCATTCTTTTTTAATGGGTCTTGAGGACTCTTTCAATTAGTATTCGATATGGATCAGTTGAGCTACTTCTAGATTGTTGTTAACAGTATGCAGTTAGCCCTATTGTTTCAAACATTTTGTTTTATTTGCTATTCTTTGGAAGTAATTTCCCAATATAGCTAAGAGTAGGTACCTGTTATAAAATATTTTACTATGACATTTTTTTATTAGTATTAAGATGCTGATGTTCATAGCTTTGATGGTGCAATAAAGTTATTATCTATCTATCTACATATGACTTAAAATGTTTAATTCTGACGAACTTAAAGTTTGTAGTTTTAAAACTGAAGAAACTATCTTGTTCGTTAATTAAATGCATAAAAAGTAATTTTATAAGCTATATTATAGTACCCATGATATAGAGGAAAACGCAAATCAGCACAGATCACTGTAAATCTCTACCATTACCCAATACTACTTGCTAAGCACTAGCTAGCAGTTCTTCCCTAGAACGTACTAATGAGCTAAAGGTATTTTCAATGTAATTTGTTTTCCTGATTACAAAAACAGCCTGTACCGTTTAACTCTCTATGCAAATAGAATTAACAAGCATATTCTGTTAAATATGCATATAACAAGTACATCTGGCTAATTATGCAAAGCAAAGGGGTAATTAGATGAAGTACTCCCCCCCCGCGACCCTGGGCCCGCATTCCACTAAATAAATCGCTTCACCATTTAAATAGTACCGTGTCAAAATGTCAGTGTTAAACTCTTTTTGGCATTCTACTAGCACAAACTTTTTGAGGTTCATTCATAGCTGTGACGATTACCTTTACGACTACCAATTTGACATTCTAATTATGAAAGTCTCTTCAAGCGCAAAAAATAGTAGAATACCAAACGCACAAACGTCATTTTAATCATCTTGATTGAATGGCACTATTGAGACCTTTGTTTTGACATTTGTGGAATTTGGCCCCTGGTTGTGGGACGTAATGAGGTGGCAGTGCAGGGGCATCGGTACCACGGACGGTACTAACAGGACTATTGGTATGGTGTTCGATACCATGCGATGCGGCGAGGCGAGTTGAGTCCGCACATCGACGACGTAGCAGTTCGATTTCCGCCTCGGGACAAACGTTTATACCATCTGCCGGTCTTTGTTCCGAATGTTTTCTTTGTATAATAAATTTATTTGTATACGTAAAATATTGTATAAAGTCTGTATTGAGTCTTGAAATGAGGCACAGGTAAAGCCTGTGCCTCATTTCAAGGACATATGTATAAGTAGCAGAGAACCCTTCTCGCATTAAGACAATTTCTTCGTGTTCCGATACCTCATTTGCCAAAGTTATGCCATTTTGTATCGCGGTAATATTATGTATGCACAGATATCTATGTATGTGGTTGGCTGGAACTCCTTTTAACGAGACAAATTAAAAAAAAAATAAACTCTGCGGGGAATTAGAAAAAACTGGAGTGACAGTGACATGACACCTGACTCCTAGACCTTGTAGAAACCAGTCCTGCCAAAGAATGTGCCACTACGCGATATTCGGTGGAACTGCAGACCGTGACTCGGACCGAGTTCAACAAACCGTCAGAACGACAGGTTAATACCCAACATATATTTCAAGATATTCTATTAAGGCCTAACTGTAATCACTACCTGCCTGTCACTCGCAATAGGCACCTATTAATTCAAATGCTAATTTTCAATTATCGTTCGAATCGCCAAAATAAGGGCCCTTTCATACCGCTTCACTGGAACAGTGCGAGTGAAGACAGATTCGCACGTGATTTCAATATTTCATCTCGGAGCATTCCGAGTGCGTCTCTCACGCGCAGCACTCCTGCAATTACGCGCTTGTGTCATATTTACAGCCCAGGTAATTGCCATTCAATTACGAGACCGGCCCGCTGCGAAGTCCTGCCTCACTCCGGCTCACCGCATTACCCTATAAACAACTTTATCGCAATTGATTAAGATTCACAAAAGCTCTCGTGAAAGAAGCTTTCGGATCGTAACACGGTGTTGGAACTTTTGTCAATTGAAATTAAGCTGTATTCAACGATCATAGAACACAAGTTCTAAACGCCGTTTGCCAGTATAAAATAAAGGTCAGCATCAGAGTGAAACTTCCCCACGGCAATCCTACGGTTCGTTCTGTACAGCTGTGCACCGAGTGAGAGGTGCGATATGCCCGTCCCGGTCGCACGCAGCATGCACCCGGCCGGCCATCAATCATCGAGCACCCCCGCCGGGCGCCCGTAGGGTTGGGACACATCAGCTCACATCACAAAGCTGGTATCTCAGCCCGACAATACTCGGTAAGTGGGCAAACGCCACGCTAAATTGATTCTGAACCGATTCCAACCGGGTGATGTTTAATCGAATTAATCCACCTTGTCCGGCTGTCACTTGTGCAATGCTTGTTTGTTGTGAACTTCGCCTTAGATGCAGTGCTCTAGGAAATGTTGATTCAATTTTAGTTTTACTTTAGTTTCAACTATTTTAATTGATAAGTTGGAGCAGCCAAGTGGTATCTTGATTGAAATATTCATAGCGAATAGATTGGATCAAGTTGTTTTTTTTAACCCTAATATTATTTTGAAGTAATATTTTCACATACGCTGAAATGGTATCAGTTCCTTAAATAGCCTATACAATATAATACAATAAAGCTACGACAGTGTTTTGTCCTCTATCGGCGAGCCGGCGACTTTGGTGAGCAATATCTGTTAGACAAAAATTCACCTAAAAATTGCACCTAAAGTATCGATGGCAAATAAGTGGCAGTGCGCAACCCTAGGCAAGGAATTACGGAGTGGCCCAGGTACGCTATCAGGCTGGCGTGCCTTCACCCGGCCCCGAGGCACCTCTCGCTTGTAGACCAATCGCAAGTGAACTGCTTCAAGGATATACGCATTTGGCCAAATAAATGTCCGTTAGTATGGAAACTTAGATCTAATCATGAAGTATCTAAAATCTGGAGACTGGAAGTGACAACTTTCAACGAAATTTCAAATATTTCTAAAAAAAATCAACTTGCTAAATATTAATTGTGGATAAAATAAAAATACCTTGTGACTTGTTAGGTCATCAAAACATATATTTGTTTTTGTGTTAAACTTTCAATAGTTTGTACTTATCTTAAACATTTAGAAGTTGCTTAAGTATAAGGTTTAATAAACCTGATATGTTTTTATCAGGATTCCTAGAAGTAAAAAAGAGAGCTCCTAGAATTATAAAATACTACAAGCACAGATGTACAAGTAAACAAACTAAGACGCGTTACTTATAGTTCTTGTTAGCTAAGACGAAATAAGCCGGCTATTTTCCATGTAAAAATCCTGAGCTCTCTTCAATTAGGTTTACTAATGAGTTGACTCCGCGCTAATTAGCCGCTAATTACTCACGGACTCACCTCTACTTGCGAAAGTTCCTTTTACACTCATTTCTTGTTTACTCCCTCATTATATTCCTAATTAATAGATATTGAGGGCTTGTATTAGGGATCGCGTTTCTGGATTGTTAAGAGTTCCTCGAAAGTGTTTTTCATTGAGTTAAATTTGCTTTCATTATGTAGTATGTCAAATATTAAAATAAGGTAAGTATGTATATAATTATCTTTTGTATTTCGTGTCTTGTTTTTTTTCATCAATTTAATTAGTCTATACTCTATTGAAAAATATAATAATAATTGGAGAACAATTATTATACATGGGAAGGAACTGATTCCTGACACACAGGTATAAACCTAGTTATATTATTTTCAGGTTTAGTTTCCACGCCTGTTTTTATTTAAGATCCGCCTTTAAGTGGACTGTAGGTACTAAACGAGCAAACCTACGCAGATTTGCTTGCAGAAGACTTGCTTTGAAACCTGCCAAAGGGTTGAATCCCCTTATCTACTGAACTGAAGAGGTAGTCTCATTTTGACACTTATGAATGTGTATTGGTCTCATTGTCCTGATCTGCACAGTATTCAAATGATATTGATATTTGCAAGTCCATTTTGTGCTGTGCTGTAGCGGTGATGTGTGTGCTATGTCCTTTAGAAAAGAGTTTACCAAGGGCTCTATGCCTAGCCTTTCAAATGTCATTAGTCATTCATAAAAGTCAGGAAGTAAACTCAATCTTACAAATATTTACAAAATGATTTGTTGCGCAGCGTCATCGAATGATAATCACGTCAGAAGCGGTCTCGGCGCCCGTACCTTACTCGCTACACGCAGATAGAGGCTTCTTTATCGCTCACTTATTACTTATCGTATGATTTACTGCTCGAGCCGACTGTACACGGATTTCCTATTTCTATAAATGCGCTTTATCGGTTTCAGATCTAGCTATTGGGTCATTATAATGTGGGGTCGGTGAGTACATATACGAGTATGCTTGATAGCTTTGAGTGGAAAACATTTTATATTAAATAAATCACATGGTGGCTGAGTCACGGGTCACCTGTTAGCTGTTTGTCGAGATACCTCGCGTCTCCACGACCGATAGTTTAACTACACTTAAGTACTTAGAGCGAAGAGTTGAACTAAAGGAAGGTCTAAAACAGAATATTATTGTAATGTGTCCCTACAAAAATACACGATTTTTAAAACGATATAATTTTTTTTCTTTTGATTGTATGTAAGAGTCCGCGTCACGTTGTTGTTGCCCTTACCGTAGTAATTTTAATGAAAAACAACCAAAGAACGCTCCAGCCTAGAATTAAATAAATTTACTTAAATACATGCAAATAAAACAAACGAGCGCCAAATGAGTCTACAATTTTCCCTTTCCAAACTCATCGTCAAACCTTTCTTATCCTCCTAAATCTCAAAAAGTCTCTCTACTCCGGGTGATAGAGATCTGGGCTTGGCATAATCCAGCAAAAATAAAAAATCGCCAACGGTTTTTGAATCACATCCCAACAAGTGTCAATTAGTTCTTCCTAGGTGGAAACTCTCAAAACCGTGTAAGCATATATCTTACGTGTCGTAGAGGGCTCGATAGCTTTCCATTTATTCCCATAAACATAAAGGTGACTTTACACTGCCTTCATCATACAAAATTTATCAATTAACCCTAGTAAGTTAACCGATCCTCTAATTCTAGTGAATCGGTGGTGGATGGTCCTGTTTTTATCTGTAGGTTTGTAAATACTTCGAAAAATATATGATCTTATAATTTTCGAAGTATTAAAATCTTATAACGATTATTTAAGAAAAGAGTGTCCCGCAATAAACCCTACAAAAAATTAATGAACATTATAATGATGTAGTTTAGTTCCGTTTTAGATTCAGTCTGACGAATAACATCCATGCTTACATTCCCTGAACTAAAGGCGTGGGTGTAAAAACCTCGTGCAATCACCAAACAGGCTCCAACTGACTCCAAACACTTTCAATTAGGTATTAAAAGCTTAGCGCTTGTCTCGCCTTCATTACTTGAATGGCGACCTGAGTGTTTGTGAGTAAAGCACATTACTCGCCGTCACATATCGAGGCTCGGCCATAAGAATAGACAAAAACAGAGTAGAAGGGAAACTTCGCTCCGAACGCGCTCAAGGTCACGATATTAGCCTACGCGATTCTGCACGTTAAACGTGTAGTAGGGATGTCACAGCCAGCGACGTCGCACGCGGATTTTAATATTTGTGTAGGTTAGGTACCTACCTCTATAATATGACGTCACGGTCAAGTTATTGTGGTGTGATCGGTCGGTTGTAACAATAACTCAAAAACGACGACAAATTTAAGTTTTTTTTTGATTGCTAAATTATAATGATAATACATACCCTATTTAAGTAATATTATCTAAATATTATTGTGTTTTTGTAGGTTCATATCTAAATAATAAGTAGGTACCTAATCAAAGGAACATGACCATCGGTCGTTGACCTTTTATCACTCGCCTGGCCTCGCAACGGCGGCGGTGTCGGGGCGCGGCGGTACAGTGCAGTAGCAACCCTGGCAAAACGCCTGGACGACATAGGGGCGTAACGAGATGAAGGGGGAAGTAGGTATATAAATGGCGGCGTTTGGGTATAGATCAAAGAAGAGTCCCTTCTACCCAGTTATTATTTATTCTTATGGCTCGGCTCGCTCCTCACCTACAAACAGGTCCTCCACAATGACGGCCATCGCTTACGACGACGCCATCCCTGTTATGCGACCAATGTGGCCAATGCGGTCAATGGCAATTAATTGAGTATATTCTGATTTAATATAGTTATATCTTTATTAACAACGAAAATTACAATCAAGGTATAGAAAAATTATAACTAGTATTTACGATTGAAACCTTTGAGCTAACTGTAGACGGTTGCAAACAGTCTAAAATTAAAATATAATAATAAAGTTCTCCGGTTAATGCGCTATGAAATTACAAACAAATAAATTCATGTTTATAATAATTAGTGAAGAATTGCACGTACAAAATGTTCGGCCGTAGGTGCAAAGATGTTGACAAGTTTGGGTCCGTTAGAGAGAGTGTTGGTGACACAGTTGGAGTATCTGAAGTGCGACTTGTGGTCTGCACGTAATTACATACGAATGTACAAATGTTTAACTGTTAACTGTAGTTTTTAAGTCAGTATATTTGCTTATTGTAGACTAGCTGCGCCCCGAGGCTTCATCTGCGCGAAAATTGTTGAAAAATAGATATTCAAGGCCTGGAGTTACGTCTACTTAAAATTTCAGTCTGATTCCGTTTATTAGTTTTAGAGTGAAGAGGTAACAAACATCCATGTATCCAAACTAACGCATTTATAATACTAGATGCGCACCGTGGCTTCGCCCGCGAGCCAGAGTCTTTTTTCAAACAAATTTCAGAAATTTATTACACAACCCCTAGGGGCTATTTTGTAAAAATAAACAATACTTGTTTAATTATTTATTTCATACTTTACTTATACCGAGTTTTGAGTAAATCGAACCTAGGAAAAATAATTTTCCATTCAAACTTTACCACCCTAATTAAGCCCCTCAGAGGTTAATTTTGTATGAGCCTATGTCTTATTCTAGGTCCTAAACTATCTACATTTCAAATTTCATCTAAAAAAATTTATCATTTAAAAAAAAAAAAAGAAAAAAAATTGCCAATTTGTCAACTCATATTTTCTTGCATTTTTTCAGAAAGAATTTTTCTACCGTCTTTGGGGAGCTTTGGAGCTCTGGGGCCCGTGGTTCACCACCTCGGGCGCGTCAGGTATTGTTTTCCAGGCCGGGGATAGCTCAGAAAAGGTGAATTCTCTCTTTGTAGTTTGTTTACGTTGGTTTTGACAGAAGCTAAGCCTTTTCAATTTTTCTGTCTACAGTAAGGAGCTTCGTTGTCGCGGAGCCCGGCGCAGCCGGGCGACGACGCTTGCGCGAGCTGTCATCTGTATAGTTTATTTACATTTGTAAGAATTTTATTTAGATTCGTAAGTTTAATTTTTTGTGATGACACAATGCACTCAACCGAGAAATACATTTAGGAATGTGACGGCGATCCATTCCATCGTGTCTACGCAGCCTCTTGTAGAGTGCACGCAATGTCCCCAAGCTCGCTTTTTCAAGGGACAGAGAGGCCTCAATATTCACCAAAAACGAGTCCATAAGGATCCAATAATCCCGCTGTCTGCTCCGGTTGCAGGAGCGGTAGATATTTCTATTCCAAATTCGGATCACACGAGTGATTCCCCACCTTTTTGGAAAGTTCTGAGTGAGTACAAAGCTACTACCCCTATTTTTAAACGCATTCCCCGAGGTGCCCGCATCTCTGTCGCTTCCTCTCTCTCGGAGGCTATTAGGAACGCTGTTTTAAAAAACACGAAGCAAGCTTGGGAGCATCTTTTAATTTTTCCTTACAAAATATTACATGTAAAAAAAGATATTTCGAACAAAAGTTCAATCACTGTTAGGATAAAAGAAAATTGTGTTAGGTACACTGCACGTGCAGGGCATCCTATTGATTTTGATGATCAGGACTCACACAAAAATTCAAAATCATATACATCACTGGCAGAGTCTACTATCTACAGACTTGTAGAAAGTAAACTCAATGATGGTGATATTAAAGGAGCCTCACGTTTAATGTTTTCAAATGACACGATGGCGCCAAATAATGATGAGACTCTCATTTCTCTTGAGAGTAAGCATCCACCCGCAGGCCCAATCTCCAACTCCCCGATCCACCACAAGAGAGTGATGACGCTGTAGGCACGACCAGCCAGGATGTGCTCAAAGCCGTCTTCTCTTTCCAGAGTGGCTCTGCCGGCGGCCTGGATGCTGTGTCTCCACAGCATCTAAAAGATCTACTATCTGGTGGGTCTGGCCATGCAGGTGAAGTCCTTCTGGAAGACTTGACGTCTTTGATCAACCTGATGTTGTCAGGCCGAGTCAACAGCGAGATCACGGAACTCTTGTATGGTGCAAACCTTTGTGCACTCAAAAAGAAGGATGGCGGTATAAGACCCATAGCCGTGGGCACTACCTACCGCCGCCTTGCGGCTAAAGTCTGCTGTCGGAAAGAAGCCGACTATTTAGGCGACTATTTCCGACCAATTCAGCTAGGCTTTGGTTCGCGAGGCGGCTGTGAGGCCGCAGTACATTCCCTTCGTACATTTTTGGATCAAAATTATGGGGAGGTAGTTCTGAAGGTAGACGTCAAAAATGCCTTCAATTCCGTAGATAGGGGCGCCCTGCTAAACGAAATTAAAAATAAAATTCCTGAAATTTACCCTTTTCTCTGGCAGTGCTATGGTTCACCCTCAAAATTAATTTACCGGAATAACATTATTTCGTCTGCCGTTGGCTGTCAGCAGGGCGACCCTCTTGGTCCGGCCATATTTATAATCAATAATCAATAATCAATATCTTTATTTCTTTAGGCTTACAAAATAAGCACTTAGACAAGTCAAATTTAATTCGCCTCAATTTAGCCTTGCCATTCATCCAATAATTCAACGTCTTCAATCCAAGCTCAATGTTTGGTATTTGGATGACGGAACTTTAGGTGGAGAAGTGGACACCGTTTTTAATGATTTAAAAATCATCACAGATGAATTTCGACAAATAGGTTTGGAATTGAATTTTTCAAAGTGCGAGCTTTTTATTTCGGACTCTTGTGTAGACAAAAACAATATCATTGCAAAATTTAACAGTTTGGCCCCTAACATTACAGTTATAGATAAATGTTCACTTCGACTCCTAGGTTCACCAATTCTTGATGAGTCTTTTCGGCCATTTGTAGATGAGAAAATTCAAAATTTCAACAAAACTTCAGACAGACTTCTCAAAATTAACAGCCATATGGCTTTTACTATTATTCGGTTTTGCCTGTTTGTACCTAAATTTACGTATTCTTTAAGATGTAGTCACCTGTGGAAACACAGCGAGCTATTGGATAGCTTAGACAACATAATAAAGAATACTTTATCATCGGTTTTGAATATTGATTTGGATGACAAGGCGTGGTCGCAGGCCTTCCTACCTGTCAAATTGGGAGGCTTAGGTATTCGCAAAATTTCCAGTGTAGCCCTACCAGCGTTCCTATCTTCCGTCTACAGCACTAGTTCTTTAGTTGAAAAAATTTTAAACACGTCTGATTTGGTCCGATCACAAATTTCTTTCAAAATTTCATATTTAGACGAAGCTAGAACGGCTTGGCATAGTGCTTGCCCCGATGCTGCTCCTCCAAAATCTCTTTCGTCCCAACGGCAATGGGACGGGCCTTTGTGTGAGTTGACACGGAAATGTTTGTTACAAACGTGCTCCAGCTCGGCAGATCGTGCCCGTCTCCTAGCCGTTTCTAAATGGGAGTCAGGACATTGGCTGCAAGCACTTCCTTCTTATAACACTGGCACTTTATTGGATCCCGCTACTTTCCGTATCGCAACATGTATTCGGTTGGGTGCAAGGTGTTGTGCGCCTCATAAATGCCAGTGCGGTACTGCAGTCGAACAGCTTGGTCATCACGGATTATCGTGTACTAGGGCCGCTGGTTGGATATCTCGTCACGCCAGCCTTAATGACATCATCCGGCGGGCCTTTGTCAGCGCTAACGTACCAGCTATTCTCGAACCGAATGGTCTGTTTCGTGACGATGGCAAGAGGCCCGACGGTATGACACTAGTCCCATGGGAGTTGGGGAGGCCCATTGTGTGGGACGCTACATGCGTCGACACACTTGCACCTTCCCATCTTTCAAGGACATCCACTAGGGCTGGTGCGGCGGCAGATCTGGCCGAGGATCTCAAGAGGCGCAAATATGCAGGTCTCGACAGAACCTACGCATTTGCTCCCCTTGGATTCGAGACCCTAGGTCCGTGGGGTACCGAGGCTCTCCGGGTTTTTAAAAAATTATCTGAGCGTCTGCTGTGCTATTACGCTAAAACCGCCCATCCAAATTGATATTCTTGCGCCATTTCAATGGCCATCGCGCGCGTTTTTTCCATACAATTTCAAATTACGAAAGCCATAAAAAGGGCTTTCTTAGGTCAGGTTTGAAAAAAAAATGACTTATAAAACAAAACTGACATAAGAAAGCCCTTTTAATGGCCTTCGTAATTTGAAATTGTATGGAAAGGACGCGCGCGATGGCCATTGAAATGGCGCAAGAATATCAATTTGGATGGGCGGTTTTAGCGTAATAGCACAGCTGGTCGATGCGACGCGTGACCCGAGAGCTGGTGAATATCTGGCTCAGCGCATCAGCATTGCCATACAGCGTGGTAATGCAGCCAGTGTCTTGGGGACGCTTCCGACTGGTATTGACATGGATCAATTGAGCTACCTTTAGACTGTTTGCAACCGTCTGCAGTTAGCTCAATGGTTTCAATTGTAAATACTAGTTGTAATTTTTCTATTCCTTTGCTTGTAATTTTCATTTTAAATAAATAAATATCATAAGTAATTATTGAGATTACTTATAACAAAGATTCACACAGACTTTCCCATTTAATATAATAAAAATATACGATAAGATAAGATTAGTATCACTTCTAGTGGCAAAAACAGTACAGAACAATAAGAGACTGGTTTGAGTTGATTCACCTAGATCGCTCATAGCTGCAAGAGCACAGACAGAACTTAATAAATATTTAAAAGGAGGTGGGCGGGGGATGCCCTGCAGAGCGTTCTAGACTTTTTTGCAATTTGGTTTACAAACGGTTTCCTGAGATACGTTTAATGTTTGACCCACATGTTGGCGGCATCAAGGCAAGCCTAATGCTTTATTAAGGCTGTCAATCATTTCATCATCATCAGATAAGTCGTTTGCGATGAGTCGGTCAACGTATGTGGGCAGAGTATGTACTATTTATAGTCAGTCTACATGTTGACCGAAACCCCATAAATAAACCTTTACACCTTTAAGTTATCTATATTCCATAAGTTAGCTTATCCGCGAATCTCTATAAATCCCGTATCTGCGTGCAATGGTTGCATTGTTACTGATGAAGTTGTAGCGCGGCGTGCGCGCGCGCAGACCGTGACTCGCGTCTAGTGCAGGCTCTGGCTGCAAGCTTCTAGTGTTTTAGAGTAAGTAATCAAATAGAAAAATATCTAAATCTAAAGGAAAAAATAGTTCTAGTGGTATTTTTTTTGTAAAGAAAACAGCAAATTACATTTGCAGAGTTTGTCCAGTGCAGCGTAAATATACCAATTATTGGAAACATAAAAATGGTAAGGTATTTGAAACGACAAAATAATAAGAAACATTATTCTGTGCCAATCAAATGCGATCCCTCGCCTCTTCCGTTGACTACTCCACTACAACTACTGGTTGACTAGTTTTGGACGCCATCGAGATACAAAAATGTACATGATCCAATCTCTTATTTAATTTAAACTACGTTCGCTACACTGATAAACTATTTACTATGAATAGAAATTTTATCACCCGGAGCTCGCACTGCAGATGGTATCGGCGCAAGCGGCGATACATCGGCACTATCACAATCTCATTATTCCTCGCGATGCGATTAGTCTTTCGTCCTCCCTTCACTTGTTAATAGCTGTAAAGAGGTATTAAAATGTATAGAAAAATAACGGCTTTATTGCCTTTATTACCTACTCCTCATAATAGTTGTTCAGTTAAGTAGGAGTATGAAACGTTTAGTTTGAACTAGACTAGACTCTGGCCAAAGCTGGCCAAGACTCCGCAGGGAAGCTTAAGGATCAGACACTCGAATCTGTCATTGCAGACTTTGTTTGTGACGAACCCTTTATAAATGTAACTTTTAGATTACTTCAGTGCGACTACAAAACCGACCGAGAATCTTTAAATATAAATTAAAAAATTTAAGAAATAAGTTACATTGATAAAGCCCTAGTAAGCTCAATTAAAACACATCCACCACTTTCGCGGCGTTTTTGACAGACTATCTGAAGCGCAGTATCGTATTACATCTCTCGCAGCACTTGATCCCGGCGTTGTCTCGTTTCTTTTGTTTGTGCTTTGCTTGAGGCTGTTTATTTTCATCTGGCGCTTTGACCGCGGCCGACCGCACCGCTTAGCGCTCCGCAACCGACCTAATTATACTCATGATCGGGAAACTGCTCCGTAAAGAAAAAAAGTCACTGTGGATTAGAGGCATGTGGTAAAAACACCTATAATTTTCAATAAACAGAAAAATTAGATAGATAGATAATTCTAAAACTTAAAATCTAAAATAATTTATGCGTCACTTATTTTTATAAAAAGAGTTGGCGCCGTTATCGCTTCAGGCGTATCATGGTGGCGTACCCTGGCGTAGCAAAGCTGAAAAATCTAACTAAAATAAACAACGTAGATAAATCAGTCAATATACCATTTTTAGGATAATGCCTTGAGATATGAACTGTAGGTACATCGACAAGTTCGAGGAAAATTGAGACATGGCTCATAGCACAATGTGAAACAAAATCTAGTTATATGTATTTATTTTTTACGAAATTTTAAAAGTATTGCTACAAATAAGATTAATTTAAGTTAAAGATACTCTTTTAGTGATACTACATACTATGTATTTACTATTCCTTTGCGTTATTCCAAGTTCGTACTCTACAGGTGGAGTCGACGAATAGTCTAACCCATGTGAATCCTTTTGAATCAATACTCATTCCGCGTGAACGGTCTGTGGTATCTGTGGACTAGACCCGACTGAATCGCTCTCATAACTGTCAACTAAATCCACATTATTATACCCTTTAAAGCAAGGGCCCTTATTCGCTTAATTGGCTCTACCTCAGGACGTGCCATGGCATAACACGCTATTAGGCTATGTCGTAGCTTCAGTAATACGGTTTCATTGTCACACACCCAGACTTGTAGATAGATAGGTCAATAACTGTTTATCGTATAACGCTAAGATATAAAACATTATAGAACCTTTTTATAAATTTTGGAATAAAATATTGGATCCGGAATCTGCAGTTCTTGATTTGTTTTTCATCTGTAAGCAGCTCTCCCATCTGGATGATGAGGACGGGGCTGACGGGGCTACCAAATTCGCAATTTTTCAAACAAACAAATCATTTATTTTCATTTATCAATAACCTAAAGTAATCATTAATAAAAATAATAAAGTACCTAAAATACATTCGAAAAATAACAGATAACAATTTAATTATATTATAGATTAAGTTTTCCGTCTCCTGTTTTGTAACTGTAATCGTAATTCTCGATTTCCTACCACATCGGTAGAGCCGCAGAGTAGGCTCGCGATTGAAGAGATTCCGTACGTAACTTTTGCCGATCAAATCCTAACGCGTCGCGTCACGTGCGCGTTTGGTCGCTTTTGACGAGATCTGGGGCTCAACGAATAAGGACGACGCTTCAAACTTATTAGAGCTGTCGTTAAACAGAGTAAGATAGGAGGATATATCAAGTTGGCACGGAACACAATGGTAAAAACGAAAGTCCGTCTGCAAAAGAGGAGGCTGTAGGTTCGAATCCAGGCTTCTGACATAATATGTTCGTAAGATCTGTATATATTAATTGTTCCAAGTATTTTGGGTATTTTCTATTTATACTAGTAATACTATATGTAAAATATCCTTCTATATTATATTAAGAAAATCAGTCCTCTAGTACCCATAACACAAGCTCTGCTTAGCTTGAGACTGGATGATGCTGTGAGTATTGTCCAGAATTATTTATATACTGTATTTATTTATTTTCGGAAAACTCACGGCGGCTAAACAATGGAGCAGAAAAGTATAAGACCGGAAGGCCAATTACAAGTTTTCACGGTAGTAAAAGAAAGTATAAGTGGCGGACATACAGGAACATAATTTTTAATGTATGAGTATGTGTTATTATAAAACTACCCCCAACATAGCATCAGCTCAGTGCTAAGGGTCCCGCACTCCCCGCTCCCCTCACCCCGCGCCTCCCAATTTATTCCAACGTCAGATTTGGAGGGCCTCGTTACTAAGCCTCCAATTAGACTTATCCCTAATTAAGAGATGCCAATAAATTACCCTCCATCAAGGCACGGGCTAACGAAGACGCCGCACTAATAACGCTAATTGATTTTGAGTAATGAGCTGAGTTTTGATGGAGTTGATTGCGGCTATCGATCTCTCGATGTGTTTTACCTTCGCTATTCACTTTAGTGCTGGCTTTGGAGATTTCGCTTTTCGCTGTTGCCTAAATTTAACGTAAAGAACTAACACACGGTCAAACCTTTTATTGTTTTAAAATTACATGTGTGTACTACACATGTAATTTTAAATTCATTTCTGAAAATTTGACAATATTCAATTATTTTCACGACGTGACTGTGATGGTTCAAAGATGGCGCGTGCGGTAATGAATTCATTATCTTTTTTACAATATAATGATTTCTAAGTAGATATATCTTTTTTCTCAGTGATCCTTTGAGCGTGAAACATTTATGCTATTTCCATGCCTCCTCAAGTTGGTCACAAAGACACGTTAATTAACACTAAAACCTATTAAGTAGGTTTTAAATGTTATTCAGATACGATGTTGTTCTATTGAAAACAGATAAATTTAATTTATCTTAAGTTTCGATCGGAGTTCGCTAACGAGCAATAAGGATTTTAATTAGGCACTTCTGACGTTAATTATGACCAAATAGAATAAGCAATTATCAACTGGTTAAGAAATTTCCATTTGACCCGGTGCTGCATTATTTATGTTTAAGTTCTACTTAAATTACCTATCGCGTTGGATGCTAATGCTCACGCAATAATCTATTTTAATTATATTGCAGCAAAGATAATATTACCTAGTCGATCTAGCTAGGTTTAACACCACAGAGAAGATGAAAACAAATTATTTATTTTCAATTTTTCCTTTCCATAACTTGAAACATATTATTTCAAAATTCAAGTCTTTCTTCAATTGGAACTTTACAGTCCCACTTTAGAATTCGTTCTAAACATAAAATTGTATTCCCCATTCATAATTTTCTCCCTGAAATCTTTGGTCGTGCAAAATTTCAAACGTGATTTACACAATGCACGGCCCCCATACACCGACATACCGAGAAACACTTAGGAATAACATGAAATTGCAACACAATTCATTCAAAGGACCATAAAGATCAGCGAGCTAATCCTGAGAAAATAAATTAAGTAAAATGCGCTGCGATATGAGCATTACTGAGAGCCGGTCGGGTTCGAGCGGACTAATGCCTACAATGTGTATTATAGCATTTAATATAATAATAACGTAATGAAACATCTCGCGGGGTCCGAGGGGGCGGCGGCGGGGCGCGGGGGGCGCGGGGGGAACCGGTCCACGGAGGTCATCGGCTGCGGAAGGCTCCGCGACCAGTGCTGCCAGCTAAGAACCCCTGGTTACCGATAAATATGAATCAACCAAAAAATTTTTTAAGGTGCCTACTATACCATGGAACCTGCAAAATGATTGGTTGCAAGGGAGATCCGTAAGTGGCAGTATTATCGAAGAACTTTTATTAAAGTATTAAAAATATGTAATGAAATTTACTCTGCACCTTGACATGACATGACGAGACGATGAAAATGTAATCGCCTGAGCCATGTGATGACTTAAGGTAGATCTACAATACATTATTTTTAACGGAGCGCGACTTTATATTTTAATTAATTAATATGATTCTGTTATATAAACCTATTTTTGACCGGAAAGCCTGACTTTTTGTATTGTTGCATTAACAACCCAAAAAGTGAGGTGTAAATGTTTGTGCGCTGGCAACACCGCCTGTAATGGTCCGTCGCGTCGCCCGCACGTATGTTAATGCTCCATTAAGATTATACTAATTGAAAGCCAATAAATACAACGGCTATGAATATTAATATATTTGGCTTCGGCATTACAATATCCACGTCTGAGGGCTGGACATTGGACGGGTTTTTGTTACGATGAGTACCTTTTTAGCTGAAAGACAGACTGTTTCAGCCATTGATTGTTAATTGTATGTTTTTTAGAAGCAATGGGTGTTGTCATTCTCATGTAACATAATAATACCATAGAACCTACGTACGACCTCACACTGCAAAGTATCTAGCAGTGGTCCCATCAAAGCGGCTGTTAATGATGTACAAATACTTAACTAGATTACAAATAACGTCCTATAGAGGCACTTCTAAGATTAGGAGTAGATACAAAACGTACATTAAAGAAACTCTTCCAACGCAATGAATAAGAGTTGACCTCTTCCTCTGGTGACCTCGTTACTCCAGATATTTGTTTGTGCATCTGCGTCCACAATCAGTCGGGGCATGACATTTCGATATTCCCGTCAATCCCGGCGTCGTCCATTACACAGGACAAATCAATTACCGCTCGCATTCCACCGGCAGTCGAGCGACGAATTCCCTGTCACGATCCGATCGGCCGCTGACGAGCCTCTCGTCGGCCTCCGCCGGAATGCAGAGACCGCGCGAGACTCCAGCGAGACCGCTAGATTAGCACACAGCATTCGGCGACGCGCCTCCATCAATCGCCCGTAAATTCCCCGCGTTCGAAGCCTACAAGCTACGTCTGGATGGAATCGTGCCTCAGCTCGGCCTCGGACGCGCCAACTATTTCGTGCTCGATCCCTGGACAGGAAAGTTTTCAGCGCATCGCATCGAACATGTCAGTCGGCGTCATACCGCATTGTAAACCGCCTTTTAAATTGATACGTAAATTAATTGAAACATCTGTGCACGTGGGTGACACCGCTGCAATCTATACACCCTGCGGTAATCGGCTAATTGGATATCAATTATTGATCCCGTAAGTGGTAAATGATCGGCGCGCGCCCGGCCGAGGCTCGATCGTGTGTACACACTAAAACATCTTGAAGTTCTTGCTGACGTTTTAACAAGCTCTCGTAAATGGAGCCGAACGTTATGAGAAAATGTAGGCTTTGCATTGTGTGGAGCGAGCGGGGCGGGGCGGGCGGTGCGGGGGAGAGGCTACACTCAGCGGCGGCGCGCGGGTTCGCTCGCGCGGCTCCTCGCGAGGTCAACTCTCTGCTAATTACTTCGGACTGCCCTTGCGACACCGCTGGAATACGAATCACTGACTAAGCGTGGTTTAGTGGTTACGGAACGTTTTAGGTAATAATGACTTGGTAATTGTGTGGTTTATGACACAAGTGCTGTACAGAATGAGGCAGAGCGTCAGTGGAGGCAGAGGAGACGCGGCGCCCACGCAGGCCCGCGCTCCTCTAGTCTTTATGTTAATCGAAGAGCCATGTCCGCGACGACACGGGTAGGCTACGACACAAAACACATTAAGCACACCATTATCCACAACAGAGAACAATTTAACATTTACGACTTTACACAGACAGCTCGTAAATACTGTTTATACCATTTCCATTGCATCCTTATTTGCACGTAAGGTGACTGCAACAGCATTGGATTAGACGCTAAGAGTTAGTGTGTCGAAACACGCACCTTTAAATGATAGTTATATACAAACTAGGCTGAATACAAAATAATAAAATAATGTAGTTAAAAAAGAAAGTTGGACAATATCCACACAGCACCGCCTAGCCCCAAAGTAAGCTACTACTAGAAGAACGCAGAAACCTTGAGCATATTTTTCAATTTATTATTGCTGTTCTTGAAAGTTTGCGAATGAGCTTTACCCCGACCCAGTAAAGAACTCAAAAAGGTTTTATTTAAATTAGAATCGGAATAAAGACATTTAAACTAATAAAGTGGACAAGATTTGTGTAAATAATACATAAAATGACTGTTTTCACCTACGCTCACTCCTACTTATTTGTCTCACTTGTAATCTTTTTGTTTATCTAACACAATTTTTTTTATTAATTTGTTCGAAGTTCCTGTCCGCAAGTTTACTTACGTTAAACCTGTATAATTCGAAGAATCTAGTATTTAGTACACAGGGATACATTATAATACATATGTTTATAGCTATCAACTAGTGTAATAAATCTCAATTTTTTTTTTATTAATTTGTTCCAAGTTCCTGTCCGCAAGTTTACTTACGTTAAACCTGTATAATTCGAAGAATCTAGTATTTAGTACACAGGGATACATAATAATACATATGTTTATAGCTATCAAATAGTGTAATAAATCTCAAAATTGCAGTTGTAGTAGCTACATTCTACGTACAAACTTACAAACAGTAGATACCTATAGATACAATTACCAGAAATATGCCTATTATGCTCAGCTGACTTATCCATTCGACACCTAGATGCAAGCTTTAGAATTTTTTTTGTGTCTTCCAATCATTTATTTTTAATCTGTTATAAAGAGATTTTTCATCAAAGTGACTCTCAAACTAAGTCGCTAAATATCCATCTTTCTGAATTCTATTGTCTCATAATCAAATAATTCTAAATCCTCAGTATAAATTTTATTGTATAGTCGCTCCAAATTAGTACTTTTATTTCACTACTTTAGAATTCCGGTTGCACCAAGAAGTAATTAATGCCTGAATATTAAACTTGCGGAATGGAATTCCCTACAAAGTGAACATTTAATTATAACGGAATTCTGGGAGGTTTTTTAGAATTTAATTGTAATGTTAACACAATACCGACTCATGTTTTATCACGAATTAACAATTCAAACAAAACAGTAGAGGCACAGCTAAGAGAGGATGCAGCTGGTTAATATCATCTTTGAGGTTGTGCCACTAAACTCACCAGCATGTTAAGAATGTGTAGATTTATGTCCTGTATGACATTTTATAGAGGCGTCTGAATAACTTCAAAATCGGTAGTACTATGTACGATCAGGCATTGCTATGATTGCCGATTATTCTTATTCATCAAATTAATCTTATTAATAGTAAATAATATCAGTCGTTCAATCATGGAAGTGTAGTCTTCGTTCTTATTAACGGCTGATGAAATGCCTTCAGGATACATTGCGTGACTCGCTCATAGTGACTGTGTGATGAGGTCCGACCATCTGGTGAGAGAGCGACCACGGGAGCCTCGTGCGTGGCCCTGGACATGCCGGGTCACAGCCTCTGATGCTCGCGACCACGACTGAAATTATCGCACATTACAAGTGCTCTACTTAATATGCTAAAAGTTTTTTTTATATACCACCAAGGTGGCAAGGCAAACAAGCATTCAGCCCGCGCCTGATGGAAAACGGTTACCACGGCCTATGGACGCCTGCAACATCAGAGGCATTACACGCGCGTTGCCGACCCTTGAAATACAATCAAAGTATCACCACAATCTAGTATAATACCGTCAACCCGAACTCAAGGCTCGAATTCCACTAAATAAATCGCTTTATAATTACAATAGTTTCATGTAAAAATGACAGTGTTAAACTCTTTTCGGTATTCTGCTAGCACAAACTTTTTGAAGTTCATTTATAGCTGTGACGATTACGTTTATGACTACCAATTTGACATTCTAATAATGAAAGTCTCTTCAAGCGCAAAAAAATAGTAAAAAACCAAATGCAAAAACGTCATTTTAACCATCTTGATAGAATGGCGCTATTGAGACCTTTGTTTGTCTCACTTCAACCTTAATAGGTTATTTCATGAAAACCAATTTGGCTTCTCCAAGGGTAGATCGACAACGGATGCTGGTACAGTTCTATTAAGGCATATATTGGAGGCCTGGGATAAAGCCAAAAACGCTATTGGTGTATTCTGTGACCTTTCTAAGGCTTTTGACTGTGTAGATCATAGTACATTAATTGAGAAACTGAAACACTATGGAATAAATAACAAGGCACTGGATCTTATGCAATCATATTTATCTGATAGAGTTCAAAAAGTAGACGTTGGTAAAGAAAGATCTACGGGCTCAAAAATTGAAATAGGCGTCCCCCAAGGATCTATATTAGGTCCCTTTTTATTTTTAGTATATGTAAATGATCTCCCCTTTTTAGCAAAAGACCTTTGTGATATAGTTTTATTTGCTGATGATACTTCACTAATTTTTAAAGTTGACAGAAATAAATATAATTTTGACGATGTAAATAATTCGCTGTCAAAGATACTAAATTGGTTTACCGCCAATAACCTCTTACTTAATGCTAAAAAAACAAAATGTATAAAATTCATGTTACCAAATGTTAGAGAACTCCCAACTCAAATCATGTTAAATAATGAGATTGTTCACTTCGTAGACTCTACTGTATTTTTGGGGTTGCATATTGATTCAACTCTTCAATGGCAACCGCAAATTGATGCTCTCGCGGGTAGGCTTAGTTCAGCAGCCTATGCAGTGAGAACAATTAGACATCTCACTGATCAGGACACAGCTAGGTTAGTTTATTATAGTTACTTCCATAGTATTATGTCCTATGGTATTTTGCTTTGGGGACAGGCAGCTGATATTCAAACTATCTTTGTTCTTCAAAAAAGGGCGGTGCGTGCAATTTATAAATTAAAGCCACGTGACTCATTGAGGGAATTATTTAAAGAAATAAATATTTTAACTGTAATTTTGCAATATATTTATGTAAATTTAATGTATACACACAAAAACAAGAGTAACTTTTTGAAAAATTGTGATGTTCACAATAGAAATACTCGAAACAAGAACAAATTACACATTCCTTCATTTAGATTACGAAAACTGGGGAAATCATTTATGGGTAATTGTGTGCGCTTCTATAATAAGCTTCCATCTGAAGCAACTGAACTTTCTATTCGTAGATTTAAACAGTACATAAAACTAAATCTTATCAAGAAGGCATATTACTCCATAAACGATTACATCAATGACGTTAGTGCTTGGCCAGATGTCGCTCAGTTCCACATCGACAATAGTATGTAATTATTTATAAGGCAAACATGTATTAGACACATAAGTTTTACACATGCTAGTGGTTTCTATTTCGCCTCTTCCACTAGTGGACAAAAAATTGAGGCGAATTAAATTAAATTTGACTTGTCTAAGTGCTTATTTTGTAAGCCTAAAGAAATAAAGATATTGATTATTGATTATTGTTTTGAAATTAGTGGAATTCGGCCCCAGGGCTCAGGTAACGCTGAGGGCTCTGGAAACAGAAATTTGTAGACTTCCCCAGCTGTTTGTTATTTGCTGTGCCGCAGGTGGGCATGAGGGCCTTCAGGCACAAGTATTAATTAAGAGGGTTGAACCACTCTGTCTCTAATTAACCGAAGACCCGCGCCACATTCGGCGTAATTAGTTCTCTGAGGGCGCTTCTCACGCCCGCGCCTAGCCGGACACGCGCCGATCCACTTTGATCATGCTCATTGTGAAATTATAGTGCTATTGTACAAAAATAGTCAATTTCCTAAAAAGGCCACTATCTACCGTGATAGAGAACTTATAAATATGATGCCTTGCCTATACATTAAGGCACACCATGGTATTCTGTGAAAATTAGATATTAGTAGGTAAGTTCCTCCTATGTACCTATTTCTTATTTTATGTGTAAGTAGGTAAGTACATAATTCGAAGTCAATAAAAAATCCCTATAAAATTAAAAGGTTAACAGTCAATGGATCTCTTTGTACGTTATGAAAAAAGTGAAGAAATATTCATTTTATAATATCTGATAAATTTAAAAAACTTGCGGTCAATTAATCAATGCCAAAAGTTACTTGATGCCGTATTTCCATAAATATCAATTGACATTCACCTGCCCCAAAAAACAAGCAACGAAACAAGAAACAGATTGTGAAAAAGTGCCCTATAGTAGTGATGTGAGAAGACCCCCCGCCCCCGGTCCCCCGCCCGCGGTCCGCTGCAATTTGTCGCCGCGACGTGGATCGGTTATTAATCTCCTGCTACAATTACACAATCCATTCAATTACTCGAACCCCTTATCTGGCAAAAACACCGAATACCTACTCGCACTCTCTGCTTATCAAGATTAAACTTCTTGTAGAGCTGTCATGAAACACCCGTCTTGAAATTTCTAGAAAAACTTGAAGAACGCGACTCTCTTTCTAAAACCTCAGGCGGCAGGCCTGGCGGAAACAATCGCAGCACTCCTCGAAGTAATCTCGGCGGCGTTCGATCGAGAAGCCGTCGACAGAGGAATTAATCGTTCGCAACGACTGCAATAAAATTTTCATAACACGATTTTTAAACAATAATACGCGAGGGTGGTCGAGAATCTTTATTAAAATCTCGAGAGAGTAATAAAAGCACAGTTAAATGTGGAGAACTCTGATGAAAATATTAATTAATGTTTCGGAATGGGAAACATGTTGCTAATTAAATGGCGATATCGCATAAAACGTAAGTCGAGAACATTCGTTTCTCACGGGTGCGGGGTGCGGGGTGTGCGGGTGTGAGGCGGGTTAAGGACGCGTCCCGCGCCGCCCCGCTCCGCCGGTGCACACACGCGCCGCGCCGCGCCGCGCCCCGCCCACGCCGTGCTTTATGAAAGGAATGCAACGCGTACGCTCACAAACAGGTTCCCCGGTGAAGTCATACTGCATTAAACATTTCCTTCGGCCCAAACATTAAGATACACGTTTAAATAGCCGTTAACTTTTTATCCGCCTCGCCATGCGCGAGCTTTATTGATAACTTGCAAATTCTACAGAGTTTTATTAAAAAATATTAAAAACTAAGTTTACTAATAGAAATTCCGCGAGAGCAAACTATGAACATTCCGAAGGCGGAGCGCGCGAGGAGTTATTAAAGGCGCTGACTGGCGTCTATGGAGGCGATGACGGACGCTGCACGAGCGGGCTAATTAAAAAGTCAATGATCACTTATTGTAATTAACGGAGTATCGCCGACAAAAAGGTAATTGTTTTCTGACGCACAGTGATTAGATCCCTTTCAACGAGTGACGAGACGCTTTCAGACAAAGATGATATTGTGGATAGAAAGTTCAAAATTAAATTGATTCGTATTATAAATTCTTTTAAACTCGTGTTAGACATTTGATTGGATTCTGTTATCTGCAATAAAATATTTTTATTTTTTATTTGTCTGGACAAGGTAGACAAGTATAAAATCGATAGCACAGGTACGATAGGAATAATATTTCAGACAGGTTGAAGTAAAATTTATTATATACAAATGATTTGAACCTAGAGAGATCACAGCAATCTCTTCTAGTACTTACTAAACAATTGCAGAGGAATAACAAAATAACCGCCCTAACAATTGTTTACTGCGGATAGTATGAATCAAAATCAGATACAGCCACCGAAGAAATATTATCACAATGTAAGCAAAACAAACAAAATAGCAAACTATCCTGGAATAGTACAAACAAACGGCACAGTCTTTATATCTTATAATGAGGTTATTACCGAGCATTCTAGTTGGCTTATCTAAGGCTGTTCTGCAGCGGGGAGCAGCGCCAAATTGGCGTGGCGAGTGCGCGGGCGCAGATCGACCGCCGATACCCCTAATGAAGGGCCGCGCGCCGATCTATTTGGAGAGATCTAGCCGCTGACGTGTGAAAATAGCCAATTAATTAGCAGGAACCGTTCACCCCGAGGGGGGTGAGGGGTGGGGCGAGGGGGTGCACTGCTCGCGTGCTCGGCCCTATCGCCACCAGGCTCTCGTTAGTTCCCACTGCGCTCATCAACGCCAAAATCTAGAACTGCCATTAAATGCAGCGAACGTGTTAATAAACTACACATCCAAACAGTCTTACCGGTCTGCCCCTGAGTAATAAAACGCTGTTTCAACTCCAAACAAACTATCTATAAACCTATTTCACTAACTTACTGCTATGACATGAAACTACTGAAGTCATGCATAAACCATAAATCAGATAAAATCTGCAATTTAAGGTTTCTAGGGAATTTATTGCAAATTTTCCTTGTCCAAATTTGTCCTGTCCTGAAAAGATTTATTTTTGACACATGATCCGTGTAAATTGATGTATCTACTTAGTACTGATACTAAAATATGGAAAATAAAATCTCCTAATTTGCAAAATAACGCTCTTTATCCGTCAGTTGCAAGGAACACAAAGGCCGCCGTCGCGTCCTACAGCGGAATCACGACGCAGTCGTAAATCTGCACAATTTATGCCATAAATAAGTTCGATTGCACATTAACAGTGGTTAGCAAAGGATTCGATATTTATGATGGCGGAGCAAGGCGTACTGCTGTGGGTCCCCGTCAATTAGACGCACAGCCCGAATGCTTCGAGGGAAATTCGATCGGACCGATACGGTCCGCCATGATCATGGAAATAACCTCCTAGCTTAGTAGAGACAGAGAAATTAGAAATTATGGAGAATTCGATGAGTAAATTAAAGAAGAAAGGAGCTTCTAATGTCATGCTGCGATACGCTCAGGAGATGTAAGTGAGTTGTATGACACCAAAAAAGCTCTTTAGTGTCAATTTATAATTATATCGACGCGTTATATAGCCAACCTGAGCAAATGTCTTCAAATCTCTCAAATATAATAAATAAATAAATAAAATAGTTTATTTGCCATAACTTAATCTATACAAAATCTTAAAATTACTTTGGAATCCCCCTTTTAAGTATATACCTGTGTTAGGGGGTTTCGCTCTTGCCTTTTGAGTGATCACTTATAGACTAAGTAGGTATATGAACCTTTAATAAAACATACATAGATATCTTATAATCTAGCGAAACTTAAACCTAATCAATATAGCATAATGTAATGTGTTATATATGTATATAATAGTAGTGTAAGTGTGTGTTGTGGTGGTGGGGTTATTTTTGTGCACTATCACGAAACTATCTCCAGAAGGTTTTCCGTATCCTGGTATGTAAGAGTCAGCAGCCAGGCTGTTAATAGTTTTTTAGAGGCATGTTTTGTGAGTGGGTAAATATTTAATTTCTTATTAATTTTATTATACAAATGATTTGACTGTTTGTCGTATTGACGCGCAGCAAATTTTGAACGAACTACTTCTTTTGGTATTATCTTATCCTTTCTTCTTTTAGTTAGTTTTGTGGGGTCATAAGTTACTGTTTTATGTAATTTTAGTACAGCGTGTAAAATGTAGAGCTTTCTCACTGTTAAAATATTAGAATCTAAGTAGAGTTGTACACCTTCGTGATACCCCCTCGGTTGCGACCACATAGTCATTTTACATATACGTATACGAGATTTTAGCCAAACATTCACCACATGGAATGAATGAATGGAATGGAATGGAATGGAATGGAATGGAATAGAAGTTTATTTGTTTTTTTTATGTGAGATAGTGGCCAAAAGCTCGATCATTTCCAATAAAAAATGTTTAACTTAATAATGTTGATTTGACTGATTCTCAAATCTAATAGCGATATAAATTTATCCAAATGTAAAAAATACCTCTTTTGTCTAAAACACACAAGTTACAGAATTAAATGAAATAGTGCAGTATTGCATAACCCGAGGGATCGCCGCCGAATGGTGTTGTCGTGAGAGGTATCAGGCATCAAGCCGCGCTCGCTAATGGCCCATTACCACTCGTTACAGACGCTCATCGCTCACTAACATCTAACAACATTTACTGTATACAAAATACTTTACATTGCTATGTTTGGACTTTCAAAGTTTTGCAGCGAGGTTTTTAAGCTGAGCGAGTCATCGCTGTAACTGTTGGTTAGCAGAATTAGTCTGATAGAGTAGCAGATAGAGAAGTTGTAATTGCTTCCCAATAATTAACATCATTATGGAGGATGATGTACAATTATTACCAAGTCTTTTCACTCGTAAGTCAGTAAAGTAGAAATGCGGACATGGAGTAGGTTTTTTAAACTTTATCATATTATGGTTTTTTCAAAAAGCTTTGTATTCAGCATCCGATAAATGTCGTGTTTCTGGATCCCTATTGCCTATAATGCCGTTTTTTTACCCCGTGAATGGCTAGCGTGAATAAAAAAAATAGGATCTTACAGTTACTATTTTCTACCTAATATTAGATAGATTTGAAATCAACACTTCAAACCTTCCAGCACTATATACTCAGCTTCCTAAATCCAGTAAAGTCAGCCAGCCTCCAAGGGTGTTGGTTATTCCTTCACAATCAGCAGTTAACAGGAAGACAGGAAATTAAACGGTCTGTAAGCCGTCATGTCATTCAGTCGTACTCTGTGGCGGGCGATGCTAGGGTGTTGTGCCAATTCTTTTGAAATTTCCCTCTTGATTCCACATTAATGGCCTTGAGTGGGGCGTACTTCTCTTGTAGGACGGAGTCCTCCCACGAGAGTCGCCTGCGAGCGGCGGAGATTGTGAAAGAAGTTACTTAGTTCCACTTCGAAGCAATTTTTTTAATTGCGCGGATCAAAGTTGTCATAAAAAGACAACAGGTGCTTTACAAAAACAAAATGTAGTACCAAGGTCTTTGTCATTTCTTTTTCATAAGCTGCGACAGTTTCCTTCTTATATTTTTGACAGGACCAAAGCTCGCATATTTTGGACGCACAGGGAGTGACTAGCCGTGTGCTTGTTGTCCTCTAGCTCTGAAGGTGTGGTGACATCAGTGAAGCATATAAAATGGAAGCCCACTCCCAGCCTGAGCCAAGCCTGCGGCGTGTTAATTGAATTTGTATATCAGATGATGAGCGGATGACTGCACATAGCTGCAGTGGCCGGTAGGAAATTAAACGTCATTCGGACACTTTCTTCGTAAACAAAGCCGCTTTATCAGGCGGGATTCACCATCGAAGACTCACTCTTTTATATCACGGAAAGAAAATAGGACAAGATATTTCAATGCACTGGAAACTCTACTAATTATCTTGTGCGGTTGCTAGTCGCATTTATTTGTTCCAAAATGTGTTGGTTCGAAATACATACATATACTCATTATCTCATTCTTAAGTGTCGCTCTACGCTGTTAAAGTAACATAAACTATTACCCGCTCCAAAACTTGATAAACTAAACTGAATCGCTAGCAGCATAAAGCCTTAATTTGGTTGCATGCACATGACGTACACCATAGCCCACACCAGGAAATTAAACCGCCGCCGCGCCGCGCCCGGCCGTCTATGCCGCTCAATCACATCGCTCACCCGGGGCTCGCTCCAGATGAACCAGGGGTCCCCTTACAACTTGACGCAGCTTCCTTCAGACATCTTACATTATGTTACTACTACACTCGTAGCTTGTAACTCGTGCAGGATAATGTCAGGTGTAGAGAGCCGAGGCCAGACTTTTGAAAAAGAGCGGACTCGAAAATATCTACCAATTAAAAGACTCTGACGAACAAAATGAAAAGGCAGACAAGTTAATCTATAAATTGGTAGATACCAAAACCGCAACGGGCCGAAAAGCAGGAAAACATCCGTCGTCTATAATATGTTTGGTCGGCGCTCGTCGAGGGAGCGCCTGCAGCAGACAATGCGCCGGCTCGGGCGAGGCTCGACACAGCGCCAAGTCATTTCCCGAGCAGGTTTCAGCTCGTCACGTGTTCGCTAGTTAGAATTCGGGTGTAGTTCGGAAATTAATCAGCGCCCATTGTGGGCGCTTTGTCGCGGGCCTGGCGCCAATTACCGAGTGCACGGCGCGGCGCCGTAATTGAACCTGCCTCGGGCCAGTTCACTACTCCGACGACTCAAAAACTCACCCCTGCACCCGTAAACACCGGTCCAACTGCACGACTAATTCCAAAACTTACCTGAAAAATAATAAGAATCGTTTTTCAATACGCAATTTGTCCAACGAAATTATTCATTCCGAAAAATTGAGTTCTGAACTCGGTTAACAATCACATCATAAGCAATCAGGAGTGAATGAAATAAATTGCACGTTCCCATTTACAGCGCTGTTGATCAAATTGGAATAAAAACATGCTTCATTCGGTAAGTTCACTCCGGCGGTTTGTGTCGCACTTTCTGTGTTCAGACTACGTGCATATATTTTCAATGAGATACAATTTGTAAAATTAAGACACCACATAGAAGTCAAAAATTTTGCTAACGAGCCTTTAATAAAGTAATACAAATTTGAACGAAATATGAGTATTGAGTAGAGTCATAAAAAGTTAGGCATAAGCAAACCATTGTCCCGAGCCACACACGGTGATTATCCCCCGTTATTTTAAACCGTAAAATAAACATAACAATAGTCGAGTGCTAAAGGCTTCATAGTGAGATAAAAGGTATAAAGACTATAAAGTCCAGGGTATTAAACGGCAGGGTAGCACAAACACCCAAAATTTGCATTCCTCATTGCTGGAGAGCACATAAAAATGCTCTCATTAACCTGCCGCGGCCGGTCAAAAACAACCACCCGTTAACTCGCACTAGGAATGCGAGCCGACACTGAAGGGGTGTGCAACAATTTTCGGAAATGCTGGCATCAAATCTTTTAGTTGGAAAATGCTTCATGCATGTGATGCATGCTTCGTTTTTGCTCCACTTAATAAAAAGTCGGGACAGGCTACAATTAAAAATTTTTGGGAGTTATTGTTTTTTTTTGTTATTGCGAAAAAATTAGCATAACTTGTTCAAAGAAATGGACATGCCTCCTTTGTCGTGAGCCCTAAATGCCTATTTAAAATAAATCCCTGAGATATTTCAGAAAAAGTGGGCACAAATCATTGAGGAATCTATCAGAACAATGGTTGTGTGCGTCCAAGTTGGTGGGCAGCTCAGCAGTGAGGTGCCAGGCGTGCGTTTCCGCCGTCTGGTCGACATACCAGCGGGCATTCCCGGCGCGAGTCCACTTTTTACAGTGTCCAAGTGCTCACCGGCCAATGTTTATTGCTCAAATACGCTTTTAATTTCGCTACAAGGCCAACGTTCTTTCGGTTGTAATTTAGGGTGTAGTTTTAATTACAGACCAAATAAAAATTAACAAAGAGTGTAGACGCATGTTGAAAAGGTGTACCAGATTAAAATTCCTTGCGATCAACTTCGAGCCAAATTTTTCGCGGGAAACCTTTGAAAGGGGTGAAAAGGGGTGCCTGCCTAGTGTTCACCCAGTTGTTCCGCAGAATGATAATATTACTTGAGAAACTAAATGAGAGCACTCGGCGCTCCTACATTTAAGCCGATGCTCATAATCTCGCGGTTCAAGGGCTGAAATTCAGTCCGCAGAGTGCCGACATTGTTCCATTAACACAATTTTATAACCGACATATTAAAATAATAAAAACTTATGCCTCTCTTAATTAAATAATTTAGCGGCGGGCTGAGCCGAGATATGTAAATTGTTTTAGGGGATAGATCAAACAACCCTTTTTTATGACTTTAATATGCGGTTCCGGGGGGGGATGTGGATTGGAGGGGGGAGGTCGAGGTAACTTATGAAATATTTAATAACGGCGCATACGACCCCGTTCGAATTACTTTCGAGGAGATGACGACGCGATGTGCAGTGCCGCGCCCCGCGCCCCGCGCCGCGCCGGCCGGCTCGCTCGGAGTGAGCCGAGAAACAAATATTACCTACTACAAACAAACTTGTAGCTTTATTAAACATTTTAGAACACAAAACCTGAGCGTTTTCATTTGACACGATTCGCTACGTTATTGCATCCGAGAACAAGGGCACTGGAAGAAGACATCATATCTCACAACAGATAATAAGCTACGTCTAGACTGGTGTTTGTTTTTACTAACTTTAGAATGCAGTGGCTCAACAGCCAATCAATAGAACAAACAATTTGCATTGCGATGCATTTTCTAAATTAATTTTCTGAATGGAACGGCTCCTGTTGGCCGTTACCGGTACAGTCTCAAATACCCGGGGGACTTTTAATTAATTTTCCCTAACAAATTGCAAAAAACTCTAGTTATGACGTCACACACTAAGCCCCCTACTAATAAAACAATCAACCTGCTTTTAATTGACGTGTAGATTAGTGGAAATTTAAAAGCTATTAAATTTTTACGAGTTCGGTTCAGAAAACTATGTTCTAGTTTTCTCGTCATCCATACTGCAATGTTTGAAAATAAAAGTTTGCAATCAGTGCTTCCGACCTGTAATGGCTAGTCCTTATCTTAATTTTTTCTAGGAATTGCACGTGCACTCGTTTGAAGAGATCATAAACTATTATTACCTCCATATTGTAGTTACAAAATTCGAAGTTACTGTTAGTAATAATATCATGAAGTTCGATTTTTTATAAATATTACGGTGTCTGTACTATTTAGAATACACTGTGACTCAGATTTTTGCTTTGGGTAGAACGGAGCATATGTTTTGGGTTGAACGGGTAAAAATAATATTGGGTAGAAAAATCTTGGGTCGAACGGGTAAGCACTCGCTCATCCAATTACTACACAGCAAAATGTCCAAAACTTTCGCAAACCCTAAAGCTCCTAAAGCTGAATAACTTTTTTATTTCCAAGGCACCTGAAGGTGTCTCCTACAGTAAAGGGTTGGTGGTAGGCACCACACGGCCTGTACATACATAATGCCTACAATGACACGTATTATTGTAATGAGCGTCATTAGGACGTCTTTTAGTCGATGACGGTCGGAGTACAGAAGCTTGTACAGACGGAGACAGGATGATTATCGTGTTATTATGGCGAGAACTTGATTAGTAAGCTTTTTTTAAAATTTCATAAAGAAAACAATATACATTGAGTACTTTGGCAATGCTTATTGTTCATTCTATGAATAATTTGACAATGGTTTAAAATGAAAACTTGAATTAACTAAATTAACAGTACCTACAAATGAGCGTTCCTTTCTTAGAAATCGAAATAAAAAGGATGGCCTTAATATGATACTGTCAAATAACTACTTAACGTTACCCACTGTACTAACTACTCTTCTTTACGTTTGACCTAACCCTCTGAATTATTAAATCCTCATTTACAAAAATATTGTTATCATTACGACTTACGATTCTAGGGTCAATGCGCATATGACTGTATTGACTGTGTTGTTTAGATCTCAACACCTCAAGGTGTTCAGTTCTTTTTGTTTTTTCCTTTGAAATGATAGCCGTGAGCTTCTCACGCGAAGGTATCATCAAGGGCTCGGCGTCGTGGCTCGTGTGTCCCCGCCCTTAGCCGGGTTTGGGCTGAACATAGGGAGGTCATGGTTTGTGAGTGGAATGCACGTCGTGAGAGGGACGCTGCAATAGGCTATCGACTTTGTGGTCGCAGCGAGAGAAGTTTACCTAGATAAACTATTAAATATCTATGTTTCCAGTTATTTTTGAAAAATTGTTAATAGTTATATTGTTAAAATAAAATAAAAAAAGATCTCGGTATTTGGAATGAGTATCGTAAAAAATTCAAGTATAACATGTATTTTAAGACGTGTTCAAGAGTCTTCTAAAAAAAATAAAGCACATTGATTTGATTTTTGATTTAAAGACATAAAACACGTCCTAAGGCGTTCTGAAAACTATTCGTAGATAAATGGAAGACTAATTCGAAATGAGTCATTGTTGTCTGGATTACAAAGGAACACAACTTTCATATCGCCGTGCACAATGACGGCACTAAAACTCTGTAAACGCTCTTTATATGTACCTACAAAAAGAGTAAATAGTCAGACATACCTACCCCTTACAAAAGGTGAAGACATCGTAGAGCATGTTTCAAACTGCGTGACTCTACTATACTATAGGAAGAATATAGGATATACTATATATTATATACCTACTATAAGAATAAGAAGAATTATATAAAAATAGGAAAAAGAAGAAACTGAATTATGCATTTATACCTAAATGGGTAGGACAGTGAATATTTCAACGTTTTCAAGTTATTTCAAAGAGAACGAAAAAAAACATACTAAAACTATTTTGTAAAACAAACCAACGCTGTACAAATATGACTTTCATTTGATACACCGTTTGATCTAGTCGCTCTCTTATTTAAAAAATTCGACATCACAACTTTTACTTATTTTTTGTTTAGGATCCCTGAAAAGTATGTTATGAAGAGCCGCGCTGAGCTTGAACAAGAACTCAGAGCTTTCAAAATAAGCTATCAGACAAGTCATATTTTAAACTATACAATATACATAGTATGCATTTCCATTGATTTTCCCTTCACTAAAATTTTAAGTACCTGCACTAGTGGCGGAGTCATACTTAAGGGCAAACAGGACCTAAAGGGGCGCCTCCATTTATTTTTGAGTTTGGTGGCCACCAAAGGTGACTTCGTATCTCTTCCTAAACTAGACAAAATTAAACTAAGTAGGTTTAACAAACTGTACGTGTGAATTTTGGTAATTCCTTTGTTTCACGGAATTATATGATAAAATAACTGTTTGCACCTTAATAAAAGAACATGTTTTAAATTGCGTTGATGTTATTTAATAGTTATCAGGTAGGACTTTGTACTTAACATTTATTTAAAAGGAATTCTGATACCATTATTAATGCATTGTTCAAGTTAATAGAGCGTTTCAATTCGCAATAAAACTCAAACAGCAAACATATATTATCATTTGTCCGACGCTTAAAAATAATGACTGGAATGTGCGTTTACATGTCACCAACGGACAATGTTATAATGTGCTTACCGCATCAACATTTAAACTAAATTACTGAGCCTATTTATCGGTTGTTGCAACGAGACGGGTTAAAAGCACCTGTAGCTAATCCTGTTCTAGAAACCTAGATATTATTTGTAAACAAAGGGATTTATATTGGCTCATAATATTTAATGATACTGTTATCTTCGAAGCAAACCACTGAGTTCGAAACAATTTTTGGTGAGGAAAATTTTTCGTTACGCTTAGCGCTTATGAAACCAATCGTAGCAAAAGTTTGTAACTATTTTTTATTTCGTGATAACCTTAATTGTAGTTTTTTGTTACAGTATTTTTTTTGTGACGTTTTCATTTCTATAAATGTCATTGTTGTTATACCTTGGATTGTATTCTATCTCGACCCGAGTAGTAATAGGTACCTACTATACTGATTACAAAAGTTTAGTTAAAAATAAAAGCTTTAGACAAGGCTTACCACGAGTCTTAAGTCTAAAAGTCATAAGAGTCGAGTAACCGGCACGAAAGGGCTACAGGGCCATAGCCTGGAAACGTACATTCCAGTGCAAATATAAGGGCGTGGACACACTGCGCGCGTGGGCGAGAACTCGGGGCATAACAACTTAATAAGCGGTTGTGTGTGATTTACGCGCGCCCGCGGCGCCCGCGCCGGCGCCGAACCTTACTTATACTAATATACGACAGATAAACATCGATTCGAGTTAGTCCGGGATGGTTTATTATTTAAACATAGCTAATAATAACATACATATTATTTTATCACAGAGCAAATCGAAAAAAGTTCACATTTGCAGTGTTTTTTTTTGTGTAGAGCAATGTCAATAGACTAGTCAGAGAGAGAATGGTGCTAATGTTTTAAATAATAAATAAAGTATTTAGACTACGCAGACTATTTTATAACATTTCAATTACATATCGAAAGTGGCTCTAAATCACATTATAAATCCGAGGCGTGCTAATTAGGCCACACGCTATAAATCTCTCGCATTATATAGGCCGTAAATAAACCACGCAAGTGCCGTAAATACTGTATAGTTGTAGGCCGTAGACCTCACCCGACGCGGGAGGGATAGGGCCGTACTCAGGCCTGGTGTGCCCAGTGCTAATAATAAGAACTTCGTAGTTCATACTAATTTATCTATCTCCTGCCTGCGGCTTCGCGCTTTTAGTCCCAACTCCCGAGATAAGAGCTTTTAAATTAATCCAACTCCTGTAGTAGTACTACGTGCGTCAGTCCGGTCGGTTCAGTAGTTTTGGCGTGAAGTAACATACTTCATAGTACTTACCAAAATATCCAAACTTTCACATATTCCGCTCAATATGTTCTCTTATAGTGTTGAAGTAGTCCAAATGTTCCTTCTAAGTCAAATAACTGATCTCCGTGATACAGGTTTTGCTTGGTGTGGAAAACTGTACATCAATCGTGCATTCTCTAAATATCTTTTTTATTTTTTTAATCTTATCCTATAGCATCATATCCAGAATATTCAGATCGATTTTATTGCAAAATAAAACCTGACTTTACCTTCGCGGTGAAAAATTTACAGACCTAAGATACAGATACCTACATCCGTTCATCCATACAAACATGCGCATTTATAATAGTAGTGAGAGAGATCAGAAAGTTTGAACTTTTATTAAATATGTTGCAGAACTAAGTTGCTTATAAATAACATCTAAAAACAAAACTGAATCGATATCTGTGCACATCGCCACGAGTACTATATCCTCGATCCAGCCCTGCACTTGCCGAGTTATAGCCCTTGGAATGGCCGACCGACTCCATGCAACGATCGGTGTGAATCGGAAACAACCGGAAAATTTCCAAGACTTGTCTAATGGCTTATTGTTGTACGATTGTTGTGTTATTGTAGTCGCAGCCGACAGATTGTTGCGACGGCAATGTTTAATGTTGTTTAGTGAGTACTTTGCTCAGAATATTGTAAAAGGACTGTACGACAAGTCTGGTTGATGTCTACATTTTTATAGATTCGGAATCCAGAGGTCGTGGCCTGAGTCAACTTGGTCTTTGAGTATACGACGTTCGACTTGAGTTAGTCCGTACCGGTGTACGTACGTGTGGCTGTTATATCTATTCAAATGTATTTAATTACCAAATAAAATGAATTTATTTTATATAGGTAGGTACTTACCAATACAAACATACTGGTAAACGGCGTTGGAGGCAATCGAAATCTAAAAACTTTCAAAAACAAAACAAAAATTCGGAATTTAGCTTTTTTATCTCTTGATGGTAACAAAAATTTAGTTTTTTTTTTATTATCTTTATTAACAATGCCAAATCTAGAACCAGTTATAGGTAGGAACCAAGTATATCAGCCTAGACCATTGAATAATTTTAGCTCATTTTTGGAATAGTTAGTAGGTGAGTTAATATCACTACATAGTATAAAACAAAGACGCTTTCTCTGTCCCTATGTCCCTATATCCCTATGTCCCTTTGTATGCTTCAATCTTTCAAACTACGCAACGGATTTTGATGCGGTTTTTTTAATAGAGTGATTCAAGAGGTTTTACGTATAATAAAACCGTACGAAGCCGGAGCGGGTTGCTAGTGGATTATAATATAGAATTAAGTACTTAGTGATTCCTCCGCTCTTCGCACACGGCCACTACAAGAAATAAAATATTTTTACCTCGTTAATAGTAAGAGGTGGTTATTATGATTTGCACCTTGTTACCTCGCGTTAAGGAGCCGGCAGAAGCGCTGAAGTGACCGCTAATGACCTCGTTCCGAAGACCATTGTCATTAAAGAGTTCTCGATCCACCGTGATAACACTCGCGGCACGCTTCTCGGGACTTACATAATTGCACCTCAAATGTTTCTAGGTATTAATTACACATTTAAATTATATTTTTTTAATTGTTTTACCCACTAAGATCGCACATATTGTGTTCATCGTAATTTAATTGTTTACTTAAAATTTAATTGTTCACTTAAACAATTAAATAAACAAATTTTTCTTTTTTCTTTTAATTTCAAAAAGTTTGTGGGCCCGTCTTTTTCAACAATGCTTGAACTGAACAAATCACTACATAGTATAAAACAAAGTCGCTTTCTCTGTCCCTCCCTATGTATGCTTAAATCTTTAAAACTACGCCACGGATTTTGATGCGGTTTTTTAAAGAAATAGAGTGATTTAAGAGGAAGGTTTATACGTAACTTATAACAAAACCGTGCGAAGCCGGGGCGGGTCGCTAGTATTTTATATAACAAATTTTGACGAAGCAGTTAGTATTTTTTGATATTAATGTAGGTATATGCAATAAAAAGTTATTGAAGTTGATGATGTAGTTACCGCAAAAGTTAAGCTAGAATTCATTTCCCACAGTTTTATATTTCCTTTACTCAAAGAAAGCTCATAAAGGGACGAGCATACGTTTTTGTGTCTCCTTTAAAGTTTGTCTCGGGTTACCACGTTATGCTACTAAGCAACTTTTTAAGATAGTATAAGCTCAAAGATTATTCATACCTAACTAGAATTGCTGGTAAATACACTATTGTCTCTGTATTTGTTATGAAACATTCAGTTCTATTTGGTAACAAGATATTAAAACATTCTGTATTTTGAGGTTTGAACTATGGACCGATAAATCCTCAAGGAGTAGGTATAATGAGCTCAGTTTGTAACACACCATTCAGTTTGTGCGACGAATAGATTGATTCAATGTGAAATAGGGGTACTACTGTAAAATGCCTGAGACGGAGAAAGGTTGCGTGTTCGATTCCCGCCCTTAAGGAGTCTACACAAGATACGTAATAATAACGCACATAAATGGATGTGATAGTCTACACGACTTGCAGTGTTTTGGCATGGGTTCAGCGAATGGCTCACAAATATCGCTACACCACTTATCTGCTAGCTAAAATCACAAAAAAACTAGTATCTACTTTTTGAATTTTCTGTGCTTGTCATACGCTATCACTTTCACTACATATTATAAAACAAAGTCGCCTTTTCTGTCCCTGTGTCCCTTTGAATGCTTAAATCTTTAAAACTACGCAACGGATTTTGATGCGTTTTTTTTAATAGATAGAGTGATTCAAGAGGAAGGTTCATACGTATAATAAAACCGTGCGAAGCCGAGGCGGGTCGCTAGTTGTTAATAAAATTATAGTGAATTTATATATGGTAGGTACTTATGTACGTCTAAAAATAGCCAGTTTCTCCTTTCACAGTAGCACCAAGAGCTTATTTGGTTGACGGCGTGCGTAGGGCTGGAGCACAAAAGTACCCAGGTGGAAGAAGAAATCTCAATCGTGAGCTTTCATCAATGAAAACATGTTTTCATACAGAATATTTCATTTCATAACAAAATATTTCAAAGAGATCTTTATATCGACTCCATAGCAACTATTTCGAAATTCATAGCTAATTAATTGCAATACTAAAAAGAATCTGCGACCGAAGAAGTTAATGTAGAAATATATTGTACCTTGGAAGGAATGCAGCCCCTACGACACAAGTCTAACCACTTAGTGTAGGTGCTGTAACCCTTAACCTGAAGCCAAGCCAAAATACCTAGAACCAATGTATATTATATTTCAGATGGATATGTTTGTACCTATTATTATTTGAAAGGCTTGATTTGAAATAAATATTATTATTATTATAAATCTAATAGATAAGTATATCGAAAATTACAATCAAGGAATAGAAAATAAATAAATTAAGTATATACAATTGAAACCATTGCTACATGTATTTATGTCATTAATTTGCCTACTATTGGAAATGGGACTGTATGGCGAAATCGGACACCATGAGCGTCAGAGAAAAGTCGTGTAGAGCCAATAGCATTGCTAAAAAAGTGTGTAATAACTAGCCGCTAGCCAAGATACGCAGCAGCCTGTGTTTTCGGCGATACACACTCAAAAAGTTTTCTTTATCTGGAATTAATCCCAAAGTTAATAATAATAACTAATCCGGATCGTTTACTAACTTACCTTCTTTAAATGACATAATAGACCATTTTAATGGTAATTTTAACATTTTAAGCTGTTAATAAACATCTAAGCAATTAAAATAGAAATAGTCTCAAATAAAGCCAATTAACACGTAATAAGGCCCATGAAATATGATTCATCCAACAAAGATATCTAATAATGGCCGGCAACACGTATTAATATCAGATTATAGTAACTAACACAGGAAACAGGCAACCGGTGCCTGTTTTATTTTATCCTCCTAAAGAGAGAGAGAGAGAGAAAAAGTTGGCACCTCGTAAATAAAGTAAACTTACAGGATAAATGAAAGTAGAAAATTATTCATGGAAACCAGTGGCAATCTCTACATATTAAAATACGTTAAAGTTTGTAGGTAAAGTATTTATAGATGTGTGAATCTTTGTTCCTCATTCACGTAAAAACTATCGAATGGATCTTGAAATTTTGAATAGACATAGTTTAGCTTTGGAATAATACATAGGCTACTTTTTATCCCATAAATCCGTATATCTCATGGGATGAGATAGAAATAGGCTTGGAATTCCGTTCCATTTCCATAGAAATAACGCGTGCGAAGCCGCAGGTAGATGCTAGTTGTTTATGTTTGTTTTATAAGACCTAATTACTTCTTTAATATTACAATTAATGAATTGAAATTAATTTAAAATAAAATTGGCTTTAAGTATATACATATTTTGCATTATGAACAGTCAGTTAATTCCACTTCGTATCCAGTTTTTATTGCTCAACTATTACAGTTATATTGCCTACGATCTGAATGCCTGGTGATGGTAGTTAGTTACTTTTTAATGTAAGAATTATTTTCGGGTTAAAAAGCAGCCAATCTACATTTTCCTAGAAAAAACAAAAGCCGCGGTCAAAAGTTATTATAAATAAGAAAGAATTTACGGAAGAAATTCAGTTTTCTATAAAAATGTGGCCTTCCAGAAAGCTATTCATTACAGCGGTTCCTTCTTCGTGCAACGTGTAATTAGGAGTATTGGAGCGGCCATTTTCGATAATTCATAATGTATGTTAATTATGGAGGGCCCGCTCCCTGGGACAAAACGTGGACGCACAGTGCAGGAGTCGGCAGGATTTCACTCACATCATATAAATGAAATCATAGGAAAGAAAATAAAAATCTATCATCTGTCTCACAATGATGGATAGACAATGTTGTCGATTCACGAAGGTCTAGCTAGAACATACCTATTCACTGTGGTCTTGATCTTGGTTTTTGAAAAAAATTACGTTTATTAACTTAGGTAGGTACTTCGAACATCAAGCACCTTTACTCTAGCAAAATTTAAATCTTCATTTATTATTTTAAAATAGTTTGGATGTAAATTAAGATATCTTTATAGATAATGAGGTAAATAAATAGAAATTGCTGCACAATCCACACAGCTTAGCTTAAGTCTAGACCTCAAGCTAAGTAGAGCTTTTGTTAAGAGTATATTAGCTACTAGATAACTGATATTCACACTTAATATCACACTACACGGTTAGATTATTTTAATGTTCATAGAAAATATTCAGAACACCCGTAACAAATATCTGTATATCGTACTTAGTTTACATTTGTCCCAAGGCGGGAATCGAACCCAACGAACCTCCCGCCCACTGCGCCTTTCTTCAAATACCATCTTGGATAATCCGATAATGGGCTCGCTAACTAGAACGTAAGGGATGTCCAAAATATTTAAGATTCTCATCACAATCTGAGTGTAGGCATTTTATGAAATGACATGAGTTCATTCACTACCAGCTCTTGGAGTATTCGCCCTTCGGCCCTCGACCAGTGTTTATACATTGTTGTTCTCATAAATAAATAATAATTGGTTCACAGGGAGAATTTCAAACAACGACTGATAGGTCTGTATCATTATGATTTAAAAATTAGTGCTGTAATAATAGTGCGCAACGATTTTAAATTATCAACGACTTTAAAGAACATATTTCATAGTATTTAGTTCCCACGGTGATAGATTAATTTTCCACTTATTGTCGCATTCAGTAATTCATTCACTATGAGGTATTATTCTTTCCATAACTTTCCCACTGCTGGGCGAAAACCATTAGCTCTCTCCACCAGCACACACCAATTTCCCTAAAACTCATTAAAGAGTAGCGGTAACTTCACCTCATTACTCGCCCAAAGCGCCATCTCTCTGACTTTGTTTTATTTGAAACAAGATACAATTTTAACGGCTTCAAAACGGCACGATTTTACGATCCCGCACGGAACCGAAGTTTACTCTGAAAGCTGTTTAATAGGTTAATTCACGTAAAAGATATCGGCGGAGGGTGTACCGCCTTGTTTTTCTGCTAAATGAAATTATTGCGCGAATAAAATATTTTACTGTCTGTCGATTTGCTCGGTTCTCCAGTGAAGCACCGCCGGAGCGGAGGTTCAAGTTTTATTTGTGAGGAGTTATGGCGAGATCTCTTGCGATGTTGCACGACTGATGTAAGACAAAGCCTGCAAACAAAATAAATGGATAACGCGTCTTTATTGCGATGAGTCTGTTAAGTATCGAGAGAACTTTACTTTTTAGGTTCTAAACCGGGGAACATCATTTACTAGTACTAACCACGACTAAAGCGACTTATTTTTTTTTGATAAGTATTAGAAATCTACGAAAGTGGAAATAAGTTATTTGCGCAATTATTAGGTACAAGTAAACTGAAAACAATCAGAGCATGGACCGGGAATGCATTTCAACTGCACGAGCTACAGACAGGCAGACTCATTGAAATTATTACGGATGTAAGCGCATTACGACAACTACGACGAATCCAAGCCTTACGTTCACATCGAAGTTAGATTCCGCTGTCTTCCGAATAGTACGACAGGGCAAACAGGGGGCAGGGGGCAGGGGAACACTCCACCATGGAGTATATTCCATCCGAGTGATGCGACGGAGCCAAAGGGCCGCAACAAGGCTGTGTAATTGGTGCATTGTCGGCGGCCGCAGGCGGGCATCGTTAGCCTTTCTTTCGTAGACGCGGTTTTGTGCCGCTCGCTAATTAACTATGAAATTAATTGACGCGGCAAAGTTTCCGAGTGAAACTTGAATTAATTGGCACGTCCGACTCCAGCCTAATTAGGAGCCTCGGGCTTTCAGCGGGGCTCGTTGGTGCCGTGAAAAACACACAAAAGTGTTGTGCGCGAGTCTGTGCATCTCTGCAGAATCAAAATATGCAGCTAATTGCGTGTGTTGGGTTACTCGTTTGTTTGCAGCTTGCCTCGATGGCTCTTCGCAACTCTACCTGCAGGTACCTAGGCAGGAGTACTCTACTACCTGGCCATCGCCTCTGTTTTCAATCACTAACGAGTCAGTGTTCTTTCAGAAATACTGAGGTATGCTAGGGATTTATGTGTATAAAATATCCTACTTCGAATCCTTGAAGGAAGTTCGAAAGACCTATTACCGAATTCATGGCAAAAACTAAGGAAACCTAGAAAACCACTCAAGAGCTTTCACCTACTTATCACGAGTGGGCGATCAATCATCTCAGGCAGGTCGTTGAGAGTCAGTCACCACGCCGGAGGAGCCGTCTCGAGCTCAACCCGAGCGATCGCTGAGCTCCACTCGGCGAGGCTCGCCCTGAGCGCCGCCCTTCGCACAACATTCGCCTTGTTTTCATGTCATTAGTGGAAAGTCTCCAGGGCGTTTACACACTGACTCCACTTCAGTGCGGTGCGGGTGCGGGTCAGGCAGAAAAACTATTTACACAATATACATAACAAATGTCTCAATCTATACTTATAATAAAACTGTAACAGGTCAAATTCTGTACATTGAAGATATTTTGAAAATTTTTTTTGGAGGGCACTCTATTATCGATACTCAAGCCAAAACTGTAATTTTTTTCATTCATGTCTGTCTGTCTGTCTGTATCGTAAACGCGCATCACGCCGAAACTACTTGATGGATTTAAATGAAACTCGGCATGATTATAGGTCATACTACGAGGAAGGACATAGGATACTTTTTATCCCGGAATTCAGTAAGGTTCTCATGGGAGAGGGTATGAAAGTAAAATTCCTCTACCGCGCATCACGCTGAAACTGCTGAATGAGTTGGAATGAAACTCGGGACGATTTGAGTTCATACTACAAGGAAGGACATGGGATACTTTTTTGTCCCGGAATTCGGTAAGGTTCCCCTGGGAGAGAGGGTGAAAGAAGAATTCTTTAACCACGCATCACGACGGAAGTGAATGAAACTCGGGACGATTGGACATGGGATACATTTTATCCCGGAATTCAGTTTGGTTCCCCTGGGCTAAACGGGTTTTCAAAAATTTCTCACAGCATTTGAACGACGCGCGGCGCGCGTCGTTCAAATGCTGTGAGTGTGAATAAACGCGAAAGTTTGTAAGTATGAATGGATAGATTGATAGATGGATGGATGTTTGTTACCTCTTTCACGCAAAAACTGCTGAACGGATCTGGATAAAATTTAGCACAGAGATAGATTATAAGCTGGAATAACACATAGGCTTTATTTTATCCCACGGGAAAGGGAATAACGCAAGTAAAATAGCGACTACTCGAAACACTAATCATGCGCAGACGAAGTCGCGGGCACCAGCTAGTGTGTGAATAAATGTGTAATTAATGGTTTATATCAAAAAGTATAAACAAGCAGGTCAACTTTAAAAATATGTCTCGCGGAGTTAAATAAAAATATTTATCAGCGTACCTTTGCTTTTTCAATCTCTATGTGAATTCCTTTTTTAAGAGAATTTTGACCCTACGTTATCAAATTCTGGTTTTGCACCGGCATCGCCTGTTCATCAGTACATCTTTTTCGTCGTGTTGACATGTGCGGGCAGGCCGCATTTTATGGAAATAGCTTTCTTAAAATCAGCTAGAAGAATCACCAGCCCACTGATATATACGGGAAAACCTGCTGTGCTAAGTGCCTTCTATTCTGTCTGTTCATTCAGATGCACTGGCATGCACTTCACTGGTAGAGTCCGATGGCCTGCGGCGCCAGTGGGAACGCACCCTAAAACCTAGGCTCTCGATATTTTTGCGAGCATCGATTATTTTTAATGGCCCGCCGGAGACACGTCCTAGAACCTAGTCATTTGACTGTAATACGTGTCTGAGGGTAGATAGTAAATAGATTAACGAGCGCGGAAAATGTACGATAACTGAATTATTGTTGAGTGTCGCACATGCACGTTGATTCTAGCTAACGAGCGAATTATTGTATAATGTAACAATAAAGTCAACGTCAGTAGACATTTTTAGAAAAATATCACGCGTCCAAAAAGAATATCTATTTTATGTTTGTCACACTTTTCGCATACATAAGTAATGTAGGTACTACCTATAATTAATGTACTAGTACATTACTTAGATATGCAAAAAGTGTGCTAAATTTGTTTAAAGAGATAAACCCAAGATTTCGCTCCGCGTACTCCACACCATTATAAAGGCCGTAGGTATTATGTGACGTTATAGATGTAGGTAGACAGGGTGGTACCTGGTTGAGATATTAGAGCGCGGGAACGCACGGCCTCGCCACTTGCCGCGGGCTCAATCATTAAGGGATCATTAAAAGTCCTCCGTCAACCTGTTGGCCGCTCAACCGAGCCCTTTCTCCGCTCCATGCTATTTCTTTATGATCCCAAGGTATTCGATATTTCGATTTTAAAGTCGTAAATGTCTACGTGCCTACACATGCTCGTGTTATTTTCTTTTTTCGTGTTGAGATTTTTCTTTATAACTTTACCTCTATCTACGGCGTCAGATTTAGACTATCTAGAGAGAAAAAAAAGTACAGAATCGCAATAATAGTATCTACTGTAAGTAAGTATTCCATAATAAAAAAACAATGCTGGATAATCCACAAAACTTTATTTAGCCCCAAGCTAGCAAGTAGAGTTTGTATTATTATTACTGATATTCTTAATACACTAAATAAATGTAACTATAAATAATTTTGTATTATAAGAAAACACCCTGTATCCGAAATATCAGAAGATGTTACATACATTTGTCCCATTCCCGTTGAGGAATCGAAACCGCAACCTCCTGCGTCGCAGACTTTTGCTCGAGCTCATCTGTCATCCGGATAGTACTAGAATATATTTTATAATAATGTTACGACAAAGCCGACACCCGACAATTTTATCCGCTTTTTTTCTTCTTATTTAGTGTGTTTGCAAAGAGTTGTCTATCTGTTGAAAAAGTGTCACAGCCCTGAAAAGCTTAAGATAAATAAATCATTCCGGACAGTCCACACAGCATCATCTAGCCCCATGCTAAGCAGAGTAAATATAACAACCTACCTTCTTAATTCTATCATAACAGTTTTCGAGATGAATTTTAGAGTTCTAATGCATTAAACATTTTATTTGTGTCTTATCGTAAAGAAACATGGTAAGAAATTCATGACGTAAACTTTTAGCAGAAAAGACACAAAAACTTATACATTTCTTAAAACAGTAAACAAATAAAAAGTCCTTATGACAGCGATCAGTTCTGATAGCAAGAGCCGCGTCAGGGTGAAAGAGTGGTGACAAAGCCACGACGCGGCGCGCCGCCGCCGCCTCGCTGAGGCGAGTAAATGAGGCGCCGCGCTCACTGCTAACTAAACCAATCGTCCGTGCGGGCCGCGCAGACGGGCGGTCCACCGGCGGGACTCCGACTTACTACGCACATTACTGTACCTGGGATTATATCAGGAGGTGCCTGCCTGTTTTGACATTGTACAAGGTAAAACATAAGTACATGCAGTAGGTTCTTTCGAATGTATATTTCATGTAATACTTAGCTTAGCTTCCATTGACCGCAATTAGCAATGATTTTGGAAACTGTCTCTAAGGTGGAAAAAATAAATTCAGTGTTCTAACTCAACGTGCTCGGTTTTTTTATTACCTACGGATATTTTTTTTAGCGTTTAACCCCAGCCTAGCTTATAAATGGTACCCCCCCATCAAGGATATAGATCATTGATCTTCATCTTCGTTTCAATTGTTTTCGAGTTCGACCGATACGATAGAACGTTACGATATTTTAGAGTTTTTCAAGCGAATGAGTTAACAAGCTCGCTCTTTGTCTCATTGACCGATTTTTGATACAATGAACTCATTTTTGATTTTAAATGGACTTGTTGAATTTCACATAATGTACGGTACATTTAGTGCAGTGGCGATTTTTATAAATACACAACACATTACCAGCCTATCATTGTTCATGATAGCTTTGACTATTAGGAGCAGGGTTTTTTTTAACAGCACATATTTAATAAAAAAAAATCGACAATATTGCATAATTGTATAGAATAAAATTAGAAATAACAGTATAGAGTTGCAGTTCATAATCAACGTAGGTACGGAAGTCTTTAAAGTTCTTAGTCGGATTATCTTGTCACGCGCGCGTTAGTTCCGCCCGTCTGCAAAGACCATTTAGCATCATTTGCGGGAACTGCTTTTTAAACCTCATCTGTTTTTAATGCCCTCGGAATCCACTGCTTGTTACTCGGAAACAATGCTCCTGAACTTAGGTGTCAGCTATGTAAAGGCAAAGGCTTCTCTGCGATTGATATCTTTCCGGTAACTGGAGGTACATATCATTATTTAAGCGTATAGTCGGTATAATATCTTACATGAGGGCTATTGGACTGGGTCCTACGACTAGGTAGGCACTTGATTGAAAGGTCGTCTCTACGTTCCTAAATATATTATCTCGCGTACGGCTCGCGCGGGCTTAATGTTGTATGTAATTGTTAGATCCGCGGGCGGCGGGGGCCGGTGGGTATATAAAGTCATACTGACTTTATGGATTTTTTTATATTCATTTCGTGACATAAAGAACTATCAAATCTAAATCTGAATTGATTAATAAAACAAACTCTCCCAATAAAGAATAAATAGGTGTAATTTATTGAACTGTTCTGTTTCCTGCAATTTACTTTCAAGAACAGCGCAAGACGTGTCGCGGTCAGTTTATCTATCGCGTAATTAATGGTTGCAATGGAGCTCGTAGAAACCAACCTGTTAGGCACCGGCCGCACTGCAAGTATGTAGCTTGGATGATAGCTAAGTTAATATTCGTAAGAAATAGAGCGGGACACTTCAAGTATCTAGTTTGTCTAGCTGCGCCGCCTAAATGACGTGGCAATACCTGTTTTCGTATTATGATGTCTTATCCACGCTACAATTTACAATCGAAACTAACCAGCCAACCATGCTACAAGCCTGCAGTGCGGCCGAGGACTGGCTATGCAAGTGTTACACTTACCACTGGTGGTTGCGCACTGCAGCTTTAGTCCAGTTCCAAAGCCTAGATTTACGTTTAATCAGCAGTGCTATAAAATGTGCTTAATATTATGTTATTTGAATGGGTCTATTTTTTAATGAGCTAAACTCATAAAAAAGTAACCTGCCTTAAAACTTACGCAATTATGAAAATGTAGATGAATATTACAGGTAACGTCTCTTTTATTTCTATAAAATTTATTCAGTCATGTTAAACTAAAATTTAAAGAAGATATTTTATTTCCTTCAGACTTTTTTTAAATATGTTTTGATTGGAATAAAATAATGTACAATTATAATAAAAGTGCATACAACTTTAATAATAGTACATACAATTGTTTTACTTAAAGTAAAAAACCGATATACCATAACAAAATAATAGATTGTTTAAAATGTTGTTCACGATGATAACAAACATCCATGGAAAAATAATTATCATAAGATAATGATCTATTCTAACGCACAATAGCTCGGTGCGTTACCGCTCTAATCCGTAACGGCTCAGTAACGAGTTCGTAACGACTAACGAGTCGGTAACGGCAGCGGCTCGTTATCTGCGGCTGCCTCATTACGATGCGATACGAAGCGATATCGCTGCTTCCGTTGTTAGCGAGTATGCGATTGTTTTCGGAATTGCGTTTGCGAACATTTAGTTATAGTCTTACGTACGTGATTTATGACATATTCGGTAGATCGTTATCTGAATGGAAATCTAGTTATTTTTAGCACATATGTGTAAGTTTAAGGTTTTTTTAATCTCAATCGTCAAATATAAACAGAGACAACTTCCAACCCAAACCGATGAAGATAGAAAAATGAAATTTAGAAGCTAGGTAATTTTCAAAAAGCGTTTAAAATGGGGGTTGATGAAATTTTGGTTTTTAGTAGATTTAACTAGGAGCCAAGGTAGGTAGTAGGGATGTACTAAGAAAATGATTTTGTAAATGCGCTTCTTAAGGGGTTAAATGTGAAACAAAATAGGTACTCTGTATTTTAGGAATCGTAGTAGAAGACTGTCAAAATGTTATGTATTAAAGGTATGTTAACCCCTTATAAAATAAAAAAAACATAAGTATTTCAGCGTTTTCTATAATTTTCCTGAAAAAAGGCAAAACAACAATTTGTTTCTCAATAATGAACTTTTTAACGTTTTAGTAAGATTTTAGAATGATTTCCATTGTAAACGTTGGTTCACAGGATCAGATGTTAAGTTTTAATCATAATTAAGATTCAAAATCCGATTTTCGTTGTAAAGCTCATTAAAATCTTGACTTTGTGTGTGGTCCCAGCGACTTTAAAATAGGAATGTGTATACCTCTTAGGGGCTTAGGGGCTCTTAGTAGGCTATAGGTGAATTAAGAAACGCCATTTTGCAGAAAAAAAATATGATAAAAAAAAATTACGTACGGCCAGTATGACATAAAATTGTATTTGTACATCGGTTCACCTAGTTTAGTACATTTTATAATAATTTTATTCTGAAACCCAATTCAAACATGTTGTCTTATTATTAATTTCTTTCTGATTTAGTAACATTTTAACCACTCTTGGCAGAGTGGTAAAAAGATTAATAATAATGACCCCCTCCCCCCTTGTTTCTGTGAGCCATGACCTGCACTAGAATAAAAAAAATCTGAGGAAGTAGACGTCAACTTACATCTATTAAAGTGTGATTTTTTCCTCACCAATACCTACGCTAATAAAGTTGTGAAACCAAAGTTCCAATAAAACCCTTATTTAAATCCTTTGTTTACCATAAACTGTTACCAAATTCAATCAGCAAAACCATAAAAGCTCTGCTCATCGAAATTCACTATCCACAAATGCAACAAAAAGAAACCTGGAGAAAACACTTCAGGCAAAGCACCTAATCGAAATGGGAAAACGATCGCGGATTGCCGTAAAAAGATCGTGCACAGGGCTGCCTCGCGCCCGGCGCGGCTTTGGGACAGGGAAGTATCGTATCAGAAGAAACAAGTACTATTAAAGTAGGATGTGACTAGTTTAGAAATGTCAACGTCGAACTTTTTGTTTTTTTTGTCTCGTCTAGGTGCTAGTTTCATGTTCTAGAACGCCTAAACAAAAATATGACATGGTACAAAGGGCGCATTACTTTTTGTTAATGGTGATAAAAAGTAATTATTTTACTAAATAACAATTATTTTTATTCAGAAATCAAAAATCTTATTTCTGTTTTAAAGAGCAAGATTTCCTAACACAGGTATTTTCTTTACTTAAAAGTTAATCTCAAACACTGTTAAATAAATGTACTACATTGAGTTGAGACAATAAATATGCGGTATTTTTTTTATGTTGTGTTAAAAAAACTTATACGAATAAAAGCAATATTTGCCTCAAGATCCTAAATATCAATTTGATTACGTTGTCATGAGTTTAAGGATATTTATTAAATTGTGATTAATAAACGAATATTACTCGTTTATATTATCGGTTTGGGTTTAATTTTATTGCACTTTACTATTCATGATAAATAGGTAAATTATCCTATCACATAAGTTGATAAATCGGATTCAAATTTCAAAAACCTTCCGTCTCCAAATGTTTTGGTAACCCTAAATCTTCGCAATAAACTGAACCAACAATGTCAGCGATGATTTCAGGGGGGTGCGGGGGGGAGGGGACTACACGGTTTGGGCGGGCGGCGGCGGCTTTTTTGAACGGAGACCAAAAACTAGAATCGTTTTACTAGATGACGATTGATTTGCGACTCGCGATTGAAATGGGTTTTGAATGTAGTTGGCTTTTTTGTGCGAGAGGGAAGATGGTGCTTGGAAACTTAATGTAATGGGGAGTCGCCTACTTTACTTGGAACTTAAAGGTGCCGGAAATGGTAGAGTCAACAATATTCGGCCATTGTGAAAAAATGAGCTATTAATAAAGTTATCTCTATCTCTTTAGGAATACGCAGAGAGATCAGAGAAAGTCTCATAAAAGACAAGTCAAATTTTAGGAAATAAAATAATATCTTGGACCCATATTTTTAGTCATATCTTAAAAAGTCATGTAAAAGGGCCCTTGATGGATGACAAACAATTATTTGAGATAGCGAACTTAAAAAAAAGTAAAACAACAATGTAACTTATTGGTTTTTAAACTTATCGGTTTTTGTTCAAATAACATAACAAATTGTCTGGAGACCTCATTGGCAAGTCGCGTCGGGCGGTCCGTCTGCAACGCTGGAGGTTGCGGGTTCGATTCCTGTCTTGGAAGAAAATGTTTGTCCGATTTGCAGCTATTTGATCCGGGTTGTTCTCAGTGTACAATAAAAAATATCTATCTGTATTGTATGAAGTCAGTTATCTATTTTCAATTGAATATACTAAGTTTAATTTTTTCTATTCCTTGATTGTAATTTTCGTGGATAATAAAGAGTAAAAAAAAATATTCAAAAAAATAAAAGTATCTAATACAGCTCAGCTTATCTTGGGGCTTGATAATGCTGTGTGGATTGTCCAGCATTTTTTTCTTTTGTAATTTTCAAATCAATCTCTGTTTTATCACTGAAAGTAAGTAAACCCTGTTCCATCGAGCTCTGCCCGAAGGATGTCGGAAGTACAGTACAAGTAGCTATGTGCTCAGATATTCAATACAAACTATGTAAGTTACTATCCTATATCAACTTAGATATATTATCAACCAAAGGTATAGTTGTATTCTCAGGGCATATTACTGAATTTAAAATCCGTTAACATTTCGTCGATATTTTTCATGTATTTTTTATGTTTCAATATTTTTGCTCTACATTTCCTAATATAAGTTAACTTAATCGTATGCAGTACTTATATAAATCGTGGTACCAAAAATGTTCACAAATATAAATTGAGATGAATTACAGACTAACAATTAGGCAAAATGTTAACTATATAAATTCTGCATCAATTAATGACGTCGCCAATTTTTTCGTCTCATTCAAATTTTGTATCTCCTTTAGCTTTCTGTCTCGATGCAGACTGAACTTCCTGAAAAGTTTTGTATGAACTTACTTGGCGTGCGTGTGGGGGATGCGTCCCCGAGCGCGCGGTGACCGTCTCAGGAGTCGCAGCCAGCGGCCGAGGGTCCGCTTCAAAGTTTGTGCACGTAAGTCGTAAGTGGGAAAGTTGTGAGGCGATGCAGCGCGAGGCGAGAGGCAGACGTCGCGGCGCCGCGTCAGCTAGCCGACTGAGCGGAGCGGGCCGCGGCCGGGCGGGGCGCGCGCGGCCCCGCCCCGCCCCGCCCACCCGCCGACACGCCCACCTGAATTAATAAAGGCGGCAAACACCGCTGGACGCGCGGACAATGCCGCATTGTCCCGCGTCCAAAATAGTTTCAATTAGAATCGAAGCGAGTCACAAAAGCGCCCGCCGAAGGATCGTTCGCAGCGAAATTGACCAATGCATGACCGATTAGCGATAACCCTTTACAAAACCATCGATATCCAGTCCATTAGCCGCAACAAAGCCGACCCAAACGGAGCCTCACACTCGTTCCTGAGCTCTCCAGCCTGGATCTCGAGCTGCATGAGCGCTGGTATCTCCTGAGGTGCTTCTTTACATATCATGAAGCAGTTCGCTTAAACCTCCAGAAGACCAGTTTCTTTCATAACAGTCACAATTTCAGCTTATTCTGGTATTTCTTTCCAAAGGCCCATTGAGCGTGCTATGTAAACACTAAGATAAAATCAATAGGTTTTACAAAAACTTTCTCGAATGAGGTTTTGTATTCTCATAATGACCATTCCATCTATTCTTACAGGTATAAGCAATAGAGTGTGAACATTATCCTCTGAATTGATCATTGAATGTCCGAATCAAGAGTATTTCCTAAATCCAAGTGAAGTGGAAAGTACGTGAAGCGTAAAGCAAACTGGAGTATGAAGCGGAAGAGAAGCGGGTCCGCCGGCGCCAATAACTTACGATCAGATGCCTCCGTTTGCTTACCGGATAACTGACCAGTGCCTCTATCAGGTCGCTACTTCTACTATTAACCGGCCTGTAACGCTCACTGCTGAGTATAACTTATAAGACGTCTACTTAGTGCTTTACTATTTAAATAGAGGCCTAAAGAGATCAAACTGATATCTTGAAATTATCAGTATTTACTAAAAATCCGTACAAACATTTGTCGCAAGACGGCAAATGAACCAACAACCTCCGGTCCGGCACCGCAGTGCCTCTAAGGTCATCACGTGTTTAATAAACTAGCTGCATCCCAAGGCTTCGGCCGCGTGTTAATCAACTAAAAGTACTCAGTCTGTGTTTTATGCCAGGCTACGTCTAAATTTCAGCGCGATACATTTAGTAGTTTTGGCGTGAACTCTTTACAAACATCCATCTATCCACATGTTCGCATTTATAGGTATATTAGTGTGACAACTAAGACAGTTTGAATACGATAGTCATTATAACTCGTGATAGGGTCTCGGCAGATCCCTTACCTGAGTAAATACAAGATTTTGAAACGTAACTGGAGGGATGTTTGTTCAAATAACCGATGACACTCCAATACGTTTAGTTGGTGTTATATTCCGAGCTTCATCTGTCGGGGAATCAAACTGAATTTAGGATTCAACTTAAAGCACGGATGTCATTCCATATCTACAGCACTAGAAATGCTGGACAAAGGCATCCCGCTGATTAAGTCACAGAGCATTATCTAGCCCTTAGTTAAGCACAGCTCGTGTTATTATAGATGATAATAATACTTAAAAAATACATTATATATACAGGGTGTCCCATAATGAGTGGATAACCTGAAAGGTGCTTATGCGCCAAGTCAAGGCCAATCACAAACATTTTTTATTTTTTTTCTAACTTGACCCGTTCGGAAAATATTTAATATTTTGTAAATTTGGAAAAATTTGTACCTTTGTTCACGTTTTTGGACTTTGTGCCTACAATTTTAACAATTTTTTAAATTTTTATTTTTGGAATATACTAAAGAAAAACAGCTTTCTTGAACACCTTTTGAAATATTTTGGTAACTAGGACCAGTAATTTTCAAGGCAGGTTTAAAGTAGAAAATTTTAATTTTTCATATTATTATGCAAAGTTTGAGCTGCTGTGGTTAAAAAAAAAGATAAGGAAACCTAAGATGCCAGGTACTTTAAAAACATGTCCATTTCAAGAGCATCCTAAAATGATAATATACGTTGAAATTTTGTAGGGTAAAAAACTGAGATATTGCTACTTTTGTGCCAAAAGGGGCCAATGCTACTAAAAATAATATTGAACCAACACATCAAAAAAATATCTTTTTCGCCTTACTCGTTCTAAAATGGTTACTTTGCTTCTAAAAATAGTAAGGGAAATCAATTTTGCTGATTCATGCTGGAAAATAGGAAATATTTTGAAAAATAATAAACAGTAATCTAGCCGAAAGTAAAGAGACTTTGTGTTATGACTACGAATTTGGTGGTATGAATTTGGAAAGAAGATTCCTACTCCATTCAAACTACAGAATGACGGGTGTCCGGTACACTTGCCGTTCAGGAACGGCGTTTTTTAGATACATATAACTTAATTTAATTTCATTTATTATAACTTAATATAACTTAATATAACTTCGACGTCGAGTCCAAAACGATGCGGATAAAATTAACGACCGCAACTGCGAAAGTTAGCTAAAAATCCTTTATTAAAAAGATGCAGAGCCTGCATCAGAGTTTAAGGACATCTATTTGAACATAGATGACGATTGATTTGCGACTCGCGATTGAAATGGGTTTTGAATGTAGTTGGCTTTTTTGTGCGAGAGGGAAGATGGTTCTTGGATACTTAATGTAATGGGGAGGCGTCTACTTTACGTGGAACTTAAAGATGCCAGAAATGGTAGAGTCAAGAATATTCGGCCATTGTGAAAAAAAAGCTATAAAGTTATCTCTATCTCTTTAGGAATTCGAAGAGAACTCACACACAAGTAAAATTTTAAGAAATTCAACAATTCTTTGATCCCGTTATATTTTAGTCATATCTCAAAATAAGGGTGATGGTACGTCAAAAATTGATTTAAAACATTACACTAACTACCTGTTCCATCGAGCTCTGCCCGAAGGATGTCGGAAATTCTTTCCAAACATCCATCTATCCACATGTTCGCATTTATAGGTATATTAGTGTGACAACTACGACAGTTTGAATACGATAGTCATTATAACTCGTGATAGGGTCTCGGCAGATCCCTTACCTGAGTAAATACAAGATTTTGAAACGTAACTGGAGGGATGTTTGTTCAAATAACCGATGACACTCCAATACGTTTAGTTGGTGTTATATTCCGAGCTTCATCTGTCGGGGAATCAAACTGAATTTAGGATTCAACTTAAAGCACGGATGTCATTCCATATCTACAGCACTAGAAATGCTGGACAAAGGCATCCCGCTGATTAAGTCACAGAGCATTATCTAGCCCTTAGTTAAGCACAGCTCGTGTTATTATAGATGATAATAATACTTAAAAAATACATTATATATACAGGGTGTCCCATAATGAGTGGATAACCTGAAAGGTGCTTATGCGCCAAGTCAAGGCCAATCACAAACATTTTTTATTTTTTTTCTAACTTGACCCGTTCGGAAAATATTTAATATTTTGTAAATTTGGAAAAATTTGTACCTTTGTTCACGTTTTTGGACTTTGTGCCTACAATTTTAACAATTTTTTAAATTTTTATTTTTGGAATATACTAAAGAAAAACAGCTTTCTTGAACACCTTTTGAAATATTTTGGTAACTAGGACCAGTAATTTTCAAGGCAGGTTTAAAGTAGAAAATTTTAATTTTTCATATTATTATGCAAAGTTTGAGCTGCTGTGGTTAAAAAAAAAGATAAGGAAACCTAAGATGCCAGGTACTTTAAAAACATGTCCATTTCAAGAGCATCCTAAAATGATAATATACGTTGAAATTTTGTAGGGTAAAAAACTGAGATATTGCTACTTTTGTGCCAAAAGGGGCCAATGCTACTAAAAATAATATTGAACCAACACATCAAAAAAATATCTTTTTCGCCTTACTCGTTCTAAAATGGTTACTTTGCTTCTTAAAAATAGTAAGGGAAATCAATTTTGCTGATTCATGCTGGAAAATAGGAAATATTTTGAAAAATAATAAACAGTAATCTAGCCGAAAGTAAAGAGACTTTGTGTTATGACTACGAATTTGGTGGTATGAATTTGGAAAGAAGATTCCTACTCCATTCAAACTACAGAATGACGGGTGTCCGGTACACTTGCCGTTCAGGAACGGCGTTTTTTAGATACATATAACTTAATTTAATTTCATTTATTATAACTTAATATAACTTAATATAACTTCGACGTCGAGTCCAAAACGATGCGGATAAAATTAACGACCGCAACTGCGAAAGTTAGCTAAAAATCCTTTATTTAAAAGATGCAGAGCCTGCATCAGAGTTTAAGGACATCTATTTGAACATTTCATCATCATCATCACCATCATCAGCCCATATTAGTCCACTGTTGGACATAAGTCTCCCCTAATGAGCACCATAGCGCCCTGTCTTCAGCTTGACGTATCCAGCATCTGCCAGCAGGTGGTCATTTTTCGCAAATCGTCATCCTACCTGGCCGGAGGTCGTTCTACACTACGTTTGCCAAGTCGCGGTCTCCATTGAAGAACACGTTTACCCCAATGGTTGTCGGTTCTTCATGAGATATGGCCGGCCCACTGCCACTTCAGCTTGCTAATTCTTCGAGCTATGTCGATAACTTTGGTTCTCTGTCGTATGTATACATTACGAATCCTATCCTTCAAAGAACCTCCTCACATAGCTCTTTCCATAGCTCGCTGAGCGGCTTAGAACTGGTGGAGCAGCCCTACCGTGAGTGTCCACGTCTCAGCTCCGTAGGTCATCAGGGGTAGGACGCACTGATTGAAAACTTTCGTTTTCAAACATTGCTGTATGGATGATGAGATTTCACTCACTGTTTTTAAGTAGCAAGGTAACCGTTTTAGAATGAGAATGCCGAAAAAGATATTTTTTTGATGTGTTGGTTCAATATTATTTTTAGTAGCATTGGCCCCTTTTGGCACAAAAGTAGCAATATCTCAGTTTTTTACCCTACAAAATTTCAACGTATATTATCATTTTATGATGCTCTTGAAATGGACATGTTTTTAAAGTACCTGGCATCTTAGGTTTCCTTATCTTTTTTTTTAACCACAGCAGCTCAAACTTTGCATAATAATATGAAAAATTAAAATTTTCTACTTTAAACCTGCCTTGAAAATTACTGGTCCTAGTTACCAAAATATTTCAAAAGGTGTTCAAGAAAGCTGTTTTTCTTTAGTATATTCCAAAAATAAAAATTAAAAAATTATTAAAATTGTAGGCACAAAGTCCAAAAACGTGAACAAAGGTACAAATTTTTCCAAATTTACAAAATATTAAATATTTTCCGAACGGGTCAAGTTAGAAAAAAAATAAAAAATGTTTGTGATTGGCCTTGACTTGGCGCATAAGCACCTTTCAGGTTATCCACTCATTATGGGACACCCTGTACAGATATTTTCTATTATAGTTACATCTATTCTGTCCCCAAGGCGAAAATCGAACCCAAACCCTCATACGCCCACCGCGCCATATCGGTCGTCATCGGGGAAATGCCATAAGAATGTAATGCCAATATTTATTTTTATGGTAATGCCCACATTCTCCAGGCGTGGAGATGCCCATACAATATATGCATTGGGATGGACATATTCATGATTCATGATTTTCTTTAAATACTTAAAGAATATTATGTTAGAAAAATACTACTACAATTTACAAGAATATTTTGATGATAGAGGGGCTATAAGCACAGCTATAAGTGCTAACTTTATTACGGTTAATTATTACTTTGATAAAATAACTATTGCAGTTATTTATTATATCAACTAAATAAATATATATGTAAGTATACGAGTATATAAATAAAATCCTATATAACTTTAAAAACTATCATGGTTTTTAACACTAAAGTCATTGCATACGGGATGTCCGGAAATCGGGATGTCGGGAAAATCCTATAATTAGTTTTATGATATGTTGTAGCGATTCATGTTTGGCCCATAAGTGTAATGTAAAAACATGAAACAACTGAATAAATGATTCTAAATGATTAGATAACGCAACGATGTTCACAATCGTCCAACGCAAGATACATTTCGTTAGGATCATGTATTGCGCTAAGACATGTTCCAAATGCACCTAGGTAAATAAGCTTAGGTGAATTATGTTTACGAAAATAAAGCAAAATTTTGGGTTGTACTTTTATTTGTTTATTCAACGAGTAGCTATGAAGTTGTGTTATTTCTCGCTTCTTACATTTCCAGCCGCGGGAACAGTTAGTTGGCGCTAATTCTAAGCTGCGCGTTATTAGCAATATCTAATTTGCACCTTGAAACTTGAGTTGGTCTAAGATCCGACTGCAGAATAAGCCCGCTTTGCTTAAAACCAAATTTTTATGTGTATTTGTAAGAAGGAGAATATTTATCTACCAGGTTGCCTATCAAAATTTGGCCACAAGTATTATAAATTAATATTTATAATCCTTAACAGCTGACAACCCTTATTTGCGGCCGGTTTTTAGTAGGCAACCATAGATAGTAAAGAGGAAAAAAATCGCTTCAATTTTTTATATAATTCATAAATGTACGTTACGTATAAATGTTTCAAAATTATACCTGTTTATACCTGCCAGGTGCGGCCAGGTGAGCAACGGCAACCGTGATTTTTTAGAATTTTTACATAAATTGCCGTCATGTCGACGTTATTTTATTAAAAAACACGTGAATGTAATTTTTTTCCAAAAATCTATGAAATATACCTATATATATACCTGGTAGATACATATTCTCCTTTTTACCAATAAACATAAAAATTTGGTTTTAAGCAAAAAGCGATGAGCGGGCTAATCTTGCAGTCGGATCTTAGACCATCTCAAAAGGCGTCCAATATTAAATAAATAACGCTGGACATTCCACACAGCATCATCTAGCCCCAAGCTAAGCAGAGCTTGTGTTATGTACTAGATGACTGATATACTTAAGGCGAGGTACACTAGCGCCTCCTCTTATTTTATATTCCTGATATTATATATATTCAAATATTCAAAATATCAAATGGTCAGTCTGTTTTACCTATCAGAAGCAATTTTTTAAAATTCTGAATTAATCCAGTAAATTAAGCTACTTTTAAGCAACCGTCGGCAGTAAGATGCATTGTTTTATAAGTATACCAGCGACCCGCCCCGGCTTCGCACGGTTTTATTATACGTATAAGCCTTCGTCTTGAATCACTCTATCTATTAAAAAAACCGCATCAAAATCCGTTGCGTGGTTATAAAGATTTAAGCATTCAAAGGGATATAGGGATATAGGGACTTTGTTTTATACTATGTAGTGATAAATAGGTCCTACCTTTAATTTGTTTGTATTTCTCAAAAACTTGCTTGGTCGTTACTTTTTTGGCCTGCGAGTATTTTATTAAAAAAAAAAATGACAATAGGGAACATGGATGTGCATTAAATGTGTCGCCACTGCGAAGAACATCAAAATTAACCACATAGGGCTTGTGTTATTTATTTAGTTACTCAAGTAATAATTGAAAAATGATGTTAAATATTGTTTAATTACTCACCGTATAATGTAAGCCTCAATGAGTAATTTGTATGGTTATAAACGTTCAAACTCTACCAATTATACAATTCACGATATTAATTTTATGACTTGACTAACCTATACGCTTACTATAAAAGAAAGGCTTACGAAATAAGCACATAGACAAGTAACATTTTAAACAATAAATAGATTAACAAATCTATACTTATAATAAAACTGTAACAGGTCCAATTCTGTACATTGAAGATATTTTTAAATTTTTTTTTGCAGGGCACTCTATTATCGATACTCAAGCCAAAACTGTAATTTTTTTCATTCATGTCTGTCTGTCTGTCTGTCTGTCTGTATCGTAAACGCGCATCACGCCGAAACTACTTGATGGATTTAAATGAAACTCGGCATGATTATAGGTCATACTACGAGGAAGGACATAGGATACTTTTTATCCCGGATTTCAGTAAGGTTCTCATGGGAGAGGGTATGAAAGTAAAATTCCTTTACCGCGCATCACGCCGAAACTGCTGAATGAGTCGGAATGAAACTCGGGACGATTTGAGTTCATAGTACAAGGAAGGACATGGGATACTTTTTATCCCGGAATTCGGTAAGGTTCCCCTGGGAGAGAGGGTGAAAGAAAAATTCTTTAACCACGCATCACGACGGAATTGAATGAATTCGAATGGAACTCGGGACGATTGGACATGGGATACATTTTATCCCGGAATCCAGTTTGGTTCCCCTGGGCTATACGGGTTTTCAAAAATTTCTCACAGCATCTGAACGACGCGTGTGTACGCGTCGTTGAGATACTGTGAGAAATTTTTCACAGTATCTCAACGACGCGTACACACGCGTCGTTCAGATGCTGTGAGAAATTTTTGAAAACCCGTATAGCCCAGGGGAACCTAACTGAATTGAACTGATTAACGCGAAAGTTTGTAAGTATGAATGGATAGATGGATGGATAGATTGATAGATGGATGGATGTTTGTTACTCTTTCACGCAAAAACTGCTGAACGGATCTGGATGAAATTTGGCACAGAGATAGATTATAAGCTGGAATAACACATAGGCTTTATTTTATCCCGAAAATTCCACGCAAGTAAAATCGCGAGTACTCGAAATACTAATCATGCGCAGACGAAGTCGCGGGCACCAGCTAGTAAGTAATAAAACGTTAATTGATTGTCTCTTCACTTCAATTGTTTGTCCACTAGAGGAACAATTGAAAAGGAATCCACTAACACACCTTTATTATAACTTTGTCGAATACACGTTTGCATTTTTAAATGCATATTATATTTAAGGCTAAACATCATTCCATTATTCACAATGTACCTACTCTGTACAACTTAAAACAAATAATCTAAAATAAAGTTTCGTCTCCTTTATAATCTCGGATCTTCTTCGATGTCCAAAAACCGAAGTGCTTATAAACCATTAACTTTAATTAGACAATGGTGTGCAAATGATTTGAAGCGCACACAATAAGCTGTTCCACCCGTTCAGTAGAAGTCGGTTCGTAGACATACAGCCATTGAAATGAATTGTCTGAAAGCACCTGAAAGGCAAACACCGAGCGGTCACGTGCTCCAATATTTATTTTATCAATATTCAAACGTTTCGAATTGCCGCCTGCTCTCTGAACTAGGGCTGGGATATCAAAGGATACATTCTCTTTAAAATTTTTGGGTATAAAATAAACAGTTGGAATTAATTTTATTAGGGACAGATAAATGTGTTAATTGTGTTTTATGACTTAATTAATTGAAGGCGCTAAGTAGAGGCATACTAGCGCCTACTTATTTTATCATTATTATTTGCAAAAAGTAAACGTTCAGTTTGATCTAACGTTTATAAATAGCTTTGCTCTTCTTGTTTTTGTGTTTATTCTTGTTTCTGAATCTGTTATGTGTTATTTATATTATTGTTAGATATTGTTATTTATGAAAAAAGGGCTGATTTTCTTTCTTTTTTCTATATCTTAAGCTTTTTTTAATGCATCTGTAGTAGTTTTATTTTGTCTATTAAAGGAAGAGATATGAAAACAGAGTTTGGTGGCCGCCAAGGGCAACTTACAAAACAAAACACATAAAACAAATAGATATTAATTTGACTTTATTATGCTAAAAATTGTAACAGAATAATAATTAAAAAATACCAGACAAATATAAAGCTGCACGTCCCACCTGTATATTGCTACTCTATATTAATACTCTGTATTACAACTCCTTTCATCCACCGGCTGCAAAAGTACCCTCCACTAGATCGCACAATCGTGGGCACAAAGCCATCCTGAAACACGTCACCTGAAAAATCCAGTTTAACACCAAATGGGATCGTGTCAAACACGTTAATGCTTTAACGAGGTCGCTCAGTGGGTTTAGTTCCTTCCATCATCGCTCAGTGGAATGCCAACCGTTCAGTCTTACAGGCTCTACGGATCACACGATCTGAGAAATCGGGTCGATTCTATGTATTTGCAAGTCCCGTATGAAGTATTCGTTGATTGAGGAATAGATCCATAGAATTTGGTAGAGCTAAACTTAATTATCGTATGTTAGCGCTACCTGAGTTATCTTTTTGTTTGATGCCACAAAAGTAGATCGAACTTCAAACAAACGTAACGAAAAACATCTACTATAATTACGTCGGGGGTAAAAAAAATTGAGCGATATATAAATAACATTAAAAAATTAATTGACAATAATTTGTGTTTCCTGACCAAGAATTTTTAAAACAGGTTAGTGAAGTTTTTGAAAATGGGATGACAATTACTAAAATTTATCAACAACAACTGGAAGGGATGATTATGACTAACGATCAGTTTTCCAATTATGGAATCCAATTTCCTGCAATATTCTAATCAAGTTTTGGTTTTCCACCGTCCACTGCTTACTGGTGCTTCTACGGCTTTATGTGACTAACTAGTTCTAGAAAAAGCTCCCGAACAAATTAAAATCACCACCATTTTAATCTTAGATCTGATCAAAAGTCTGTTGGTCCACAAGACTCCTGCCAATTGGTATTCAAGGGGAGCGCGATCGAACGGAAAATACACTTGTCATACATTTAACGTGCTCTTTTAATATTTCACTCCGGAGGGTTGTCACCTGAGTGCAAACAGGGCCGATTCACTTAACGATCAGATTTACTGACTTAGATGGAAAATATTATCCACTTCTCGGTTTTTTATTAAATGTATTAGAACTTTTCTTTAAAAATAACAACTTTATTTCAAAATTATTTAGTAACCTAACTAATATATTTCTGGAAGTACAATTATAATTTTACAGTTTCTTTAAACGTGGAAAACAAAATTACTTATACTTTCTCACGAAAAATTATTTCTGTTCGCATAATTTTTGCATCACAATATTCTGTGATCCTCTTGGCAATACATTATTTTGTATTTCTTATTCTCGTAGGCCCCAGAGGATATCTTTACATACAAGACAAGATGTCACGTCACTTGTACCATCATTGCGAGTTCTTCATGGATATATACAGAGCAAATGTATTCGGGCCTAATTCGCGGCGCTCGCCGCACGTCGCTCTTCGAACGTCAAATTTGCGATCAGGGCTGCCACAGTGCTAACGATATTGAAAAACTCACAGCCAGGCTACTCCTAGTGGTGTGGTAGACGCGGCGAAACCTGATAGTCAAAATAATGTTCTAGCACCATTTTCCAGCTATAGATCCACTGCTATAGATGCACTTTTAATTGTAACCGTGTTCTTTGGAGGTCAGAGCTCTGATTCAATAGAATTTGTAGAAGTATTGCGGTCCAACGGGATAAAAATTTGGAGAAAACCTGAGTGGCGTGTGGTACTATCGTTCAAATGTGTAATGTTATAGATTGTATATTAGAAATAACCCTAAGTAGCAAGCAATCAGGCTGTTTGCTGAGCGCCCCCGCCACCCTGACGGGCTGAGCCAACGTCTTCGTCTGAGTGACAGTCAGCGACATATTTTATTCACAGAGCACCGTCGTAATTCCGTCGATGCAGATAAATTGTTTTACCGCGGGAGCCACGTACCACGAATCTCATTAAATAAATTATGATACATAGATGCAGAATTGGTTTTGGTTAGACTCATCTTTTGGTATGAAGGTGTGCGTACTTATTAGGTTTACTTCATCTTGTTTGTACTCACGACGCGACGCGCCTTGTAGTTCCATAATAGTAGTAATTAATGATACTTGAGCTGCCAAATCTTATGAGATGAAATATTTTCATAATATTCTATATTTATCTCAAAACGAGATTTTAAAAAGTATTTTATAAATTATTATATTATTAATTATCGATGTGATCTAACCACTTTAGGTTACGCACTTTAGGGACGCGACAAAGAGGAGTTAGAATTCAGTGGATTCTGTATGACATTTTGTTTTACTTAGAACTAAAAACAAGACGATCTTTATATTATAATGTTTTATTAACAAATCTACTTGCTATCAGTAGTCATACCTATTGAGGTAACAGGATTGAGACTGGGCGGCGGGAGAATCGAGTTGCGCTTCTATACCATCCTTCTCGTCTTTCTCGCTATGAGTTTGGCGTTTGCATGATGAGCCCGTTTTTTATGCTCGAATAAAATTGTGTTAGCCAGCGTCGGAGCGACGTGTGAACGCCCGTGGATTCCGACGAATTGTTTTTGGCTGCTCTGATATTTATGAAAGTTGGCATGTAAGTTTGAGTGAAGGGTACGGTGGCTAGACTCGGACGACCTGTCTACGAACATTTCTTTATTACATTTCTTTGAGGTCGAGGAGTTATAGCAGCCGTAGAGGAGCTAAAATTTAAGAGCACTGAACATGAAGCGGCTTTTTTTTACTACAAATATTAATATTTGTATCAATATTTATATATAATACGAATATTTTCGGACTTCGATTAGATTTTGGTATTTTTAATTAAATTTATTATAATTTTATTAACATCATGTGTCAATGGTGCAAAAGGTTTACAGTATCCATTCTAATAGTGGACGAAAAAATTAAAGTGGAGAGTAAATCAATCAACATTTTAGTGCTCATATTATTTTCACAATTATTTATAGTAGTTTTTTTAATTTAAATTGTATTAATGCTTAGTTGAAAGTCTAAAGAAATAAAGTCCTAATTGATTTTAGATATACCTTAAAAAACTTATCTTATGTAGAGTTGTTGGTTCACAACAAGTGACTCTGACTTCAAATACAGATTGCACTTGACGTATACAGGTGCATATAAAGCCGCAGCAGACACCGGTTGCGGTACACTCGACGACACAGTGCCAACACGCGGAGGCAGCGCTCTGAGACGTCGCATCTCGCGGCGCCATCCATTATGAATCGACGTGCAGGTAAATAGTATCGGTTAGATCACATTCAATCAGTACACTCGTCTATCCTAAAACTAATTGTGTTTACACTCTCTCTCTCTCCTTCTAGCTTTGGCTCTGCAGCTCGGTAACTTTAAATTTTGTTATTTTGTGTGATAGAAAAGAAATAGTTCTTGTATCTGAATAATAATAATATAAATAAATAATAATAATATGCGAAATAATGTGATTTACGATGCGATATGATATCCGCCAAATAAAAACAAGAGCCAGCTTTTATGATCTATTCTATAACACGATACTTTTGTTATTTTATGTCAAAAAACTGCAGTTTTTAGATTCATCATCATCATCATCATGTTAGTAAAACAGGTCGGTCGAAACTCGCTCGTTAAACCTTTCCAAGCTCCACTAAACGTGAAACAGAACAGAACTCAATCTCATTACCACTAATTCGAAACGTCCAAAAAGCTGTAAATTCTAAAACAAAATCACCTTTGACCCGTCTCGGAGTTCCCGAATTATGATGTTTATACTGAAAATAATGCGCGGTTGCGGCGATCGCGGCAGATTGTAGAAGATGTCAAAGGGAGGCTTTTTGCAGAGGCCTTTGAGCAACCGCGGCGCCTGCGGTCGGCTAACCCGATTACAGGCCTCTCCTGTAACCGACTTTAGTTTCAAACTGTTCATATTTGATCTCTGAAATAGTTTCTTGAAACAACTATAGCAATCAGTCATCTATTTATAAATTGGCCCAAGGTAAATTATCAAGGAATGGAGTCTAAATTTAATTAGCAATGTACCTTTTGGTGATGGTTCTGAATTACAGATAAACGTTTATGTACTTCTGCAACACACAGAACATCATACTACTCTGTCAAGAAAGTACCGGGAAAAGATCAATAATACACAAAATGTTTGTTATTCATCCAAATTTATTTTATCACCTTCAAAGTATGCTCCTTCAGAAACGATACACTTACGCCAACGAATTATCCAATCATCAAAACATTTTTTAAACGCTGTTTCCGGAATTGAGTTCAGTTCTCGCCGCGAATTCTCCTTTATGTCTTGTACCGATTGTTGGAAGGCGCCACTCCGAAGCTTGTTGACTAGTTTGCATGTCAAACTCATAAACCCACGTCTCGTCACCAGTAATAATGCGTTTCATGAATGTTGGGTCGGAATTGACTCGTTCTAGCATGTCCTCAGCGACTCTCATGCGATTGAGTTTTTGGAGAAAATTCAGGTCTTTTGGGACTAGTCGAGCGGCAACATGTTTCATACCCAAGTGATTATTTAAAATGGTACGGATCGACTCGTGAGATACAGAAAGTTCGGCGGCTATCTCTCGCAAAGTTGAATGAGGATTTTCAGTCACTGTTTCCTTCACTTTTGCGATGTTAACTTCAATTGCAGACGTTGATGGCCTACCAGAGCGAGGCAAATCTTCCATCACATCTCGACCTCTTTTGAACGCTTTGTACCACTCATAAGCACGTGTTTTTGATAAAGTCGATTCACCGAAAGCCTTCTGTAACATTTTCAGTGACTCCGAACACGAAATTCCATTGGCGATGCAAAACTTAAGACAAACTCTTTGTTCGATGTTTTTGTCCATTGTGAAATTCGCAATACACACTAGATATGATGTAACTAAAAACAGCACTGTATTTAATATAAATAACAGATGCAACTCAAACTCCGCGCCAAAATGGCAAACAGTTGTGCCAACCTAACAACAACAAAAAAAACAAAAATTTGAATTTGGAACCATAAACAAATCATCCATTCCCGATACTTTTTTGACTGAATGTATATATTTTTTGAAATGCTATTTATTATATAATGAATACGACGTATGTACGACCTAATGCCCTTCCACCATCGAAGAGCAGACGCACTGTACAATACCACCCGTATCTGGTCGACATTCCACAATATCAAACATTATACATCTTTATTAACAACGAAAATTACAAGCAAGGAATAGAAAAAATACAACTAGTATTTACAATTGAAACCATTGAGCTGACGGTTGCAAACAGTCTAAAGGTAGCTCAATTGATTGTAAATTGAAAAATTAATTGAAGTTATTAATCGTTTAATTCGTAAACCGTTGCAAGTTTGAAAGAATTAAATGAACATAATATGTTTTTTTTTAATAATCCTCGCTAAAGCAGCTTTATTTTGTGATCATATCAATAAAATTCAGTAGGTACTTCTTCTTTCGTTGCTCAATACTCAAACGAACCCATGATAGACGTAGAGCTAGAAATAAAATAAACTTGATGGCATACAAAGTTAACATCTACTTTTACGGCTGACTGACAGTAAAATGTATCAAATAAAATTGTTATCCGTCAAAACATCCCATGCTACTTTAACATGCGGAATGCAGGAATGCCTACTACACTGCCTCGAGAAGAACGAGATATCAAGCTGCTGGAATGGATTTGATGGGTTGGATTAGAATTTAAACTAAAATACCCAGAGGCCATATTTGTCACTAATTCTGCTACGCACAAAGATTTATTTTTTATTTTTTTATTTTTAGTTTACCCAGATAAGTAAATAAAATCAATCCATTGTTTTATTTGCCTTTTTCTAATAATGTTTTATATTTTGTACTTATATACAGATTTGCAGTATGAACACGGGATTTTCGTGTTTATTCCTATAAGTTTTGCGGAGGGTTTCTACATATAAAGACACTATAAATCTTTTCAGAGATACATCTATCTATGGACTGTGTTCTCCAGGTATACTAGATGTGACGAGTGTACGTACAAGTTCTGCTAACGCAATAAAAACAAGTGAAACAAAAGACTCATAAGAAAGACGAAACAATTAACATGATACATTATGTTACAAATAAGTTATAAGCTTAAGTTATATCTGATAAGTCTCGTTCGTTGCATGGCAGTTTTTTCCCATTCATCCATCAGCCTCAACTCATCAAAATATACTTTTATAGTAAAGGTATTTAAGAATGAAGTTTACGTATAGATAAATAGGTCTCTTCCAGTTACACGGTAGATGATTTGTGTGGTGCTGACTTATTCAGAGGCTAGCAAAGGCTTCGCTCTACCTGCGGTTAGGTGTAACTTAACGAACCCCCTCTGAATCTTTAATATAGTTTCATTTAATGTAAGCTAGTTGCCAACTCTTGAGGGTTCATGTTTGTTTTGAAAGGCTTCAGGCCCATAATGTTGGCAAACCGCAGATTCATGAAGGCCCTTGCGTCTATAAAATGTTTTCTGGGTATTTGTCCTGTAATAATTCTCTTGAAGGGCTGACTACTTCCTGTTTCAAAGCGACATTGGACCATATTGAAACAAAGCGATTGTGTCAATATACCGTCAAACCGTTGTAATGGCAAATACGAGTCACCAAATAATAACCAAGAGGCAGCAGGTAACTCAAAGCGGAATTAATTCCATTAGCAATACAAACATCCAGCTCGGGCGCGAGGCACCCTTCTTCGTAAATTAGATTTAGCATAAAGCCTATTTTAATTTGCGCCGTCGCTAAACATTGCCGCTCTTTAATGTTTGAACTACCAACTGGAGGGCAGCGGCCGGTTGACATTCGGCTACGCAAATATGTTCTGGTGAGGTCGCGATAATAAGCTTAGCTCCGTGAGCCTGAGCGCCGAGGGCGGGCGGCCCGCCCAGGCCCGCCTCGCGCTGTTATTAAATTCTTTTGTCGGCCAGCAAGCGGTAAAATGCCCAGTTATTTACGTGCGGTCCGCGGGATCAACGTAAATATCTCCTGTGTCTTTTGAACTGACGTAATATGCAGGATAAAGAGGATTTCTCGAATGCCTTTGTTTTTATAAATCTAAATCCTGGGTCAGCGCTCCCGAGTATTTTGTGTAAGAATTCGTAACAAAATTAATGTAATATTATATTTTACACAGACGCAGGTGTTTAAATCGTATTCTCTCAGAATCACAAGCACGCGCTCGCTCGGCGCGTTCATAGAAAAGAGAACTTAAAGAAGCTGCAATAGGAGCGCCGGAGCACTCCACGGCCACGCTTAGATCTAAGCTCGGCTTCATTCCGAGACCATTACTCTCCGTACAACAATAAAACTCATTAATTCGCTCGCGCGGTCGTGTTTCATAAATGTTTCACGTATTAATAAAATTAACAAAGCGGTAGTACGCGAGAGGGCTATTTCCCGACAAAGCGTCAGAGCGGAATACAATGGAATCTAAAATAAATAAGAGGACTTTAGCAAACAGGAGCTCACAAAGCGTCCACCTGGCGGACGGTGGAAGCGCCTGCTTTTAGAAAATTAACTGGGAGCTGAGTTCAATTAACAGCCGCGAGGCGGACGGCGGCGCGGCCGGAGTCGCGGGCAAAGGCTGCTGGACGGAAGGAAGGGACATCTGCTGTTTTATTGCCTTTGCAGACCTTTGTGGCGGTCACTACTTATCTGTTCTTCCTTTTCTAGTTACGTCAAACGATTGTTTCTCACAAAATGAATTCAATTTTTAATCACACTAACTTCGGTCCGCGGTGAAGCATATGTTTTTAAGGTTTTAGATAAGTTATTCTTAAAAGAATTTACAAAATTCACTTACTGAGAACATACAAATTAAACTTAATAATTTTTTTTTCTTTTACATTGTACTCTTATTATTCTTAGGTAGTAAGCTTGTAAAGTTACACGTCATTTATCAACAAAAGACAATTTTTTAATTAATAAATAGCCAATAGCTATGTCCTTACGGGAAATCACTTACCATCAGGAGAGATTGTAGTCAAACGAAGGTCTATTGTTGATAAAAAAGAACTAAAAAAAAACAAAACACAAATTTCTGCCGTTTAGGTATTAGAGGATAACATACAGACAGAGAGTGAAAAATAATGATTTTCAAATTAGTAATATCAGTATAGATAACAGACTGAACCTACGGAATAACTATATCGCTAAAGCATAGCTATTATCAGTACTAATAATAGTTTTTTCTCTTCATCAATTTTGTACAACGGAGTGGTTTTAATGTCATTGATCACTTTATCTATAAAGGCGTGTCCCCACATATCCGATCTCCTATGTTGATCTCTTTGCTAAGTCGCAGAGACGCGGACTGGTGTAGAACCGGCCCTTATCTGGAATTACACCGATTTACTTGATCTCTCGATAACTGCAAAAGTTCTCGAGAACTGGAGCTTTTTGTGCGATAAAGCAGAAAATTTACCACTTGTTCTTGGAGATAAAAGAGGAGATACAAGAAAACGAAATAACTACTTATGATTATATTTGTTACATAATAATTCAGAAAAATATAATTCAGATTTTAGTGGTATATGGCACTTTAACATGAATTTAACAATTAAGTTCCTAATCAATCAACGACTATCAATGTTGAAATCTCCACGTGAGGTCTTAGGTAGGTACCTAATTTCCAAACGATACGAACTTCGATCACTTCATTACAAGATACAGAAAACACTGTCTTAAAATAACATTCTCCAGCAAACAAAACTGCAAAGGCGCGGTTGAATGAGCGGTCCAATTCAAACAAAACTTCAGGAAGTCCATTGCTATCGCCACATTATGCAATAGTACGGGAAAGCTTATCCAATAGTAGGGGGAGCTTACGATCGGGAACCCTCTGCGGATTTCATTGCCATTCGTATTGTCGACCAGAGATTTACTTTGACGTGTCGGAAATTCGTTCGTTGACTCTTCGCAGCCATTTTCAAATGTCTATCTCAACCGCACGGGATTTTTTCCTTTTGCAAGGATTAATAGCGGTGGTGATGGTGCAGGGGAAAAAAACGCAGGCAATTGGCTTTGTCAATATGAAATTAAGGAGTGTTTTCATGAACCGAATATCTTATAGTGTTCGTTCGCATGACTTTGATCATCTTCAAGGCAAGTGGAGAGCACACGGTACTTGCGGCAAATGTGACTGGCTCTGAGCCTTACATCTTATCTTATGCGATATGTTAGTGCAGATTGCAGCTCACACACTGTGAAGTAACATCTTTTAGATGGGTGCCTGAATGTGTGGGAAAAATATGAAGTAGGTACTCATAAATATAGAGCTAAATGAATGACAAAACAAGCGGAAAAATCTAACCAACAGTGGACAGTGGTAACTCTATTTAAAAAACATAGAATTATTTTACAAACAAGCTGGTATATTTTGGAAATTCCACTATTTTAGAAGAGCGATTCCAATCTGTTTTCACGTATGTGTGACAATATAATCCGCAATGGACGTGAAAACAATAGAATATGCAGGCACCACTCAAAACGGCTCTGGTAGTGTGCATAATTAAAAATAAATTACCACAAAACTTAAAAGAAAAACAAATCCTTTTAAGGACTAAATCCAAAAACTTTAAAGTGAAAAATGGTAGTCATTATGACGAATCACTACAGTATAAAACAAAACCGCTTTCTCTGTCCCTATATCCCTATGTCTCTTTGTATGCTTAAATATTGAAAACCACTCAACGGACTTTGATGCGGTTTTTTTAATAGATAGAGTGATTCAAGAGGAAGGTTTATGCGTATAATAAAACCGTGCGAAGCCGAGGCGGGTCGCTCGTTTTTAAATAATGTATTATAATAACTAGCCTTCCGTCCATGTAGACGATTTGTCCTTATAACAAATTGGATCGTAAGCATCCTAAATTAAAAAATTATAGACATTTCAAGACGGAGGCAAACAACGAATCACAAATTTCAATAATGTGTTTTACCCAATTTGAAGGTTCTTTTTAATATTTTTGTGTAGGTATTTGATTTTCTTATTTTTGTATATTGATTGTAAACTTTTTTGTATATTTAGGCTATAAATAAAACAAACAAGCCTATCACCGCTCTGTAATGCAGCAGACATTAACAGCGTTAGAGTCGTTGTCTGCACCACGAATTATGTGGAAAGGAGAAAATGTAAATACACGTCGCTGTTTAACATGTAAGAACCCGCCGTAAGAACTGCACTTAACATGTTGTCTGCGGGCTATGAGCCGGCGTCGACGGAGCTATAATAAACTTGCTTTTTTATACCTGAGCTCAATTTTAACAAGGTTGCTTCTTTTCTAGCTTTACCTTGGTCTAGTTTCTATACATATGTACGTACATATAACGACCTATATTCCTAATTATAAAATACCTACTTTCCTTTTTTCTAACTGATTGAGTGGCTGAATATACCTAATCAATTTACACACATACCTACTCTTATGTTACAATAGGTAGATAAAGACTGTTTTTTTTTTTGTTTAATTTAGCTTGCATTGGAATTTGTCTTGTATGTGATGAAATGAAATAAAATAAATTTAACCAAATATACAATTCATTTTTTCCAAAAGTGGGACTTGATATTTTTTGAAGAAAAACTACGGAACCCCGCGAAACCCCTTGAAATGCTTCAATAAATGACAGTTTTTTAATCACTATCAACTCGCTAAGCGACCAAATCATTCTAAAGACATACAAATGTTATGTTTTTTTTCTGATTAATACCTTTTAATTCTGGATGTCTTTTAACCAGTTGCTTAATTTTTATGAGAAAGCATGTATCTTTAATGTAATGTTTTATTAGGTAACCGCGATTAAAATCTTAAAAAGGTATCCAAAGCAATACTTTTACCTACCAGACAACAGAATAAAAATGGCCACTGACCACCTCATGGCGGATCCGAATTACCGATCGAGCTCCCCATTCCAAATAAATCCCCAAAAGGAGCAAGTATTGACACCTCCATCCTCGATTTTTGTCTCCATGTCCCCACCGAGGGCGACACGTCTACAAAGGTGCTGGGAAACTCAATTAAAACGCTCGCGGCACTCGACCGCGCCGCATCACCGGACGATTAAGCTCTGTTCCCGCTCTTTAGGCGCATGCAAGTCAAATACAACATAAATTAGTTCAGAATAGATTTTGGTCTGTTTTTGTTTGAAAATGGACGGAGAGGTAAATGAGATACAAGCTAATGGATTATGGCAAAGCCGTTATTTGCTTCTTTGTATTATAGTTTCTACACCACACGGTGAAGTCTGCCGTTTCGGTGTCATATTAATGGACTATCAAGATTTTGTTATTCTTCAAAGTAGCAGCCTCAGTTTCCCAGTTCTAAGGAGGTCACTTAACTTCATCTTAACTTTGTCGTTCGTGTTTTGTTCATTCTCCAACGAACAAAAACAACAAGATCCAACGATCCTATGACAACGTTCGTATATATCTTTGAACTGTAGAAGTTGTTTTATGATAATGATTAATAAGGTTGTTTACAATTAAGAGATCTTTCTCGTTATGGGGTGTTACGCAAGGCTGATGTATGGAAATTGCTGCACTTGCACCGACCTCAATACTGCATGGACTTTGGGTGTTTTGCTGCGTCGACGGCTCGTGTTAATGACGTCAATCGCGGTGTCTTCATTTACTTAGTTTGTAAGAAATATTCCATTCTCGATTCATACTTCGAACGAGTCTCTACTCTGTAATTTTGGCTAATAAATTAGGGTTAAATAAAATAAGTCTTTTTTTAAAAGCCACCCCGGAGCGTGACCTACATAATTGGCGCAGTCTCCCGGATACTTTTCTAGAAGATTCTAGAACAAACGAACCTATTAGTGTTGCGCTTCGGAAGAATCCGAACTTAGATTCAGTGCGGTGGTACCAGAAACTACGAGTAAATGCGGTAAGTTGAATCTTTCTTCCTTACATGCTCCCTTATTTCTAATCCTTTCCTTATTATATGTATTTCGTGTGTTAGATTTAATTAAAATCATTCAAAATTTTTCGTCCAGAAAATTCGAATTCTAGGTTAGATAGAGTAAGTAGAAATAGTAGGCTTAGAGTAATAGACGAAAATAGACAGTTAGATTTAGAAGACACGATGTCTGTCGAGGAAAATGCACGGATCGTTGTCACTAAGATGGACATGATCTATAAGTCCCTACGACTTGTGCCTGAGTTCGATGGAAATCCCCATGTACTTACCCGTTTTATTAATTTGTGTGACCAACTCGTGCTCACTTACCTGAGCACGGAACCGGGAAACGAGCTACCTACTCAAGCCCTTATAAATGGCATTTTAAATAAAATATCAGGTTCCGCGGCTAGGCTAATTAATTCTAACGGAATCCCGAATAATTGGCAGGGGATTAGGAACGCACTCGTGAATAACTTCGCCGACCATCGCGACGAGACCGCCCTCTATAGTGATTTATCCCTAGAGACGCAAGGTTCTAGCACTCCGCAGGAATTTTATGAACGATGTCAAAACTTGTTCAGTACAATAATGACATATGTGTCGCTCCACGAAGGAATAGCCACGACGATCGAGGCTAAAAGGTCCTTGTACAGTAAACTTACCTTACAAGCATATTTACGCGGTCTCAAGGATCCTTTAGGCTCCAGGATACGTTGTATGCGCCCTGAGTCTATGGAGAAAGCCCTGGAATTTGTCCAGGAAGAGTTAAACACCCTGTATATGCAGGAACGCAGCGGTGGTACGCCTAGTAAAAAGGAATGGCAACAACCCGTCCTTAAGATGCCCCAATATAATTTGCCCCTGAACAATTTTGCCCCACGTCCTTCTGACGGCCCTGGATTAGGAAACATACGACCAAATTTTAATATGCCTGGTCCATCACGGCCAGCTCTGCCTCCACAAGGCTGGAGACCTAATATGCAGATGCCCCAATTTAGACCACAACAGGGTCCTTCACGCACCCTTCAAATGTTCCGCGCCCCGCCGCAGAACTACAACCCACAGAATAACGCGTTTAGGATGCCTCAGCCCCAACAGTCGTTTAAATTCGGCAACCCTCAGCGTCCGACTCCCATGAGTGGTGTAAGCCACTTTGTAGAAAAGCGACTACCCATGACAGGACATGACTGGCGTAAGCACGGGAATCCGCCCCCTACCAACTATTTTAAAACGCGCGAATTAAATTTTAATGAGTTCGACGAGTCTAGCTACGATAACAGTTACTATTGGGATTATAACATGTATTCCGACTTATCGGGACCGACTTACCAAGAGGATTATTATTATCCATGCGAACCCGAATACTACCCCGGGCAGTATTCCTATCCTGAGCCGCTCGTTGTTGAGGAAGTTAGAGAGGAAAAAGATGAAAATTTTCAGGAAAAGGCCAATTCCGAAAAGCCAAAATAGAGGTCAACTTGCATATTCAAAGGCAGCTAGGGTACATTCAAATTGGTAATCCACCTTTAAAATTTTTAATTGATACAGGAGCGAACCAATCGTTTATCAGCCCTGACGCGGTAACGCGATATTTCAATCACATTCCTTTGAATTATGATCCCTTTGAAGTAACGAATGTACATGCGACGAGTAAAAACAACTACTCTATTACACTGCCTTGTTTCCAGGAATTTAATGACCCTCACGATATGACATTATATATATATAAATTTCACAACTACTTTGACGGACTGATAGGATTTGACTTATTAGATTCATGGGACTCTAACATCGATTTTAAAAAAAGGTTATTATTAACCCGTAACACTCAGATACCTATTCAGATGTACGATTCTAGGAACGTCAATTTGTACGAGGAGATAATTCCAGCGAAATCTTCGAAACTAGTCAGATTGCCGGTTAACTCACGGGATGGTGAAGTTTTAGTGGAAAACCAGGCTATTTGCAATTGTCTTATTTCAGATTGTGTAACGACGGTCCAGAATAACCGAGCGTGGGTGGAAATTACTAACCCCTCTACTAACGATGTAATTTTTTCTATGGATCGTCCTGTTGAAGCTGAAATATTTAATTTTGAATGTGACAGTACTGAAATTTTATCAGACCGCGCGAAGGATGTTTTGTCTCGCCTTCGAACTGATCATCTTAATCCCGAAGAACTCGCTAATTTACGGCGTTTGTGTGCTAATTACGCGGATGTGTTTTATCTGGAAGGTGAACCCTTAACATTCACCAATCAGATCAAACATAAGATTAGGACAACTGATGAAATTCCAGTACATACTAAAAGTTATAGGTACCCTTACGTTCATCGACAAGAGGTCAGAGATCAAATTAATAAAATGCTTGACCAGAATATCATAAGACCTTCAGAGTCAGCTTGGAGCTCTCCAATTTGGATTGTACCTAAAAAGGCAGATGCTTCTGGTAAAGTTAAATGGCGTCTTGTCGTGGATTTTAGAAAAGTTAACGAGAAAACGATTGATGACAAATATCCTATTCCTAATATAACGGATGTCTTGGATAAATTGGGTAAATGCCAATATTTTACGACCTTAGATCTGGCGAGTGGTTTTTATCAAGTAGAGATGGACCCCTCAGATGTTCACAAGACAGGATTCAATGTTGAAAACGGCCATTATGAATTTTTAAGAATGCCTATGGGCCTTAAAAATTCGCCCTCTACATTCCAGAGGGTCATGGACAATGTCCTTAGGGGTCTACAGAACGAAATTTGTTTAGTTTACTTGGATGACATCATTGTGTTCAGTACATCCCTTCAGGAACACATAATTAATTTAGAAAAAGTATTCAAAAGATTGAGAGATTCTAATTTCAAGATTCAGATGGATAAATCTGAATTTTTGAAACTGGAAACAGAATTTTTAGGCCATGTCATTTGCAAAGATGGTGTAAAACCAAACCCCAATAAAATTAAAGCTATACAAGATTACCCACTTCCTAAAACAACCACTGAAATCAAACGTTTTCTCGGACTTTTGGGCTATTACAGGAAATTTATTCCAGATTTTGCACGTCTCACGAAACCTTTAACTCAATGCTTAAAAAAGGGTTCTAAAATTACATTAGATCAAAAATACATCAATTGTTTCGAACATTGTAAGACTCTATTAACGAATGACCCAATTTTACAGTACCCTGATTTTAATCGCGAGTTTATCCTTACAACCGATGCCTCGAATGTAGCTATAGGCGCAGTATTATCACAAGGTACGAAAAGCTCGAACAAACCTATCGCGTACGCGTCGCGGACTCTTAACTCTAGCGAACTAAACTACAGCACTATCGAAAAAGAGCTTTTAGCGATTGTCTGGGCAACCAAGTACTTCCGACCGTACATATATGGCAGGAAATTTCTAATCCTGACGGACCATAGGCCCTTGCAATGGCTAGTTAATCTCAAGGACCCTAGTTCACGTCTCACTAGGTGGCGCCTAAAGCTTAGCGAGTACGATTATAGAGTCGAATATATTCAAGGCAAAATCAACTCTAATGCTGACGCGCTATCGCGCATAGAGGTCAATAATGAAGAGCTTATGTCGATTGTAGTAAACCCGTCCGAAACAAACCCTGATTTAGACGAATCTAGGACTATAACAGCTACGGAACTCGGTGATGATTCTAGAACCGCTACCGTTCATACAGACAACGAAAGTCCCATCCTAGAGGTCCCTATTTCGGATGACCCTTTGAATAGGTTTACTAAGCAGTTAATTTTAAATGTCGTCGGTGACATTAAAGGAAAACCTCAGGTCACTAAGCCCTTCGATACGCACACTCGAATATCTGTTCAAATATCAGAGTCGAACCTCGAGGAAGACGTTATAAACGCGATTAAGGAATATGTCCACCCTAAGATCAAAACAGGACTATTCATTAATCCTTACTTAGCTATGTACACTATTATACCTATTATACAGAAAACTTTTAAAAATTCGGCTATGAATCTTACGCTAACAAAAACGGAAATAGAAAACGTTAGGGAATACTTAAGGCAACAGGAAATTATTAATAAATATCATGACGGTAAAACCAATCATCGCGGTATCAATGAATGTTACCTAGCGTTATCCCATAAATATTACTGGCCTAAGATGAGAGAACAAATCGCTAAGTTTATTAATGAATGCACTATCTGCGGCCAAGCGAAATATGATCGGTCACCGATTAAGCAACAGTTCCAAGTCGTTCCGCCCGCTAGTAAGCCATTCGAGCTAATTCACTTGGATTTATTAACCATTCAAAGTGAAAAGTTTTTAACCATCGTCGATTCATTTTCAAAATACGCACAAGCTTACTATTTACGAGACGGCACTGCTGTAAGTGTAGTGCAGGCCTTATTGAACTTTTGTACTCACCATGGCATTCCGATTACTATGGTTACAGATAACGGTACCGAATTCACAAATCAACTCGTTGCGGAATTTGTTAGGATGCATAAAATCCAGCATCATAGAGTAGCTCCCCACACGCCTAATGAAAATGGGATCGTTGAAAGATTTCACTCTACGATACTAGAACATCTTCGTATCTTAAAAATAGGACAAAAATCTGAATCTGTAATTAATCTAATGCCCTATGCCCTTTTGGCTTATAATAGTAGTATTCATAGTTTTACTAAGTGCAAACCGATAGAAGTAGTTACAGGACATTATGACCCTCGAGACCCCTTTGACATAGACCTCTCAGCGCATTTACTACAACAGTATATGACTAGCCACAAGGACAAGATGACTAAAGCTTATAACGCGATTCATGACATGTGTACGACGTCACGTAAAGATCTTACTGACTTACGAAATAAAGAACGGGAACCAGAGGCTGAATACTCTCCTGAACAACAGATTTTCGTGAAAAATCCGTCTGCTTCCCGACAGAAATTAGCTCCCCGTTTCACTCATGATGTCGTCATGGCAGACCTCCCTATTCATATTTACACTAAGAAGAAGCGAGGTCCCATTGCCAAGTCTAGGCTAAAGCGTCTCCCTAAAAGCGCTCGCTTGTTGCAGGACTCTTCTGATATTCCCCCTGCTCCTGGCTGCAGCTCAGATGCAGGAGATAAAACTTGAAAGCCTCGATGATGGACCCGGTATTTTACCCTTTAAACTAGGCCCTGCTAAAATAATTACTCATTACCATTCCTTTCTACAATACGTGGACCTTAGTGAAATGCGAAACAAAATTATTTCAGTTGAAAATCAAATTGATAATTTCAGCCCTTTGCTACACAATAAAACTAACTTTGTATTCGAGCCCCATTTAACCTATTTAAAAAGTAAATTATTGAAAGTGCTAGATCAGTTGCAGACCTTCGAGATAAATCGTGTTAAGCGAGGACTCGTGGATGGTCTCGGATCCTTAGTGAAAAGTATAACAGGCAACCTTGATTATACAGACGCGTTGCACTATAATCAGGCTATAACCCGTTTGGAAAACAATGAAAATAAACTAGCTGTTGAATTAAATAATCACGTTAGCTTATCTAAAAATTGGACTTCTCAATATTCTAAAATCCTGGACAGTATTGTAGATAATCAAAATAAGATCCGTATCTTGATGAGTAAAATAGAGCAAGCCGACGCTTCCAAGGACTACGATTTAATTAAGTATGCACATTTCGCTCAAGTACTTATGGTACTCTCGGATAACGTGGATGCGATTTCCCTAGAATTAGGTAACCTCCAGAATGTCTTAGCTTTTATTAGAGCTTCCGCTACGCATCATTCGGTCCTTAATTTGTATGCAATTCGCGAAATGATTCGTAAATTGAACATACTATATAGCAGCTCGCAGGTGTTAGATTTAGATTTTAGAGAATACTTTGATATAATTAGGTTAGGTTCTTACTATATAGGTAATCAGATAGTTATAGTATATAAATTTCCAGTCGTGCTCCCATCCACTTACGACATGTATAAGCTATCCATTGTCCCTAATAAAAACCATGAAATCCTTACTCCTCCTTTCCCGTACCTAGCCATCCATGAGAAAGATTTCAACTACATAGAGGCAGAATGCCCGAAGACAAGTAAATGGTACCTCTGCGAGGAGAAAAGGAATCTACAAAGCCGATCTTCAGATGACTGCATCAGGCATCTCATCTCTACGCAGCAGCGAAGCCGAGTCTGCACATCTACTACCATCATCTTAGAAAAACCAGCATACGAAGAACTCGACGAGAAACATTACAGCATCAGCTTCCCGGTTTCTACGAAAGTACATCTCTCCTGTGGACAAGATCTCTACAAGACACTTCAAGGAAGTTATCTCGCTGTAATACCTCAAAACTGCTTCATGAAAACCGCCGAATTTACGATCTCCAACACTAAAGATCGTTTGAAAGGACAAGCGCTGAAAATCATGGACGTGCCCTCAAACTTCAACTTAAGGACATCATCTTCAGCTCCAAAATTCAAATTAAACTCAATTAATTTGAAGTACCTTCACGAAACAAACCAGAAAATTCTACATCAACCGCCATTAAATCTAGAAAAGGAAACCGAACACAGTCTATATCATACTACAATACCTATGTACGTCATCATTCTATTCGGTGCATGCGCACTCGCAGCTCTACTCTACCGGCGCTACCGATCGAAGATAATCCACACACACGAAGTTTCTGGACAAAACCAAGCCGAGCTACAAGGTGTCTACACTGTTCCAGTTACCAGAAGGGTTGATCCCAACCAACCCCCAGCTCAATTTACGGCGAGCTTCAATAGTCGCTGTTCTTCGGGGGGAGGTGTTACGCAAGGCTGATGTATGGAAATTGCTGCACTTGCACCGACCTCAATACTGCATGGACTTTGGGTGTTTTGCTGCGTCGACGGCTCGTGTTAATGACGTCAATCGCGGTGTCTTCATTTACTTAGTTTGTAAGAAATATTCCATTCTCGATTCATACTTCGAACGAGTCTCTACTCTGTAATTTTGGCTAATAAATTAGGGTTAAATAAAATAAGTCTTTTTTTAAAAGCCACCCCGGAGCGTGACCTACATAATTGGGGACTCGTTTTGTTGGCCATATGTTCTGTTTTCATAAGAACTTTTTTGTGCAACGCAACGAATTTTGATCATTATGAAATTAAAGGAAAGGTATTATGTCTTAAGTAGCTACCTTTTTGCCAAACTCACAAAAAGCCTTATTCTAACGACAATGAGGCCGCAGTCGCTCAGCAGCCGACCGCCGCGACCGCCGGGGGCGTTAATGACGTCTTGGCCAATGGCCGGCTTAGGGTGGGGTGATAAGAACTCGTGATAGCGCCAATTGTCTCCCGAAATCTTTGTTCGTGTAATAACAATAAAATAAATGTGTAAGCTTTAGGTTTCCTCTATCTTAGAACAATCTGACGTGGAATTTTATTGGGTGGGAGCTTGTGCTCGACCAATAAAGCTCTCAATCTTGGATCAATCTGTCTTGCTCGATCAGTAGTGTGCGAAAAATTGCTGCGGTTTTTTAGCTTTTATGCAGCCTCTCCCAAAATATACATTGTTTTTAAAAAGAAATGGGGTTTGTAAGGCTCAGAACAGGGAACTTACAATATAAACCCTTATAGTAACATTAATTTATAACTTTAAATTGTTGGTATCATATTCCTTTCCATACGGGCACAGTTTACGTTATTTGACGAATTAGAAACAAACCGACAAACAAAAGGGCTTAGGTAATTCTAATAAAAATGAAGACCTTGATTGTTCAGCCTGCTTTAAATTCCCTTTGTCAAACGTCCCATTAAAGATGGTAGAATCATTGCTCTCCCGGATGGGAAGGCAATAATTCGTTCTCAAGTTGGCTCATTATTTAATTAGGCGTCCACCGCGATGGGCCGACTGCTTTTTACGACACCAATAAAGAGTTTATTCAGCTTGTAGAGTTTGTCGCCGCGGGCGGCTCTTCATCAGGCACTGCCTCTGCGTTTTACATCTCTTTTATTTTATGTTTTATTTAAAGTAACATACATGCTGTGATATAGGCGTGTATTTATCAATTCGTAAGTCATAATCATAAGTAGTATTATTTAGGAAAAATAAAAACAAAGAAATAACGATCCGAGTATTTTGGTTGATAATGGAGACAGCCCACTAATAATGAAAAAAAACCACTTCGTCGATACGTTCCTATGCCCTCGATGAAGTATCACGAAAATGTACGGATATTTCACCAATGTATGATTGGTATATGATTGGTGCCTTAATTTATGCACAACTTAAAAACTCATAAAGCTGGGAGTTGTTACCTACTTATGAACAAATAAAGGGCACCCGCACGTAGAGAGGTAGAGTTCTTTCGCACCAGTGAGGGGATCACTTCTACTCGCTGGCTGTAGAGTCGGGATGTATCGCGCGCACGTTTTACGCATATTTAATTACAACACTGTGCGCAATTGAACAGTTTTAGGCCGATTCAGTTTACGACTTTTCAGGCAGAAGGCTTGCAGGAGGTTTTGAAGGCTTTCCAGCGCCGCAATCAGTTTTACGATGCTTTTTGCCAGGAACTTTATTCAACACTGAATTTGGTGCGTGAATTCAAAGTAGGGCTATAAAATTGTTTGACGCTAAAGACATAAAAGCGCCTTAAGAAGCGAGTTATTTTATTCCTGTCGGTTTAAACAACTGAGAAATAAGACTACATAAATTTGTGTGTTGTTTATTCATTCCTTAAATATGTAGATTCAGAACATGTACTTACATAGTTTTAGTCTGTTTGACTACTTGTGTGAGCACTTGGGCAGGTTTGAGTGTCCTGTGTGAGACTGTCTGCATTGATGTTGCCCAGACAGGATCGACTCTCCTTCCATTATATGCAGATTGCAGACCTTACTATATTCAGAACGATATTATACAGAATTTTCCTACAATTTTGATCTTGTGTCTGCACTCAAAACAGACTAACAAAAACGCAAACATAATTTTTTTATAAGCCTGTACTGTCCCACTGCTGAGCAAAGGCATCACAAACACAATTAAAATATAAATTATACATTAATGCAGCGCTGTCTGTTTTGAAGACCAGCACCCGGCTCGTTGATTCTTCCATAGTACCTAGTTTATTTATTTAACGTACAAAACACATCGCTATCTTACTACTTTTTATTATGAGTTTAGATACATAGAGCTAAATCAAAACTTGATTATAACATCATAACATAAACATAATGTACGCGGTGCTATAATATAAATATACGAGTAGTTATTTTATTACAGTTGTTTTCGGAAGCATACATATTGTCACCCGTTGGAGCTCCAGTGTCACCACCTGAAAAGCCGTGGTATAAGTTGAGAGGTTGGGCTCTTGAAATCAGATTCACCTGTTTTGTTCTTAGCCCCATCAGTGTAAATGAGGTGAAGGCATAAGAAGTGATCGCTACAGCGTTCTCTTCACACGTGTTTTATTCCTTGTAAGGCCTGACTCGCCTTTGGACTGATTTGTTAATTCTAATCTTAAAGACGCTGCCATTACTTCCTGCTATATGTGGACATGCGAAGGCGCTAGGTTTTATTTTATGTCCAACGCCTCTGATGGGGTTTATATCTTGCAGCAGCAGATGTGTGCAGCGTTCTGTAGTTATTTTTATGGTGGTGCCTAATTCTGCTGTAGGCCACCATAAGCGATAGCGCCATGTTATAAGGTCACTAATATAAGCCAACACTGCTGTGCCTGGCCTCAGCCTCAGCCGGGGCTCGACGCTCCGCTCCTTGCCCACCGCTCGCGTCTATTGCCATGGAACCTTTGACTTTTGTGAAAAAATCATCATAATTATTTGCTCTACAGTAGGTAGTTTACTGCCTATCCACGCAAACTACTAATTTTACCAATTTGCCGAACGAAACCTCTTATCCTTTATCATATCACCTACAGCAGACTTACTTTACCTCCAGTTACAAAGACTCCGCGATTATTCTCACACACTCCTGCTCATTAGTCTTACCCACCTTGCGCTAACAAATAAATAAAATCAGCCAAATCCTTTAACCACCCCTTCTGAAGACATTATTCACCAGGAACATCCCTCAAGACCTCGCAATCTTGTTCTGTGCCACTTTTAATAGCCCAGCGTGCGCGGAATGTAAATCTCCCGGCACATTCGCGCCAACAGTTGGAAGGTACACAGAGGAGGAAAACTATTGAAGAGACAAAGTAGGTATTGCATCTTTTACAATCATAAAAATAAAACAAATATTAATGTCAGGGTAAAATAATTCATTATATTTCTCTTAAATTAAACTCAATTTTTTTTTCATAGAAAGAAAGCTATCATGTCTAAAATTATCATCACAAGCCTATATTAGTCCACAGCTGGACATAGGCCTCCCCTAATGACCGACGATTAAACCTGTGAAAACTGGTAAAAGTCCCTAAATCATGTAATACCTAGAAGTACCCAAAGCAATACACAAGACATTTATCAGAGCATTTATATTACATATTTCATGTACTAATGAATCTTGCGCAATTTAATATTATAATTATGATGATGAATTATGATGATCCGAAATCACTTCCACGACTATGTCCAGATCCGTGTTGGCAACACCTGACTATTTACGTTGCCACTGCGTCTCCACAACTCCCGACAATTTTATAACTTTCCAAACTTTACGCGAAATTGCCGCATTTAGAGAAATAATTCTCCTGAATGCTACCCAAGTCACAACTCCTGAATTCTAAATCAAATGAATTCTTCAAAAACATTTTTTAAGGCCTGATAAAAAAGAATTATTATTTTTTGACGCTTAGTATTCTGAACGAAATGTTACATCTTTTAGTGTGATTTTTCTGAACACCGTTGTTTTTACTTATGAGATACTACCATCGGTTTACAGTAATTACGTCGTTCGTTACTCAAGCAGATAGACAGGAGGTATAGACAACGCATTGTAAATTTTATAGTCATAGATTACTTTAAAATGTACAATACGTTTTATTACCTATATTATGTTTATACAAGGAAGATGAAGTTCAGTTGAGGATAAGAAAAAAATGCAAACACACCTAGAATCAATATTAAAATAACGAGTTTATTAATATAATTAATTGAAAATCACAGTAAATTCTCCAAGGCCATTGACATCGGTCACTTGTAACAACTTTAAATTACCTAATATTTTCGATATATCTACTACATACATACAAAACAGCCTATAAAACCTATAAAATATAATAATCGAACAAAATATAAATTAAATGGCTAAATGGCAGTCGATACCTAGGTATTTATGAATATAAATAAAATTTCAATATCTGAATTATGAAAAATAAATTAAGTAAGTACTTGTCTTATTTCCGAAAAGTGAAATACTGTTAATTTATTTAGGTATGTAGATAGAAGCTAAGTTGTTGTTTTACAACTTTGTACGAGTTTCATCACAATAATATATTAATTCTTAATTATCATTGTGTATGTTTACTGCTGGTCCCATCTTTACTGCTGGTCCCATCTTTACTGCTGGTCCCATCTTTACTACTGGTCCCATCTTTACTACTGGTCCCATCTTTACTACTGGTCCCATCTTTACTACTGGTCCCATCTTTACTGCTGGTCCCTTCGACACCAGTTTTGGTCTGAAACACATGAAAAAGGAGCATTTCATCAAAACTGCCAGAGTTATTTAGTTATAAATCAAAAGTAGGGGAAACGCATCAGGCTTGGCATTCAGGCTTGGCGAAGAGCCGCCGCATCAAGAATATACTCCGTCCACGCTTTTATTTTCTTTTCGACAGCTCAAGTGATAGATCCTCGTACTGCCCTTATTGTTTCGATTTTTTATGATAATCGATTTTGTTAGATCTCAGTATTCAATATAACTATGTGTACGGTTTCACCATACATCGGCATTTTTGTGCACGCGGCGATTTAGGTACTCTGAGTCGCACGCGCTGCAATTACTTACTTTACATAAATTATATTGAACTCAGTACGTGACCTACTATCACGGAGTGACATACAAGGGAAGATTTGCCACCTAAACCTTGTAATTTAACTAAATAAACTGACTTTAACTTGTGACTCTTGTGTTTACGTGCTCAACCAACAAACTGGCTAAAAACTTTATAACAAAAACTGTGTAACTACATAGTGTGGTGTATAGGTGAACTACCTAGAACTTAACAACATACATCTACATACAAGGGCCACACTGAGGCCCATACATTTTGGTCCTTCGGCTTCACCCTCATCAAGGATACAACTGATCCTACGAGGAAACGAGGTATTTATGCTTTTGTATTTTTTGGCGATAGCGAATCGGTTTGATTGGCCTCCCACCAGCGGGAATCACCAGTTAGATTGAGAAGGCGTACATATTGTCATTTAGGTGCAAAAAGCTTAATACCTACAACGACTAGAAGTCCACGGAAACTCTGTCGCCTTCGCGTCGTGAACCAACGCAGCTCTCCTCTGCTACCGTCTACTACGTGCCAGAGCTAGAAGCGTACTCTACTTATCTCTGTCACCGTCAACTACGTGTCAGGGCTAAGAACTTACTTTAGGTCCTACACAAAGGATCTATCTAACTACTAACTAACTTAATTTCCAACTTAACTTAATCTTTCAACATGGAGATATTGAAAACACAAGAAGAATGCTTCAATAAAATCAAGTCTGTATGTTCTAACTACGCGAAAGATAGTCAGTCGCGAAAAACGATAGATTACTTAACTACACGTCTCCAGACCCTTGAACAACACTGGCAGGATTTCGAGAGACGTCATGCTACACTTATCGAAACTATCGAAGAAAAGACGCATAATTACTTCACCGATGACATTTATACAAAAACGATGCAACTTTATCTTAAAACTAAAAAGGATATGAATAGTTTATTACTACAACTACGCGAAAGTCCTTCTGTATCATTTGATCTGAGTGGTACCATGGATGAAAATATAGATGAAAATATAAAAATACTACTTACGCGGCAGAAGTGTAACTTCAAGGCTCTCGACCGTGCCATGTCTAAAATCGACTTGAAAACTGTGACTGAGAAATGGGAGCTGGAAGATCACCTTTCCATTTTGAAGTCGAAGTGGGACGTCATCGACAAACTTCACTGGGAATTGGAGGCTGTAATGAAGGGCTCCGACGACACCTACTACGATGCGTTCGTCTCAATCGAAGACAAGTACGACGAACTGAAAAGAAACATCAACGCAAAAATTTGGTCGACAGTGCACTACCAACAATCGGCGCCTAAGATTGAGGTTCCTGAGTTTTCCGGGAACTACACAAAATGGATTTCGTTCAAAGATCTTTTCTTGGAAACCATTCACAACAATCCGATGATCAACAAGGCTCAAAAAATGCAACATCTCAAGACAAGATTGCGTGGAGAAGCTGAGCGACTGGTACAGCATCTCAGCATCAGTGCTGAAAACTACAACTCGTGTTGGGACATACTTTCTCAGCGCTTCGACAACCATCGTCTTCAGTTCACTTCCTTCGTCAATACTATGCTTAACTCGCCGGTTATCAGCCAACCTGATAGCCAGTCTCTGAAGAAGCTGCATGATGTCATCATGGAATGTATGAACGGATTGTCAAACATCGGAGTGAATACTACTACTTGGGACCCACTCATCGTCCATCTAATGTCACAAAAATTAGACGTCACTACTTACACCGACTACATGAAAGAACTACAAGATCATAGAGAACTACCACGCCTAGATCAGTTTCTTTTCTTCCTGGAAGGCAAATTCATGGCCTACGAAGGCATGAAAAATGCAAAAAAGGAAATTCCTAAACAATCATCTGCATCGGATAAGTCATCTTACAACAAACAATCTATTAACAAACATAACTACGAATCTAAAAAACATCATCAAACTAAAACTTTACACACTTCTTTCGGTGAGTGCCCTCACTGTGAAGGAAAACATGTACTGATGCAATGTCCAAAGTTCATCGACATGGATAAAACTCAACGAAGTAATATTGTTTCAAAACTGCATTTATGTAAAAACTGCTTATATAGCCACGGCGACGCTGAATGCTCGTCCGCAAAAACATGCAAAGAATGCAAAAAGAAACATCATACTATGTTACACTATAATAAGGCTGAAACTACAGCAACAACATCATCATCATCAACTCAACAAAGCACCAATCATCTCGCTACTAACGACTTAGAAATACTCTTAACTACAGTTCAACTTCAGATAAAATCCGCAAGCGGAACTTACGTCACACTTCGTGCCCTCTTGGATCAAGGTTCACAAGTGAACTTGATCACTGAACAAGCCGCTCAACTACTTCGACTGCCGAGGAAACGGATGAACGCCACCATATCGGGAGTCGGGGCGCTGTCAGGAGACTGCAAGGGACGTCTTCAACTTAACTGCAAGTCGATACATTCCGACTACACGTTTGAAACTCAAGCGCTTATACTGAAAAAACTTACAAATAACTTACCTAACTCAACTTTTAAAAAGCCAAACTGGCCGCACATTGAAAACTTAAAGCTCGCCGATCCTGAATTCAACAAATCACGTCCTGTCGATTTACTACTTGGAGCTGACATTTACTCGAATGTTATCCTTGAAGGAGTCCTGAAGGGAAACCAACAAGCACCTACTGCACAACAAACACACCTGGGCTGGATTCTGTGTGGCAAAACGCAAACATTCAACTGCCATGCCGTTCTAGTTGACCTCAACAGCATCAGCAAGTTCTGGGAGCACGAGGACATCATCCAGGACATCAAAGACATCTCCAAGGACGACCAGTGCGAGGAACATTACTCCAAAACAGTACGGCGAGCCTCAGATGGAAAATACATTGTAAAAATTCCTTTCATTCCCAACTACGAAAACAAGATAGGAAATTCTCGATCTATTGCCATCTCACAATTCATACAACTCGAAAAACGTCTCGAAAGGAATGCGAAACTCGCTCTCATGTATCGAGACTTTATAAAAGAGTACTCAGAACTCAACCATATGGCCCCAGCGCCTTCACTTTCCACAAAACCAGAATGCTACCTACCCCATCACGGCGTACTACGAGAGCATTCATCAACTACAAAATTGAGAGTTGTATTCAACGCCTCTCAAAAAACAACGAGCGGCCTTAGTCTCAATCACTTACAAGAAAAAGGCGCTAACATGCAAAAGGACATACAATCTCTCATCCTGAAATGGCGGTCCTATAAATATGCCTACACTGCGGACATAGAAAAGATGTACCGCTGTATATGGATCGCAGATGAACAACAAAATCTACAGAAAATCGTCTGGCGAAACTCGCCCTCAGAGAAACTCAGAGATTATGTCTTACGCACCGTAACTTACGGAACGAAAAGCGCACCATGGCTCGCCATGAGAACTTTGAAGCAGCTGGCCATCGACGACGGAGACAAGTATCCAGATGCTGCTGAAACACTACAAAACGAGTTTTATGTTGACGATTTAATCAGCGGTCACAACACTATCTCCGAAGCTCAACAACTACAGTCGTCGCTACTCAACTTACTAAAAGGCGGCGGCATGAATTTACGGAAATGGTCAGCCAATGATCCTTCTTTACTACAAAACTTGAGTAAAGATCAAATTTCAAAAGAACAAATTTTCGACTTCAAACACGAAGACACAAAAAAGACCCTTGGACTCGGTTGGAACACCACAAACGACACATTCACTTTCTACTGGGACTTAGAAGAAAAAACTCGGCAACAACTAACTAAACGCCATCTTTTATCTGAGATCTCTAAACTATATGACCCTCTGGGATGGTTAGCGCCAATAACTGTGACTGCTAAACTACTGTTTCAAAGAGTCTGGACAAGTAAACTAGCTTGGGATGAAACTTTACCGACCGAGATACAACAAGAATGGTTAAAACTTAAAAACGAAATTCCTGAAATAAAAAACATTAAACTTAACAGATGGCTGGGAGTGACACAAGGGAACATAGAACTATTATGTTTCTGTGACGCCAGCGAAAAAGCCTACTCGTGCGTTATCTACAGTCGTGTTTACAACGAAGGCTTACCTACAATAACTTTACTCGCCGCTAAGACTAGGGTTGCCCCGCTTGCGAAGAAAATCACACTGCCCCGTATGGAACTCTGCGGCGCCCTTCTACTATCACAACTAGCTGAAAAGGCCATAGAAGCTTTCAAAGGCCATAACATAACTTTACAAGCTTGGAGCGACTCCCAAGTTGTGATCGCATGGCTGCAGGGAGACATCTCGAGATGGGAGAGATACGTTGCCAACAGGGTTAGCAAGATCAAAAATGTCATCCCCTCTGAAAACTGGCACTATGTGAAGTCAGAACTAAACCCAGCAGACTGCGCGTCACGAGGAATGTACCCTACCAAACTACTCCACTTCAACCTTTGGTGGAACGGACCTGAATTTTTACAAACTCTGGAAAAAGAGACGGTCCCGAAAAACATGTGTCTTCATACAACAAACACTGGACTCAAGCCGACGCTGACAGCCCTAACGAAGAATCAAGAGACACATTTTATAACTGAACTCATTAACAAAAGTAGTTCATTAACCCACATAACACGTGTGACAGCATGGATACGGCGCTTCAGTACAAACGTACTAAATCGCGTGAAATGCGATACTAACTACCTAACTACTAGCGAACTGAATGCAGCGAATGAATTTATTGTGAAAATTACGCAACGCTTAGAGTTCGAACAAGAATACAAAACACTTATGAAAAGGGAAACGGTGTCTAACAAAAGTTCTATATACAAACTAAACCCGTATCTAGATGAACATGGCATCATTCGAGTTGGTGGCCGCCTCAACAACTCTAACTTACCATTTGAGATGAAAAATCCTATGATTTTATCAAAAAACGGAAGATTAACGCAACTACTTATAGAACAGGCACATTCTAGAGTTCTACACGGAGGTGCTCGATTAACATTAGCTTACATACGGCAGCGTTACTGGATTGTCGGCGGCAACAGGGCAGTGAAAACGAGACTTCGTCACTGTATTACGTGTCATCGTCACAAGCCCACTGAAATGTACCAACTTCTAAGCGATTTACCTTCACAAAGAACGACAATTTCAAGGCCATTCACACATTCTGGTGTCGACTTCACCGGGAATGTAGATGTCAAACTAAACAAAGGAAGAGGCGTGAAAACGTCTAAGGGCTACATTGCAATCTTCGTATGTATGGCAACGAAAGCTGTACATATTGAACTCGTGTCCGACCTCAGCACTGAAACTTTCATCGCGGCATTCCAACGGATGTGCGCGCGGCGCGGCACACCAAAACACGTCTACTCTGACTGCGGTACCAACTTCATCGGCGCCGCCAAGGTGTTACGCAAAGAGTTTCAAGAATTCAGACAAATTCTATCGCCAGAGTTCTTCACCGAGATCGGAAAACTTGAAGTTGAATGGCATTTCAACGCTCCAGCGTGGCCAAGCGCAGGCGGCCTCTGGGAGGCGGCTGTAAAGTCGTTGAAACACCACTTACGACGTGTGCTGGGTGACCAAAAACTCACATACGAAGAGTTTACTACACTACTTACGAAGATTGAAGCCTGCATGAACTCGCGGCCCTTATGCCCACTTACAGAGGACCCGGATGAGTTTTACAACTACCTAACTCCAGGACACTTTCTTACCGGGGGCCCGCTACTGACTTTACCCCTTTCCGACTACAGCGACGTCAAAACTATTGACATACGCCGACGATGGCAATTAACTGAAAATATGGTACAACAGTTCTGGAAAAGCTGGTCCAATGAATACTTAACTCAATTACAAAGTCGCAGCAAATGGAACAAACCTATGAAAAACATCAAGGAAGGTGACATCGTGCTGATAAAGGAGGATAACTTGCCTCCCGGAAAATGGGCCATGGGGCGAGTCACACAGCTCCATCCCGGATCCGACGGACTTGTCAGAGTAACTACACTAAAAACACAATCTGGCATTCTCAAGCGTCCCATCGTGAAACTTTCACCCCTCCCTCTAGAAATGAAAACCTCACAAAACCAGGAAGAAGAAAGAGATGAGACTACAAAAAAGGATGCACCAAACTTTATAAAAACAAGAAAAACCGCCAAGAAATCATTCACAACATTTTTACTTCAATCTATCTAAAGTTGAGGCTCCTACGGAAATTCTTATGGCAATTAGCTACTTCAATTCAGCATCTCTGGCTACTTCCCTACTCCTCAAAAACTTGAGAGAAATGCAAGAATTGCTTTTTGATACACTCACCAATGTGTACAAAGGACACATGGATGTTCATTTACTCACCCCTGTGAACTTGGTGAAACAGCTAAATGTCATCTCTGGAAGCTTACCAAAAATACTATCATTGCCATTACAAAACGTCAAGGATGACATTAAAGACAAGTTACTCTAAGTGAAAGCGTAAAACTGTTCTTTGCTTTGTACTGACAGATCTTTTCTTGTATGTCATTTACTTTTAACTATTCTTTACTTTCTTTTGGGGTTGCCAACATGTACGGTTTCACCATACATCGGCATTTTTGTGCACGCGGCGATTTAGGTACTCTGAGTCGCACGCGCTGCAATTACTTACTTTACATAAATTATATTGAACTCAGTACGTGACCTACTACCACGGAGTGACATACAAGGGAAGATTTGCCACCTAAACCTTGTAATTTAACTGAATAAACTGACTTTAACTTGTGACTCTTGTGTTTTACGTGCTCATCAACTTAACTGGCTAAAACTGTATAACTAAAACTGTGTAACTACATAGTGTGGTGTATAGGTGAACTACCTAGAACTTAACAACATACATCTACATACAAGGGCCACACTGAGGCCCATACACTATGTATAGATTGGTTTAGGACTTTAGGTAGTTGTTTTATTTGCTACTTGCTTTTACACGCGGCATTACACGGTCTGTTTTAGATTATCCTGTAAGATCCGACAAACTATCGTTGTTTACATATTTGCAATACTTTCTCATTGAAAAACAACGAGATAAAAATGTATTACGTAATCTGTCGGCGTGATGAAGCTCTGGTTGGTCCCGATATTTTTCGAGTCGACAGATTCACAATAGATAGGTACTATTTTATTTACAGTTTTATTTTTATATTCAAAAAGAAACAGTATAGTACTGAATTCTTTGATTGAGTTTGCCGATCAACAGGGAATTCTATAGCCCTGGATGTGTATAAATGAAAATAAACGCGTGGACGGAGTATAATGTTTTTAAACTCGTGTAACACTTATCACACCTGCCTATCGTCCTAAGCGTGTTCATCAGCGATATGTGGTTGCACGATACAGTGACGTCCGCTGGGCCGCAAGGGCCGCCGTCACACCCAAAGTGGTTACCTTATCCATGCTCCCCAGAATGAGCGGTTCCGATGCCAAGGGCCGCTGTAGTGACAGGGACCTTCGTCCGCTAGGCCGCAAGGGCCGCCGTCACACCCAAAGTGGTTACCTTATCCATGCTCCCCAGAATGAGCGGTTCCGATGCCAAGGGCCGCTGTAGTGACAGGGACCTTCGTCCGCTAGGCCGCAAGGGCCGCCGTCACACCCAAAGTGGTTACCTTATCCATGCTCCCCAGAATGAGCGGTTCCGATGCCAAGGGCCGCTGTAGTGACAGGGACCTTCGTCCGCTAGGCCGCAAGGGCCGCCGTCACACCCAAAGTGGTTACCTTGTCCATGCTCCCCAGTATGAGCGGTTCCGATGCCAAGGGCCGCTGTAGTGACAGGGACCTTCGTCCGCTGGGCCGCAAGGGCCGCCGTCACACCTAAAGTGGTTACCTTATCCATGCTCCCTAGAATGAGCGGTTCCGATGCCAAGGGCCGCTGTAGTGACAGGGACCTTCGTCCGCTGGGCCGCAAGGGCCGCCGTCACACCCAAAGTGGTTACCTTATCCATGCTCCCCAGAATGAGCGGTTCCGATGCCAAGGGCCGCTGTAGTGACAGGGACCTTCGTCCGCTGGGCCGCAAGGGCCGCCGTCACACCCAAAGTGGTTACCTTATCCATGCTCCCCAGTATGAGCGGTTCCGATGCCAAGGGCCGCTGTAGTGCCAGGGACCTTCGTCCGCTGGGCCGCAAGGGCCGCCGTCACACCCAAAGTGGTTACCTTATCCATGCTCCCCAGTATGAGCGGTTCCGATGCCAAGGGCCGCTGTAGTGACAGGGACCTTCGTCCGCTGGGCCGCAAGGGCCGCCGTCACACCCAAAGTGGTTACCTTATCCATGCTCCCCAGTATGAGCGGTTCCGATGCCAAGGGCCGCTGTAGTGCCAGGGACCTTCGTCCGCTGGGCCGCAAGGGCCGCCGTCACACCCAAAGTGGTTACCTTATCCATGCTCCCCAGTATGAGCGGTTCCGATGCCAAGGGCCGCTGTAGTGCCAGGGACCTTCGTCCGCTGGGCCGCAAGGGCCGCCGTCACACCCAAAGTGGTTACCTTATCCATGCTCCCTAGAATGAGCGGTTCCGATGCCAAGGGCCGCTGTAGTGACAGGGACCTTCGTCCGCTGGGCCGCAAGGGCCGCCGTCACACCCAAAGTGGTTACCTTATCCATGCTCCCCAGAATGAGCGGTTCCGACGCCACGGGCCGCTGCAGCGCCAGGCGGTTCTCTCGGACGGATCTCATCCGTTTGGCCGTTCCCCTGTTCTCGTTGAAAGCGGGCGGCAGGAAGCGCTGCACGATCGGTGTAAACAGCTCGACGTCTTGCAGAATGCTGGATTTCTTGTCCAAGAGCCAGCCGGCGAGCGCGCCCACTATCATGGTCGTGATGAAACCAGACGGTGCTATCCAGTGGTAGGATATCCGGAAAATCGGTGCAATTTGTTCTGGATCCTGGTCAGAGAGAGGGTAACCTTAGAAACTGCTATCGTAAACTATTAACATAAATAAGTAACCTAGGTATCTATCTATTTGTATCGCCTATTTCGATGTGATAAAAACGTTTGACTGAATACCACATTGTCTACGGCGGGGTTTGTCTCCCCAAGAGAGGAGGGCACCATCAGCCGAGGCACAGAACTGAACAGTTCGCCAGGCGGGGGATCCCTATTCAACTACACTCGGCCCATACAAAAAATATACATATTTTATCAAATATTTCTCTACTTAAAAAAATATGTTTAGTATAAATATCTACCTACGGCTATTTATGTCGTTTAGTTACCTATTTTTTCCGACGACGTTTTAACAGGTTTACACTCTGTCGTAGTCACAAGATGACTCTTATATTTCTTACTATTATAATAAATGGGAAAGTCTGTGTGAATGTTTGTTACAAGTAATTTCCGTAACTAATGAATTTTGGTATGTAGATAGTTTAGGACCTAGAATGACACATAGGATACTAAAATTTGGAAATTTTAACCTCTGAGTGGGTTAAATAGGGTGGTGAAGTTTGTATGGGAAATTATTATTCCTTGGTTTGATTCACTCAAAACTCAGTATAATAAACTGCAAATTAAATAATTAAACACGTATTTTTTATTTTTACGAAACCACCCCTAGACCGTTTCCCATTAAGTAATGTCAACTCGTTGTATCCTGTCACTTAAATAAGAAGAAAGAAGAGCCATAGAAAAGTGATTTATTCCACAGTGATGTAGTTTCCTGATTATAGGTTAAGTAAGACGTGTAGACTAAGTAGATCTTGTATTAAGTAAAATTAGCATATGCCCGTGGCTTCGCGCGTTGTCTCTATGGAAACATCTCAACGTTATTTATATCCCACGGGAACTGATTTATGGGATGAAAAGTCGCCTGTGTGTTATTCCAAGGATAGAACAACTTCTATTCCAAATTTCAGTCTGATCCGTTCTTTAGTTTTTGAGTGAACGAGGAACAAACATTCATTCATACATCCATATAGTTCGCATTTATAATATTAGTAGGATGTTTGAATAAATAACTCTTTGACTACCAACAAGGCAATCTACTATTCTGTCTGAACTATCAAACGAAAATGCTGGATTGCACCGGGGACAAACCCGTTAGGGTTTGTCCCCGTTGTTAGGTGCAATGTTGTGATATCACTTCATACCTACGTACGTAAAACGTGCATAAAACTCACCACGGCCTCAAAGGCGAAAGAAGCATTTCTGGCACACGATTCAGTTAAATTTAAAGGTGCGGCTCTGAATCCTTTGGCTGCAGCTGCTTGAGTCCCCATAGAAAGAGTCCCCGCGACGAGGGACCCCGCGATGCCCCCGGCGATGGCCCCCCGAGGCCCCACCCACCAGCAGAACATGCCGAGGCTGAAGAGGCCGCAGGTTGCGCTCGCGGCGATGGCAGACAAGGCTGTGGCAGCACCTTAACACGCATCTCACTGTGATATCATTCAACATCATCATCAGCGTATATTAGTCCACAGCTGGACATAGGCCTCCCCTAATGAGCTTCATAGCGCCCTGTCTTCAGCTTGATGCACCCAGCATCTGCCAGCAGGCTTTCGCAGATCGTCATTCCACCTGGCCGGAGGGCGTCTTACACTACGTTTGCCAATTCGCGGTCTCCACTCAAAAACACGTTTACCCCAACGCTTGTCGGTTCTTCGCGTGAAATGGCCGGCCCACCGCCACTTCAACTCGCTAAGTCTTTGATATATGTCGATAACTTTAACTAGCTGCTGAAACTTTTCGGTGCCCGCCATGATTTGGATTGGATTAGGTCGGAGCGTGGACTTCATCAGACGGTTTCTTTCAAGTTTTAAGTTAACTGCTTGTGTTGCAGCTCGTAGCTAGCACAACAACAAAAATCAATCCTCTGTATTGCTTGAAAATAAGCATGAAAAGTAAACTCTTACCTAGAACACCTCCTAGTTTCTCGATAATTAAGACCATGAGTATGGAGACGATGGCCAGCACCGCGCTGACGCTGCGCGCCAACAGCCCTTCTATCAAGGGCCTGAAGTATATCTGCAGCCAGCCGTGGAATATGTCTTCGACCACCACCAGCGAACACGCGTTCAGCACCGCTGACAGCGAACTGCAATGTTAAACCTAACTATCAGAATAATCCTAAAATAACTCTATCTACATCTAAGGCTACAGTTATCTATTTGGTATAAACAAGTCAAAACTTTAATATAAATACAATTAGGATATTAATTCTTCAGCCATTGCAATATTTCACTCAAATATGAATCTCAAATAAAAAATATTTAATAATCTTTTTTAATCTTATATTTAATTTTAATCTCTACAACAACTTTTTGTCCACTAGCAAAATCCACAAGCAAGTGAAAAGCAACCACTGCTCTTCTTAATACCTCTTATGGCCATAAATTTACAGTAATAGGCATTTTTTGTTATCTTTTCAATATAATATATATTATATTGATCCGCAGCCTTGGGCAAGCTTACCTATTGAGAGCTGTGAAATGGCACAGATATTTATTTATTCAAAGCGTCATCATTGTCATCTTTATGATTTACATGAACGAGATTAAAAAAGATAACAAAAAAATGCCTATTACAGTAAAATGCCCATAAGAGGTATTAATATGAGCAGTGGTTGCTTTTCACTTGCTTGTGGATTTTAAAGCGGAACATGAAAGGTTTACCTTTCATGTTCCGCAAAAAGTTATGTTACGCATTCACTGATATTAATTTGACTGTACCTTGGTAAACGTTTATATAACTGAGATAGGCCTAACATTTCCCGCCATATAAATAAGTATTGGCTTTGACTTTCTGTAAAAAAGTACTAGCCAATCAGTAACCTCGTCCAAAGAGGAGTTGGCCAATCCGGTGTCTTCCCGCCACCGGCCGCTACGTCAGATGTACGCTTATAGCGCCGACATCTTTTTTCTTCATTGGCGTTTAGTTTCCCGCCGAGTACAGACGTGCTACCAAATACGCAGCACGCTTTTAAATAAATATTCCAGAAAATATTTCAAAGTGCATACAAGGATTATTGCAAAGTGAACATAGTATTCTAAAGGTTTGGTGTAAAATTGCATTACTGCGTAAGTACATTTTTCTTTGTCTACACCACTACATACCCACATTTTTTCAATAAAATGGTAATTTGCGAAATAAGTTTCGTAATTTGTTTTTGGACAAATGAGTCCATTCTATTTATATTTTGTTGGAGACTCACGAGTAGCACACATGTCGCATGGTTAGTACGAAAGCATACGCCTTTTTACTACCTTGCACTAAGACCGTGACATTTTTCTTATTATTTGTGCTCGAAAGCACGTGGTTATATTTGTTTTAATGACAAAAGCCGAAGCTTTTTACAACTACCTGGCATCCCATGTGCCAGTGACATAATTTTGCTTCTATTACTCCTAAGTAAGATATTAACGGTTTTTCCGTTCGATTCGTTCGAATTTATTTTGAGGTTATATGTTGCTATGTGCTAAAATACTTATTTTTCTAGCAAGGATGTAAACACGATATAATATGCAAAATTCTGACCGATGTCGTGAAAACGAGACTTGAAAGACAACTGGAGAAGGAGGTCAATATTGGATGGTAATGGAAATAACATCGTGAGTACTTTAAAATATCGTTGTTTTGGTTATTCTGGGCCACGCAGCCACGTGGGCAACGCGTACGATGTACGATACGTTTGGTTGTCACCTGCCCGTAATTTATACGCGAATATACAAAATATGATATGTTGAGTGTATACACTTGTGCAAATAACACGTGGCCTACACGCAATGTCGTCGGATGGATTAATCTACTGGGTTGTCTAACCTATTCAGTGCCTAACCATTGCACAGAGCAGGTGGTTTTGCAAGGGCACTGAGTGTTAATCTAGGTTGGCAAGAAAGTAACTTTTTTTTTTTCAGGAGCGGGTAGATACATATTTCATTGCCTATTGTTTTTGTACCAAACAGAAGTGTAGAAAATGCAAATATAATCATGTGTCTCAAGTCCACGATTGACAAGATATATTTCAAAGATAAATACTGATATGTTCTATGTGCATATTTTTCGATATGAGCTAAGTACCTTGATTTTTAAGCAAAACACCTCGCAAGAATAAAAACCCCCGCAGGGTTGTTTTAACGCCCTCGCAGGGCTACAATGGCTGGCGCATTGTCATCTCCTTGTAAGTATATAATAAAACCCTCGCAGGGTTCATAACGCACCCTCGCAGGGCTGCGATGACAAAAATAAAATTCGGGCGCACCGAATATTTTTCAGTTTTAGATTATCTTGGACAAAGAATAAAACCCTCGCAGGGTTGTTTTAACGCCCTCGCAGGGCTACAACGGCTGGCGCATTGTCATCTTGCAAATATATAATAAAACCCTCGCAGGGTTCATAACGCACCCTCGCAGGGCTGCGATGACATAAATAAAATTCGGGCGCACCGAATATTTATCAATTTTAGATTATCTTGGACAAGGGATAAAAACCCTCGCAGGGTTGTTTAAACGCCCTCGCAGGGCTACAATGGCTGGCGCATTGTCATCTCCTTGTAAGTAAATAATAAAACCCTCGCAGGGTTCATAACGCACCCTCGCAGGGCTGCGATGACAAAAATAAAATTCGGGCGCACCGAATATTTTTCAGTTTTAGATTATCTTGGACAAAGAATAAAACCCTCGCAGGGTTGTTTTAACGCCCTCGCAGGGCTACAACGGCTGGCGCATTGTCATCTTGCAAATATATAATAAAACCCTCGCAGGGTTCATAACGCACCCTCGCAGGGCTGCGATGACATAAATAAAATTCGGGCGCACCGAATATTTATCAATTTTAGATTATCTTGGACGTGATGAGCATTATTCTCGAATGAAGAGTCTTATTCAACATAAATGTGTTTACATAAGCTTCAGAAAGGGTTGCTTGTTTGGATAAAGGAATTCATCGTGGTGGTGTACCTCCACCAGCGATGAATTCCAGGGTATCGCGTACCTACTCACAACAACTTCCAGGAAGGCTAACTATAAAAGCATCGTGGTGCACCTCCAACAGTGATGAAAATAAAAAGTCCAGGGTATCGCGTACCTATTGACTAGAACTTCCAGGAAGGTTAACTATTATTAAATAGAAGCATCAAAATAAAAAGTGCAGGGTATCGCGTACCTACCTATTGACAAATGTCTTACCAATATCTATGTATATGATTCGTGTATTGCATACCTATCAACAAAAGATTTGGGAGGTTCGATACCTATTTAAACGGAGTTTCTGTTCTTGTTAGACATTAACATTCAGAAGGAGCTGTTTAGCTGAAGGAATAATAAAATCTTCTGATAAACCGTACTTGTGACAAAAGTCATATAAGAATATCGTAAGAAACTCGGGCTGATAAGCGTGATGGGTTGATAAATTTATCGATTGGCTGATATTTTTATAGGCAAATTATAAATTGCGTATAGCAGCTAGTTGAGGTGTCATTGTGAATTAAGGGCAAGCCGAAGCCCTCGAGCTGAATTACATTCTACATAGTCTAACCCAGAGTTACTATTTTTCACACTGTATGATATGTGAACGGTAGCAGATATAAGAACCCTTTGGATTCATGAGATCGCAGGAAAGACTCTAAGGTTAACACACATATAAGTTATTCAGTCTACCTACAAAACTTCTCATTGACGAGACAAGTTCTTTAAAATGATTAACAATTGTAGGGTGGGTACCACGAATAATTATGGAAATGAATTATAAAATAAATGCTGCCCACCCGCATTAAAAATTTAGTGCCTATTATTAGAATAGGGATACGAAATCCCTCATTCCATCACGAATTTGAATGTTGCGTGCGTGAGATAGTTGTTAGTATAAATAAGGTAGCGTCTACCAAAAACAAAATATCTTGCACAAAGTTCGGTTGTATCAAGATACTGTCTATCAGTGGATATGTCCACGCAAATGTATCGGTCTAGCTCACTCACTGGCCTGACCGTTTTAAGAGTACATTGTCTAAAAGACTACTTGTCAGACAAAAAGGAGATTTGGTGAAAATACTGGCGTTGGGCACTATGTCATTTAGCTACCTGTATAGGCTCTGAATTGTACTCAACCCATGTCCGGATTTATGATTGTGGGAACGATAAGGGTGTGAACGATAAGAAACATTCCCGTGTTTATTTACAACTACCCTCTTCATACTTTTTATAACCGGTGGCATTTCTTGGTTATCTGTATAAAGGTGTGTACGGTAATGAACGTTCACGCGTTTATTTACAACTACCCTTATCATACTTTTTTATCATAAGTGGCATTTCTTTTAACTGCTTTGTATGATAAATTGTTGAATGTATTCTCAACTGTATTAGACAACGCAAATACTAGTACATTTTTAGAATAAATATTTGAAACTGTCATCATCATCATCATTCTTAGAAATGACCGTGAGCAATTGGGTTTGCGCACTATGGCAATAAAAACCTTGGAAAGTCGTCAATGTCTTCCTTTTGAACGTCAGTAAAGGACAGCCACTGTCCTTGACGTAAAGAACTGTTTATATTTTTATATAGTGTTACACTATTCTTTACAAGTAAGCGATCATTGTCAGCTTCTAAACTCTAGCACTCTGTGATAGATTAATAAGAATAAAAGTGCATCTATATTATCGCTTCTTAAGCGATGACGTCAGATTTTCAGTAATTTGTCGTGAGATGTTTCAACATAACTACTAGTTAAGCGGAAAATGGTTCTTGTTTATTATTTTATAAACATTGTAGTACAACAGACACTACTGCATCTCAAATTAAGAGCTTGTTTTCGAGGTACATTGACAATGGGCGAGGTATTCATGCACAAGTACATATAATACCTACAGTGTTACAAATATCGTTGGTTCTCGAAGTAAACTTGGTTTCACTGTCACAAGCTGCTTAGTAATCTAGGGTTTGCTAGTTACCATTATTGGTCTTAATTTTATTGATGTCTCAATAGACCTCTCTATATTAAGTACCTATATGCTCTCGGGTGAGAATTTGTAAATCTATTCGGTATGATATTCGAATAACATTAGAAGGATACCCAGTGCGTATTTAAGAGCAAAACAAGTACCTATAAGGGAAAAGAAATAGATATACCTGTATTTTTAGCTATGTGTATCGGATCTAAGATTTCTTACGCTTCAACAGTGGAAATGTACACAAGTATTATTGCAAAACTTGTAATCTAGTCCAAACATTGTGGGGAGGAAAAACCAGTTATTCAAATGTTTTATAAGAACTTCCCATAACTGGACATTTTAGATGAACATACAAAGCTTCACTATAGTTATAAAGGTTCATAAAGTACCTACTCAGGTATTACAGCGCACTGCAATAAATTGAAATGTTAATGTAATAACTGTTTTCCCACATGCTTTCAATTGGTTAAAACGAGTACTATGTCCAGAAAATTAATGAGTTAAATACCTAGTAACTACCTACTCGCATTTTGGAGCAGATATTTTAGTTTTCAGTTGTGCAATGATTTATTGTCACCGAAGGTCGTACACATTGCAAAAGTTGCAAAAACTGTTTCTAAAAGAAGTTAAGCTGCTGAAGTATTATTGTATCAGTATACAGTTAGGTATACTGATACAATACGAACATATTTAGCAATTTATTGTTATAAGTTTATCAGTCATCAGTACCCAATCACTCAGAACATATTCATGCTGAGCTGGGCGGCCCTATTGTATGATACTGTGTGGGGTTTTGTTCAGAATTATTTATTTATTATACTAGGATCGATGGCACATTCTATCATCATCATGATAGAGTGCGATAAATTTGTTTAAAAATGGTATCTCTATGATATTGATTTCAGAACCAGTCGAAACAAGACATAAATGTCTTTTAATTATTTAAGCCACCTGTTTATATAAGGCTATTTTAATTGTGTTTTGGACCATACGTATTGCAGTTTTGAATGTCACAATGACTAATTTGCATTCAAAGCGAGGTGGCTTACGATTATAACATTATTTAAAAAATAGTAAGTTCACATTGGCGTTGAGTGTCTTCACCACCACCAGGCGATAACAAACACGTCTCAGTTATATAAACGTTTACCAAGGTACAGTCAAATTAATAGAAGCGTTTTACATAAAATAAAACGCATATTAATTTACTTACCTTGGTAAACGTTTACATTTTAAATTCTGCCTGGTGATATTCGACGCAATGAAGAAAAAAGATGTCGGCGCTATAAGCGTACATCTGACGTAGCGGCCGGTGGCGGGAAGACACCGGATTGGCCAACTCCTCTTTGGACGAGGTTACTGATTGGCTAGTACTTTTTTACAGAAAGTCAAAGCCAATACTTATTTATATGGCGGGAAATGTTAGGCCTATCTCAGTTATATAAACGTTTACCAAGGTAAGTAAATTAATATGCGTTTTATTTTATGTAAAACGCTTCTATTAACTTTTTTATAAATTACGTTAGTTTAAGTAGGTACTATACATTATCCACACGTCAAATAATTGATTACTATACTATACATAATATAAGATCGCTTTAACTATTCTTAACAATGCCAGGCGCATTACTGTTTAATCCGACAATCTATATCTTACCTTAAGGCAGCTCCAAAAACGCCAGCTAGGAAGACCCCTCCCAAGCCGGGGATGCTGAGAGAATCAGCCGTGTGCAAGACGAAGGCGGGGAACACTCTGTCGTCGACCAAGGGCTTGCCGGCCGGGTTGCAGCCGTCGTTGACCCAGACCGTGTACGCGATGATGCCTCCCCATACGCACAGGGAGATGGCGAGGCTTATGCCGCTGGCAAATATAGTAATAGCGCTGGAACAAAACACTTTCTATTATTACAAATAAGGTTTTAATTATTTGCTAGAATAACTTGCAAACTAGAATAACCTGCAGGGTTTTGAATTCCTCATAAAATGTTTTTAAAGAACCTGAAAAGGACGAGAATAAGACAATATTAGTTGTAGTCACCCTCGTCCTCGAGTATCTGCTCAGTGTCTCCATTCCAGGACTATTCTGGTCCAAACTGACGCATCCATTCGAGCTGTATGTCCTGCCCATCTCCACTTTTTCTCTGCTATGGTTTTCATCACGTCCCTCACTTTGGTCTTCGAATCCAGTCGTTGCACTTTCGGTCTCGCAGAGTGATACCGAGCATTGCTCTCTTCATACCCGTATGCGCTACCCTGAACTTCTCTGCGGATTTTTTGGTGAGTGTCATGGTTTCAGTGCCATAGGTGAAACTGGCTCAACTGACATTGCTCAAATACCCTGACTTTTGAAGGTGCAATGAAAATTTGCCGCGAAGGGTCTGTTTGTTCGCGCCGAACGCTGCCCATGCTTGTGCGATTCTACGATGTACTTCCGCTGTAGTCAAATAGCGAAGTCAAATGATTTTTTAGACCTAATCCGTATCTCATCTTTCCGTTTTTGTTTCCCGCTAATATTATACACTTTTGTACTTGTGTCGAAGTAAATGTTAACATTTCATTGATATTTCCAAGAAGCCCAGGCTACATAGCAGCAGACGTCTTTCGACCGAGGTGTAGAAGTATAGTCAACTCACTGCCTAGATTTTGATTTGGAAGCCAGCGATATGTAGCGCTGGACCATGGTCTGGTTGACGCCGTTGAAGCAGGTCCAGTAGATGGTGCCGCCGATGATGGCGCCCCATCCGGTCTGCCGCTCTAAAAATGAAAAGCTCCAGCTGAAATAAATAATAATATAGCTTTTACCATTTTAATATTATTAAAAGGAGCCCAATGAGATCCTGTACTTACTGCCAACAACTAGACTAAATCGATAATATCTCGCTCTTTTGTGAACTTATTTGCCAACCGCGCCGCAATTTGCATCATTTTTACAATCTTTATCAAAATCGCCAATTTTGGGTCAAGCATATAACCTATGTCTAAATCATGGTTGCTGAATTATGATTACGGATATTAACATATTCACTTCACTCTCTTCGATGAAAATAATTTTGGCAGTTCAGTAGTAATTAGAAATACGACGCCTATCGGGAATCGGGATTATAGGGGGCATATTTATATTTGGATTGTTGATTGAATTTATATTAATACTAGCGACCCGCCCCGGCTTCGCACGCTTTTATTATTCTTATGAACCTTCCCCTTAAATCACTCTATCTATTAAAAAAACCACATCCAAATCCTTTGCGTAGTTGTAAAGATTTAAGCATACATACGGACATAGGGACAGAGAAAGCGACTTTGTTTTATATTAATTAGTGATATCGATCAATTGGAACATAAAATATAAGAATTATCTCGTGTTTAAAAAGCTGAGAACAATCTTGTCAGACTGAGAGACTCACTTAGACAAGGACAATCTGCCCGTCTGGTCGGCGACGCTAACGATGTGCTTGACGCCGCCGGCCTCGATGGTCCCGGCGACGGTCACCACGGTCACGGAGAAGAACATCACCATTATCTGCACCGAGTCCGTCCACACGACGGCGCGCAGGCCTCCCTGCAAACGACGCACTGCGGATCATACACCTGACTATATTTACTAGCCAACCCAAACCTAACGGTCTAAGATCCGACTGCAAGATTAGCCCGTTCGTTGTTTTTTGCTTGAAACCAAATTTTTATGTTTCAATTTGTAAGAAGGAGTATCTACCAGGTTGCCTATCATTTTGCCGCAAGCATGATTTTGTTTAATAGGTTTTTGGAAAAAATTACGTTCACTTGTTTTTTTAATAAAATAACGTCTACATAACGGCAATTTATGTAAATCTAAAAATCACGGTTGCCGTTGCCCACCTGGCCGCACCAGGCAGGTATAAACAGGTATAATTTTAAACATTTATGAATTATATATCAAATGAAAGCTATTTTTTTTCTCTTTTTATCATATATGGTTGCTCAATAAAAACCGGACGTAAATAAGGGTTGCCAGCTGTTAAAGATTATATTTTAATTTAAAATACTTGCGGCCAAATCGTGATAGGCAACCTGGTATATATTATATTCTCCTTACAAATAAAAATAAAAATTTGGTCTTAAACAAAAAACGATGAGCGGGCTAATTCTACAGTCGGATCTGATACTATAAATGATTTATTAATAAATTCAAAGATCAAAATTGAAAGATGGGGACAGTGTTACCTTATTTGTTATTTGGATCTATAAGCCTTCACAATAGTTATTTGTTGTACAAGAGTGCAAAGTTGCTTTTTAACCGCATGCTCAATATCGATGACCGAGCAAGCGAACGATTCTAAAATGTAATGACGAGCGTTAGCGAGGAGAATCTAAAGAGTCGGAAACGTCTTTGCACGCGAGTGCAATACGTAATATTTCATCCCACCTCAGGGAGGAAATGACTAAATGCAGAAAAAGAAAAATGCTCGCGCAAAGTAAATAAAAAAGTAGTTACATTCAGAAGGTTGAGAGTCAGAGTTTAGAACAAATTAAAAAAGGTTGTTTGATAAATTCTGCACCACGAAAGTAGAAGTAAATTAGGTTTAATGATGTTATGAATGACATACTTAGTGCACACGATGTACTATATTTCAATTTACTTTATCCTCTAGACTTCTAGAGGATAAAAACTGCTTTTGCACTCTGATATCGAAGAGCAAAAATACTCTTTCCGTGATCCCCATATCGGAAAGAGTACTTTATGAATTTGATGAAAAATAAATTACTCACTAATACTGTGTAGAGGCCACACGTTAAAACCATGACAGCAGCCACGATAAAAACATTTACTTTTGTCACTGAAATCAACAAAAATGAAAAATAAACATATGCTTTTCCCGGTTAAACGTAAACAAATAAAGCATCGCAATGTAAAGTAGGCGCTCATTAGGGGAGGCCTATGTCCAGCAGTGGACTAATATAGGCTGATGATGATGTAAAGTAGTATCGATGTCGAGGGAGGGTGCATCATCACCGGAGTGTCTCTGCCTACGGCTGGACGCAGGCCTCCTCCACTTGCGCGGTTCGTCTCGAGCTGACCGCTTCGAGTCCTGCTCACAGTCAACTGTAGGTACGTTAACTTTTATAACGTTGTATGTACGACTCTGTCAAGAAAGTACCGGGAAAAGATCAATAATACACAAAATGTTTGTTATTCATCCAAATTTATTTTATCACCTTCAAAGTATGCTCCTTCAGAAACGATACACTTACGCCAACGAATTATCCAATCATCAAAACATTTTTTAAACGCTGTTTCCGGAATTGAGTTCAGTTCTCGCCGCGAATTCTCCTTTATGTCTTGTACCGATTGAAAACGGGTGCCACGAAGTGGTAATTTGAGTTTAGGAAAAAGAAAGAAGTCGGCCGGAGCCATATCTGGTGAATATGGTGGTTGCTCGATGGTATTTGTTGAGTGTTTGGTCAAAAATTCGGTCACAATGATGGCCTTGTGCGAAAGCGCATTATCGTGGTGCAAAATCCAAGAATTTTCTTTCCACAAATCTGGCCTTTTTCGACGAATTTGCTCTCTTAAACGCCGAATAACGCTCAAATAATATTCTTTATTTACCGTTTGACCTTCCGGCAAGAATTCCGAGTGCACAACACCGCGAGAGTCAAAGAAAACAGTCAACATGACTTTGACTTTTGATCGACTTTGGCGTGGTTTTTTCGGTTTCGGTTCAGTTGGAAGGCGCCTCTCCGAAGCTTGTTGACTAGTTTGCATGTCAAACTCATAAACCCACGTCTTGTCACCAGTAATAATGCGTTTCATGAATGTTGGGTCGGAATTGACTCGTTCTAGCATGTCCTCAGCGACTCTCATGCGATTGAGTTTTTGGAGAAAATTCAGGTCTTTTGGGACTAGTCGAGCGGCAACATGTTTCATACCCAAGTGATTATTTAAAATGGTACGGATCGACTCGTGAGATACAGAAAGTTCGGCGGCTATCTCTCGCAAAGTTGAATGAGGATTTTCAGTCACTGTTTCCTTCACTTTTGCGATGTTAACTTTAATTGCAGACGTTGATGGCCTACCAGAGCGAGGCAAATCTTCCATCACATCTCGACCGCTTTTGAACGCTTTGTACCACTCATAAGCACGTGTTTTTGATAAAGTCGATTCACCGAAAGCTTTCTGTAACATTTTCAGTGACTCCGAACACGAAATTCCATTGGCGATGCAAAACTTAATACAAACTCTTTATTCGATGTTTTTGTCCATTGTGAAATTCACAATACACACTAGATATGATGTAACTAAAAACAGCACTGTATTTAATATAAATAACAGATGCAACTCAAACTCCGCGCCAAAATGGCAAACAGTTGTGCCAACCTAACAACAACAAAAAAAACAAAAATTTGAATTTGGAACCATAAACAAATCATCCATTCCCGATACTTTTTTGACTGAATGTATTTCACGTTTAATCAAAATGATTTTTCGAAACGTTGCAATGTATAAGTAAGATAAGTTCAAAAAAGGGCGATGTTGTTGGAACACCCTTTAAAATATTCACATATAAGTATCATGAGATGTATTATTTTTTTCATGAAATATTCCTATTAGTAGAACAATCATAATTGTAAACACTTAGTAATATTGTTAAAACTTACTCTGATTAAAAGCTAAAGCAGGAACGTAGACCACCATAGGTAGAAACATAACCTGAAAAGAATAATTTTCAATTGTATCAAAAATAAATGATTGGTAAGTAACTAAAAGCAAATAATGTATGCCTATTACATAAACATTGGGGAAATTTAACAAGTATTCGATATTGTGTTTGAATTATAGATTCTTTAGTATTAGGTACTAAGTACCTATGTGTATATAACTAATTTATGACGCCACGCGTTAAGCATACATACAGTAAACACGGTAACGGGCGAAATTTGAAGTCTGTTATTACTTGTAAAAAAACATGTAAAACATACAAATCATTGCTCAAAATGTTGTATTACTATAATGACTTGACGACCTCAGTGGCCTTGCGGTTCTCTAACTCCGCTTCCAACTGCGCTAGATGATGGTCAAGCCTCAGAGTGCGTCCGTTGTACGTTGCCAGGGTCAATTTTGAATCTGTGAGGTAGCCTATAGACCGGTGATTCTTAGCACCCCCTGCCCCGCCGTAACCCTGACCGCTACCATGGCCAGGAATAGTGAGGCGGCCGGGGACTGGGTGCCATTTTTTGGCGTTGGTTATCATTTGGGGGTACTGCCCATAATCCCCACGCTGGGCATGCGGGTTGCACAATGGATCTTCAAAACTCAAAGTAGAGCGCCATATTAACTACATTTATGATATTCTCATTTCACTTTTCAAGAATTTGAAGCCAGTTTATAATATTCATGTAGTTTTTAAAACACGCCAAATGATATTGAATTCAATTTGTAACGCCTAGTAACATTAAGCATTGCCATATAAAAAGTTTGCAAATATCTCTGACTCAGCTCTCGTTAGCCCATCTGTAAGACAGCTACGCAATATTATACATTTTTTGATAAACAAATTAAAACCACTTGAAGCAATAGAGCCAATAATAGTCTTGTTATGTAACACGAAGTCAAAGTCTAAAGCAGTACCAAACTACTACATGATCTCCAATTGACGCTGATGTTTACATTCTTTCAGATCTTATAAATTAGTATCAACCTTGTATCGTTTCCCATCATTCCATATATCACACAATACCTAATTAGGAATACTTCGAGAATTATTTTTACTGAGGTTGACACGACCATTTAAGACACAAATAAGATAGTTGACTTATCAACAAACTATACGAAAATTTGGTCAACAAATATGATGTGAGCGTGATCTATACAACCTTTACCATTTCATAGACATAGGTATAAGTAGTTACGTGCGTATTTAAAAACTTGGCTGAACTATTTTCACACGATTTACACAAGCTTACAAAATAGTATATTATATAATATTTTTCATTGTGATTCATACGATAGCATGAAGTTACGGTAAACGCATCATAATCTCGTAACATCTAGTACATCACAACCTTGTCCGGCTCCCATAACACCCGTCAAGATTACAATCAAGGCAACGAGACGAGTGACAACGTAATTTTCCACTAATCGTCCGTCCAGTCGTTGGCGTCAATTGATGTTGATTTTCTTCATAAGAACAAACAGTGAGGCCAAAGTCCGACTCCGAACTCACAATGAATTACTATTCGTGTGCACATGGACACTAAAGCGGTATTGATATTTAGACTCTACGACTAGAAAATACGGTGCAAATACGGTAAATTATTAGTTCACTGCTGAAGCGAACGACCGCTAATACATACCTACGACATTGCTGGCTTATATAATGGATCTGACGACAATCTAAAAGGCAAACCATCTTAACGAGAAATAAGATTGACTTTTTAAATCGATTTTTTTTATGATTCTCTACCGAAATAGAAATACCTAAGTACCAAAAGCAAGACCAACAATTCTGACGCCAATCAGTGCATCCCATTTAAGCATACAAAATTATTTTAATTAGTTGTTATTACATGTACATACTTACACATTTATATTCATGATCAATCATTTCCACCTTCGTCATCCGTCAATCTGTTTGCTGACACCAATCTGTACCATCCTCGACCTATGTATGATATGCTCTGCGCCTTCAATTCAACTCTGAATGGTTTGTACATAGAGTTGAGCTACACTCGATTGTAAGTACTTACATCAGGTGGAGTCAGAAGAACAATGCAATAATTGATAAATTAAAATATACACTGAGCTCCGCGCTCCTGCTATTCAGTTCTAACCTAATTAAAGCTGGATTTGATACATAAATACCATAATAACTAGTAATTAAAGTTCGATTCGGCTCTACTTCTACGCAAATTTTATTGTAATCTGTTTTGTAGTTAACGTATCATGTATCAAAACGTTTCAATCGTAGTAATGTATCTTCCCTAAAAATAATTGGACCTGCGTAAGTAAGGGAATTTTTGATTATTGTGAACTCACCTCATCGAGCAGAAACAAGATGGAAGCGACTGCCCGGACGTGTCGATTGAATCTCAACTCCAAGTACTGGAACAAACCACGTTGCACATATTTAAACATAGCTTAAACTATTGTAGACTACATCTTAGGAATGGTGGTAATAGTGGAATATTATTTCAAGGAATGAAAGCTCAATGATATGTCCACTTTGTTTTTGATTCTGTTCACTCTAGTCATTTTACGCTCGAGTAAGGAAGTAAACCAAGTTTTTATCCACTCATACTTGTTAGAATTGTGCAAGTGTTTACCCTCCGGCCAAGTGGGATCTGCGAAAGGCTGCTGGTAGATGCTGGATGCGGCAAGCTGAAGGAAGGGCGCTATGGCGTCCATTAGGGGAGGCCTATGTCCAGCAGTGGACTGATATAGATTGATGAGGATGATGACGTTGGTGCATAATATAATATAATATCGTCAATGGAAAAGAAAAAATGCTTATCCACCAATATGGCCAAAATGAGTTATATATATCATTGGATTGGATTTTTTTTTCTGCGTCGATCTGTTTAGTTTTTAAGGCAATCAGGCCACATTTTGGCGCTTTAGCGTTTCAAAAAATTTAAATAAATCTTCGTTTCCCTTTTCTTAAGCGACTACAAAACGATGTTTTTGAACAGAGGTTGCATAAGTATTATATTTTTGAAGTATTTTAACTCATAAGAATGTTTTCCTTTTAACGTTTTTATATTTTTGATCACTTAAGCATATTACCTGTTTTTTACTTTAGGTGGCATTGCCTTATAAGCAATTGGATTTTTTTATTTTATTTATTATATCGTCGTCTTAGCAATTATTCATAGCGGTCATTAAAAACTATTTGGCGCTTAAGCAAATATAATAGGATAAGGTTTGAGTACCAATGGCGCCTAAGCAATTTTCGTTTAGCGTTAGTTACACAATTTCATTACGTTAGTAAAAGTAACATTTGTTAAATGAAATAGTCAAACTATTATTAGAAAAAAGATAGCGTTTTTTTAAAGGTATAAACTATTTTAGAGATAATTTATTCTAAAAGATGTATGTAACGACTACTGTAGTGTTAGTATTATAACGTTATAATATTATAACATGCAACACTCATACATTCATACGCACGCACACTTCAACGAGCACTCTTATCCATGCAGCACGCTCCAACTCTTGAGCTTTGCCAACCTACCTTTGAGGCCGGTGCCTCTTGCGGGGCTACCATGCAGCACGCTCCAACTCCTGAGCTTTGCCAACCTACCTTTGAGGCCGGTGCCTCTTGCGGGGCTACCATGCAGCACGCTCCAACTCCTGAGCTTTGCCAACCTACCTTTGAAGCCGGTGCCTCTTGCGGGGCTACCATGCAGCACGCTCCAACTCCTGAGCTTTGCCAACCTACCTTTGAGTCCGGTGCCTCTTGCGGGGTAACCATGCAGCACGCTCCAACTCCTGAGCTTCGCCGATCTACCTTTGAGGCCGGTGCCTCTTGCGGGGCTACCATGCAGCACGCTCCAACTCCTGAGCTTTGCCAACCTACCTTTGAGTCCGGTGCCTCTTGCGGGGTTACCATGCAGCACGCTCCAACTCCTGAGCTTCGCCAACCTACCTTTGAGGCCGGTGCCTCTTGCAGGGCTACCATGCAGCACGCTCCAACTCCTGAGCTTTGCCAACCTACCTTTGAGGCCGGTGCCTCTTGCGGGGTTACCATGCAGCACGCTCCAACTCCTGAGCTACCATGCAGCACGCTCCAACTCTTGAGCTTTGCCAACCTACCTTTGAGGCCGGTGCCTCTTGCGGGGCTACCATGCAGCACGCTCCAACTCCTGAGCTTTTCCAACCTACCTTTGAGGCAGGTGCCTCTTGCGGGGCTATAATGCAGCACGCTCCAACTCCTGAGCCTTGCCAACCTACCTTTGAGTCCGGTGCCTCTTGCGGGGTTACCATGCAGCACGCTCCAACTCCTGAGCTTCGCCAACCTACCTTTGAGGCCGGTGCCTCTTGCGGGGCTACCATGCAGCACGCTCCAACTCCTGAGCTTTGCCAACCTACCTTTGAGTCCGGTGCCTTCCGCGAAATGACCATGCAACACGCTCCAACTCCTGAGGTTCGCCAACCAACCTTCGAGGCCGGTGTCCCCCGTGCGATAACCTTGCAGCACGTCCCAACTACTGAGATTTCCAAATCTACCTTCGAGGCCCGTACCTTTCACAAAATGACCATGCAGCATGCTCCATTGTATGGGCGCCGTCTCAATGGGCTACTGTATGTGCTTTAGCCAGGAAAGCTCCTAGACCGTACCAAGTTGAAATATTTCTATCTCACGAAGATTTCATGGGGTGGGATGGAAAATCAGAAAAATACTTCAAAGGCTTTCGAGAAAAATTAGCAAGATTCGAACAGCTTCATTTAAAAAAACCATACGGCTCATATTGAAGTCAAATATTCAATGAATGTTTAAACTGAAATTGAAAACATCGATGTAATAGGTAACGCCAAAGAAAATTTACAAATCTAGACTGCCAATTTCAAAGAAAAAGTTTAACGATTTGGAAAAATTAAGCAACAATAAAACTATTCCTGCAAGCAATATATATTTCAGAATATAAATCGTTACCTCATGCAGCAAGTGTTCAAGACGTTCTGGCAGATACAGACATTGAGGATATTGAAGACTGATCCTGGTACTGAAAACTGATCTCAGACTTAGTGATGAATATATACTGATTTAAAATACGAAATTAATTTCTTAGTCATAGTTTCCAATTAGGTGGGTACTTATTTTTATTGATATAACGTGGTCAGTTTAGTGACAGTTCGTATTGTAGTGTAATTGTGAGTTTGGATAAATAATAGTTATTACAATAAGAATTAGTAAGTGATTACTTTTAGCATAAGTGATCTTTGTTTGTTTTTTGCAACTCATTATTTGTAGTATTATGGAGAACTGTCGCAATGTAACCGGATTACTCCGCCGAGATTATTTGATCAATAAATAAAACTGATTGATTAGTAGGTACGTCTTGTTTTTTTGTAATAACACATAGTGGATCAGTGTACATTGACCAAAAAAGTATGGTTAACTAATATCATAAGTAAGTTTTATGTACATTACTTTAATAGTAATTTGTATTTTAGACAATTTTGTATTATATTTAAGAAACGTGTTAGGTCTTTAGCATCTATTCTTTAAGGCATATCAACTCATTCAACGTAAGTTAGCAATTTTTCTTTACTATACTTTAATAATTTAAAGTAACTTAGCATTTTATGTTTTCTATATAAAATTTGAATGCTATTCATAAGCATTTTTAAATTATTAATTTTCTTATATTTTCGGTAGATAAGCAGTTTTTTCCTGACTAACTTTTAGAACACTTTTGCTTAAGCGACAGTTATTTCATGATATAGAAGAGCTGTACAATTAAAAATGTTTCATAAAAATAGATACAATTTTAAAATAGTAAATTAAATTTTGATACACCAATTAAAATAAAAAATGTACGAGTTACGATTTTTTTTTCGAAAAAAAACATTTGAAACTTGATTTCCCACTGACTTGTTTGACTTTTTTGACTTGTTTTCCTATTGGCGGTTTAGCATTTCTTCCTTTCCAGTGACGATATGTATTATAATGTTTTGTAATAAACCAGACACTACATTAGAGGTAGTGATGGTACAAACCTCATAGGAAGAGGAGAGCCTCAGCTTGCAGAAGACCGGCAAGTAGATGAAAGCGATGAGACAGCAGCTGCAGATGACGCCCACGACGATCATCCAGTACTGCGCGCCGTAGTTGTACACCTCGGCCGGGGTACCCAGCACTGTGACGCCTGATATGTAGCTACGATTGAAATGTTTGTTAGCAGGGGGAAGGGAAGGGATGGCCAATATAGTTGTACAGCTCCGCCGGGGTACCCAGCACTGTGACGCCTGATATGTAGCTACGATTGAAATGTTTGTTATCAGGGGGAAGGGAAGGGATCGCCAATATAGTTGTACAGCTCCGCCGGGGTGCCCAACACTGTGACGCCTGATATGTAGCTACGATTGAAATGTTTGTTATCAGGGGGAAGGGAAGGGATCGCCAATATAGTTGTACAGCTCCGCCGGCGTGCCCAGCACTGTGCAGCAAATTAACGGTCAAAAATCTACTCTACGCGGACAAAGTTGTGGGGTACTGATAGTATAAAATAGAAAAAGATAATAAAATTTAGAACGAAAAAAAAATGCAACAACTAGATCCTATCCTATGCTACTAATGCGAAAGTTTGTAAGTATGGAGGGATGGATGTATGGTTGGATGTTTGATACTCTTTCGCAAAAACTACTGAACGGATATGGATGAAATTTGGCACAGAAATAGATTATAGACTGGAATAACACAGCCTATTTTATCCCGGAATTCCCACGGGAGCGGGAATTACGCGGGTGAAACCGATAGCGCTGCTAACAAATAAGATAGTTTCCTTACGTTGCTATGAGCGACAATGCCACCGGGAAGGTCTTCATGGCCTTCCCTCCGAGCAGGTAGTCCTTCACGTTGACGACGGCCTCCCGCTTGGAGGCCGTGGCGCTGTACCAGAGGCCCCCGGCACACGACACGAACACAAGCAGCCCGAACACTACGTAGTCGACGGCGGACAGGCCGCTCCCTTTCATCGTGTACACCATCTTCTCTTTCTCCGCTCTGATGACAACAAGTTTACTCTTACACACATTTTTTTTTGTGGAATTTGCTTGTTTGTACTATGTACCTACATAGATAATAAAAATAATAATCCACCGTTTTGATATATTTTTTACTGTAGATTAGTTTTATAAGATTTTTGTATTTTCAATAGTAAAAAAAATATTTTTAACGAGTATTAAAATAATAAAGTGAAATAATAATAAAATAATTTATTCAAAAATAACTTTTATATAACGACTAAAACGATATGACTAAAATTATAAAAAGTACAAATTCAAATATTTTGTGGGATAAAATAATGCGAGATTTATTGGTACAGCTGATACAATAACTGATTTGTTTATTTGTTGTTCAGCTACACGGATAATTGATTAGGGTGCGGACCTCGTGAGAACTGAGATCTCAACAGAGTTCCAGAGTAAGAGAAAAACGTAATACAATGGATACTTGACGTATGTGTATAATTATGCAGTGTAGACTTTACGCAAGAATGGCTAGCTACAGGTACGTATACTATTCGAGTGAGCGAACATGTCACACGTGGAGTCAGTTCTCTAACTGGATTTTTGCTGAAGCAACGAGTATGTGTGTCAAACTACCTTGTTTATTAAACTGATAACAAAATCAATCTGGTCACAGTATTTTTTTCTCAAGATTAAACTGGTAGAAGTAGATAATTGATAGCTTTGCACGAAAATAGATCACAAGGTCCTCTCTCTTGACATTTGAGATTTTATCTTTAAGCTAGGTAACAGATTTCGGTGCGAGTTCACTTGAATTAGTAGGTATTATCTATCCAGAAGGGAATCTCGTCAACATTAATTATACAATTGTATCAGTTACCCATGTAGGTGAGTATAACTTTAATTTACTAATCCCATCTAACCCTAAACCTTTTAGAGTAAGTCCAATAGGATCTTAGTGAAACCTTTGCTCACTCATAGAAGCCGCACTGATTACGGACATTTCACCATACAAATGATTGAAGACCTTGACACTAAATTAGTGAACAAGGATGTTACTTTCATACAATCTATGTACCTAAAGTACCTATACAGATATCTACAGATAGAGGAATTATAAAAAGGTAAATTTAGTTTACTTATATAAGTATTTATGAGCTTGTTAGTGATAATCTATGAATTTACTGATCCGATTTTGAAAATTCTTTATGTAACAGTGATCAACATTATCCTTCCGACAGGCGCCGAGATGGAAGACTATCCTCGTTTTTCGTACTTTGGAAAAAAATAGAAAAAAAAATAGGGGAATATGTCAATCTGCCGTTATTGTTATAAGTTTGTGTGAAGGAAGACGACGCGTATAGGTACCTATACCAGTTTTGAACAGTTCAGAATATACCAAGGTACAACAATTCATGTCATTAAGGGCTCAAACACAAAACTGCGAGCTCGCATCGCATCGCAAATATCTGCGAGCTCGCACGATAACGTCCGATCTCATTTGCATCGCGCATTCCTGTCATATTACGTCATACTTGGTGACCCCCCTTTTAGTTCGCTCTGAGACAACTTTAGCGAAAGATGCGCGGCGCCTGAGCCGCCTTCTTTGTGTTGTAAAAAAAAAACTGCTTCAGTTCTCAACTCATAGTAATTTCGAGTAAAATAGTTCCCTTCAGTGTTCATAATTGTATTAAATGGATGAATCCAGAATCTTCTTTTTCTTTTATATCTATTTAACAATAACAGCAGTGCAATTGGACCGATTTATGCAAAAATGATCCAGGCGCTAGTTTTCCCAATTAAACTATTACAATTTATTCTTTATATTGTTTATAGCAAAAAAGTTGAGTTTACATAGCATTAAATTAAATTAAAATAACAACATTTTGTATTACAAAGATAGAGAAATACCGCCACAAACTTAAAGATCGATTATCTCGAAACGAGGTTTGTGTGGGTTGGATCATTTTTGCTTAAATCGGTTCAATTATCTTTTTGGGATCCATCTTACGCTTCCTAAAAACACGTCCAATACGGCTGACTAAACTTGAAGGTATGGTTACCCTACAAAACGGTTCGACGCACAAATTCGCATCGCAGAAATTCGCAAATCAAGTTCGTATGACATCGCATCACATCGCATCGCATCGCACCAATTCGCAGTTTTGTGTGGGAGCCCTAACTGTAGGTAGTTAGGTACTGACTGACTGAACTATTTAATAAGATATTGCCAATGTCAGTTATAACATAACAAAGTGGTGTGTGATGTGTATGTTTATTCATATTAATAAATAACTGAAACTGAAACTGATGTTATAAAAAATACACCTGCCTACCTAGTGACACGCACAAAACGTGACTTTTCTCGCGAAATGATTTCAGTGCCATTGTTTTGTGTTTGTTATAAACACAGGTAGGAGTAACAAACAATGATCGCTGCTGTTTCGTAAGCGTACATATGACTTGAATCCAGTTTCAGAATTAATTGACTTTGATTATTAATTCATCAGTGGCGGCCACTAGCCACCTCTTACCATTTTGAACAAAAAATATAGATCTACTTCAACATGTAGGTAATTTATTTTTATTTTCCAGATACCCAAATAATTTTAATTATTTTCAAACACACATACCTATTCCCAAATTAGGAAATATGTTTAATCCCTACACTTAGCTATTCAGTATGAATATTTAAAAAATATTGTAGGTACGATAGCACTATCTAGAGGACACTTTCATAACCAGCCGTAGGTATTATGTAAAATTAGTCTTATAAAAATATTAACCTTCACCTTCGCCGTGATCAATAAAAGTTCTCAGCTGATAACTTGTACGGAAGTAAACAGAGTAGAATAGTTAGCGTGCATGGGATGTTGCCAATCGTGCGGGGCAAGGGCACGGGCGCGCCACAGTCAGCTCGGGCCACGTCGTCAGCCGGCCCGCACCGCATCGCAGGCCTCGCTTTCACCACGCATGTCGCCACACGCCGCCGCACTGATCACCAGACTCACCAAATCCAGAAGCACTTTCGAAACTAACTCAAAACTCCCGCGCACACTTACATGTCAAAGTCATTTCAAATTTCACTACATGAATAGATTCCGGAAAATATCACATGTAACAAAACATTAGGCAAATTTAACACATTCAATGTTCATTAAGAAGATTTATTATTTTTCAAAGATATTTGCCTCACAAAGCGGGTCTTTATAGTAGATTATTTGATTATTTTTATGGAATTGATTTAGTTGTTGGAGGACGGAGTGTGCGACAGCGAGCAGCGCATTGGCAGCTGTCACGCTACTGTCGGCGGAAGGAGGCTTGCTGGTGATGCCACAGACTCGCACACGTGTGGAGCACTACGCTGGATGTCCGCTGCGTTCAGTGACTGGCGGCAGCGGCATCTAGCGGCAATCCGTTGTAACCTCTCGTGGATAACGTGGGTTCAAGCGCGGTGAAGTATTGGTTGAAGATCTTGCATTACTACGTTCGGACATCTTTGGGTTGACGCTATCAGAGTCTGTGGAGGTAGATCTACCTCCACAGACATCATCTATGGGAGGTCGTAGGTAAGTACTAAATAAGGAGGATCCTATTTACGCGTGGATATAATGTTGGATGTAACCATCTGATCCAAAGGAGTCACATCCATCGTTTCTTTATACCTATAAATTTGAACTTGACGTCCGATGTGGCTTGGCGGGCGAAGGTGCACCTGCGACATAAAAGGTTGCGAGCTCGATTCCCGTCTTGGGAAAAATATTTTTAAGATCTACGGATTTTTGTTCCTAGGTTCTATAGGATTGTTTTCTATGTAAGTACATTTAATAAAACATCTATGTACTTAATGTATTACATTAATTATATCAGTTTTCTAGACAACGAAAAGTTTTCCAACGAAGAAGAGCGGATTTGTTTAAAATAGGTAAATAAAATGTTGTAAAAATTATTTTATTAAACACAACCCTTCATAGCGCCTGTACGCTTTTGAAAGCAAGTCGGCAGACAAATTTGCAGTTAGCCTATCTAGGAGAAGTAAGGCAATAAGCGATCTAGGAGAAGCAAGGCAATACCCGACCCATTCCGTATATTTCTATTCGGCTGGGTCGGACAGTAAAGTGGAACTCTCCGATGGATTCTTTCTTCCCTTTAAGGCAGCTCCACTGTTTATTTTTGGTTAAACCAGATGATTGTAACGACGGATGTCTAAACTGGGACACAGATGGCTCCAAAATGGGGATGGACGTAGGCTGTGGAGTGAATGGAGAGTGACCTAGGTTTGACAGCAGCATAAAACCTAGGTTTTCTGCAAAAGCGCTACGCCAACCTATCTACATCAACTCTGACAGTCAAGCTGCCCTCCTGCACCAGATTCGAAGGTCTAGCCAGGCTAGTCGAGGACCGTTTCTCGCGTCTGAACGCTCTGGGCTCCATTTTTGAAAAAAATAATTTAAAAAAATAGTAATCTTGACTTAAAAATGCTATTATGATATTAATAATGTTTTAACAGGTGAACATAAAAATTTATTGTAATTTTATTAGAATACATTTTAATATTTTATAATTATTTTAGCTAGGCTTTGGATAAGACATGTATTGGGGCTGTATCATAACTATTTAAATTGTTACCAAATATTATAACCTATGTCTGCAAGTAAAGATATTTGAATTTGTATTTGTAATTACCTCTAGATAGTTTGTAACCGTCTGAAATTAGCTCAACGGTAGGTAAATACTAGTTTTAATTCCTAATTCTTAGATGGAAATTTTTTTGTTCGTAAAAATATGTAATTATGTCCAGCAGTGGACTAATATAGTCTGATGATGATGATTATCGAAAGGTACGACATCATACCTATAACAACTAATCGCACAAACTGGTCAAACGAACTTTTCTACGATTTGACATATATGTCAGCAGTAAATCGGCTCAGATAGTGTCAAATTAAATCGAATCGTAAACAATAAAATTTGTTTTAATTTATTTTCTATTTTGTTCTGTCTAAGTAATCTGTGTCCGTGAAGTTGGCGGAATTGTGTCGCTAAGACGCAGAGCCATTACACCAAGAATTGAAAAGAAGTTGGCAAAAGTGTCCTCAAAACCCTGGAGAGATCTAAAAAATTCTGTATTTGGAGGGGCACCCCTGTTAGATCGCGCGCCATCTAAAAGACTCGATATGACCGTCACTGCTTATAAATTTTAAAGTGATTTTTTAATTTCCTGACGAAGTGAACAGGATCTCTTTGTCATTACAGTTAGTACTTGGCAGTTCTGAACATAGGCTCTGCGAACTTTTGCGCATGCACAGTTGCAAAGAAAACTGTTATTGCCAGATAAACAAATATACGATCAGAAAATATCTAATACAGGGAGAAAATACTGATTAATAATAATAATGGCATTAAGCCATTATTATTATTCAGTGTTTGTTTTTTATAATCTTTAAATTGTATCATATCTCAATATTTATCCTCTAACTTTGTTTTATTATTTGAAAAAATGAACAAAAACACAACGAACACTTTTGTACGCAACTGTGGTCAAGACAGAGATAGCGTCAAAAACACCAAACCAATGCTGACGTGTGACAGAGACAAAAACCTCGTACCGAGTATTGCCGATAAAGATCGAAGTTAACAAAAGTCAAGATAAAAGAGATGTGCAATGTGCGTACTCGTGGGTATTGTTTAATCGATTATTATTTAAATCGATCGAAATTAAGTGATAAAAAATGTTTCTATTCGATTTTATAATGAGGTTTTAAATGTTCTTTAACAGTCATTACTCAAATAGTATTTATTAGATTTCTAAAATTGAAGTAAATCATGTCTTTTAAAATAGAAAGCATAGTTTTACCAAACATTTTTTTTAATCCTTTATAAATAATAATTAATTAATTAATTAATGAGTAAATTCACTTTATTAGTAAATTTAGCTACTTAAATAATCTTCTATATCCTAAAATGAATGAGTTCAAAATGAAACTAATCGATTATGAAATTCGATCGATTATAGGATTAATTGTTTTTATGTAAGGTGCGTCTCTAGCCTAGACCACCGCCCCGCGCACCCTACTCATGCCATCATTTGGTTCCTAAAAAGTGTTGCTGCGCAGCCTTTCGCGCGTAGTTCGGACCTGCCAAGATAAATTGTCCTTACTGTACATGGGTAAAATGAGGTAGTACAATTCAAATTACTATACCTACAAATCTATGGTTCAATTTCCATTGTGATTGATCCAAGATTGATTGTTTGGGTATTTCTGTATTTTTTTGTTTTAGTTAGGTTTATTTTAAAATTTTATATTTGTTAATTTGCAGTCATTTTCATAGCATAAATAAATAGAGAACATCTTATGCAGTATAATCACAAAGAATGCCTCCAAAAGGAAAAGAAATTGCGGTAAAGGCAAATATTGCCAGACCTGTAATCAGCCAGTCAAGTCTACTTGCCATACCTGAAAATGTTTTGGAAGGTAGGTTCCGATTGTATCTACACCACTTACCTGTATCTATACAAGTGATCTACACCCATCTCCTATTATACCCAGAAACTTGCACAACCTAACTAGGTACTTACTCCTTCCTTCCACAGTTTATATTGTTCTGTTCCTTCCTTTCCATCTTTCATAAGTAACATTTGATCACATAAGTTGTGTCATGGAGACTTTCATTAGGTAGCTGAATGTTTATCAGGGTTCGAGGAGCGGCTACAGTGTGATATCGACTGGACACTCGTAGAGCGGGCTAGGCGACACCACCACAAAGTTTGTTCTCAAAAAGAAATCCCAACATTGCCATTTTCTAAAGCCCTAAAAAGAAAAATAGGAAAAAGCATTTTAGCAGGCTTCCTTGATGATGAATCGGGTATTTCTCTGGAACAGCAGTGGGAGTTAATACTGCCTACCACACAGTGGGACAACGAAAAGTTTTCCAACGAAGAAGAGCGGATTTGTTTCGAGAATGTGAATTGTATAACTGACAATATGGTGAAGCTCATCAAGAGAGCGGTCATGTTGAAAGATCGCGCAGTTCTGAGGAACGATTTAAAAAAAGTTGCCGTTTTAAGAGTTACTGATTCTCAGGTAAATAGAACTTTATAATAATAGCGAGCAACCCGCCCCGGCTTTGCACGGTTTTATTATACGTATAAACCTTCGTCTTGAATAACTCTATCTATTTAAAAAACCGCATCAAAATCCATTGCGTAGTTTTAAAGATTTAAGCATACATAGGGATATAGGGACAGAGAAAGCGACTTTGTTCTATACTAGACGGTGCAGTATCATCATCATTTATTATCTCATTTTAGATGACAGACCTTGATAGCGAAATAACAAAGTTTCAGAATCTAGTCAGTCTGAATTTATGTGGAAATTTTATTGAAAACCTAGATTCGAAGTTGTTGTGTCGTAATTTGAGAAGTTTGGAGCTTCAGGCCAATCGAGTGAAGAGTATCGATGGATTCGTCGAAAACTTGCCTACAACTCTGATATACCTGGGTCTCGCCAGAAATATGTTCAAAGATGGTTAGATATAATCGATAAAGTTTTAACAGATTTCAAGTTAGTATTTTCGTAAATCAAAACTGAAATACTTCTTTCAGGGAGTCAATTAGATAATTTCGGACGTCTACCGTATCAAATGACGGTGCTAGACCTGTCTGACAACGACATCTATGATTTAGAACCGTTACTAAACGCTTTAACAAAGCTGCCGAATTTGACCTCACTGCAGTTGGCTGGGAACCCCTGTTCGGTATGCTCTCCGTTTATTTAGTTTACAACACTTCGCATAGATGGCGGAACCTGTCTATTACATAGCTGCTTAAGGCCAGAATAATCTAAGCTAACTGCGCTCCGCGGCTTCGACCGCATGGAAATTTATTACTAAGTCAATTTCAGAAATTTATAGCAAGCTTCCTAGGGGTAGTTTCGTAAAAGTAAAAAATACGTGTTTAATTGTTTACTTTGCAGTTTACCGATTATTGAGTGAATCAAACCAAAATACAAATTTTACATATAAACTTTACTAACCTATTTAACCCCCTCAGTGGTTAAAATTTCCAAATTTTAATATCCTATGTGTTATTCTAGGTCCTAAATTATCTACAGAGGAAATTTCATTTAAATAATTCAAGTAGTTACGGAGATTACAACATTCACACAGACTTTCCCATTCATTATTATAATATTCTAAATAAGCAATTAAATTTTAATCGATCAGAAAGGTATTTTTTGTTTAGATTTATGACTTCGTTCCATCTATGTTGTATTATGATTAATATTATTTGGGATACCTACTGAAAGGTTCAAAACACGATTCTAGCAGAAATACATTTTATTCATAAAGCCAATTCATGATAACATATTCTTTATTTGTATGATTCATTTCATTGTCGATAATTGTATACCTACCTAAGTACACAAAGTACACATTATACCTAAGTACACATTATAATTATTTAAATATAACATTTTGTAATTTAAACATGATTATGCGAATCCGTGGTTACGGAACATAGAAAAGTACAGCACGCCCGCGGTGGGAGGCAGGTAGCGTATGAAGCCCACTGACTGCGCTGGACTAACCGGTAACCAGCCCTGTGAGTACTGAGAGTCTGTTCCTGAAATAAATGAAATGAATAAATGAAATGAAATAAATGTTTCTTCTTGTCTTTAGGTGAGCGCAGCGTATGCCCGTACAGTCATATCCAGACTGCCACTGCTGATGTGGCTGGATTACCGCGAAATCCTTCCATCGGACCGAATGGTGAATGTTTTTGAACCTCACCCGGATGACTTACGATCGGCGCAATTTTACTTCACCGTAGTTCGGGTCATGTCTACCGTGCAGCCTCCAAAGCCTGAAAAGGTGAGTACCTACTTTTAATAAAAAACAAGAATAATAATAATCAATAATCAATATCTTTATTTCTTTAGGCTTACAAAATAAGCACTTAGACAAGTCAAATTTAATTCGCCTCAATTTTTTGTCCACTAGTGGAAGAGGCGAAATAGAAACCACTAGCATGTGTAAAACTTATGTGTCTAATACATGTTTGCCTTATAAATAATTACATACTATTGTCGATGTGGAACTGAGCGACATCTGGCCAAGCACTAACGTCATTGATGTAATCATTTATGGAGTAATATGCCTTCTTGATAAGATTTAGTTTTATGTACTGTTTAAATCTACGAATAGAAAGTTCAGTTGCTTCAGATGGAAGCTTATTATAGAAGCGCACACAATTACCCATAAATGATTTCCCCAGTTTTCGTAATCTAAATGAAGGAATGTGTAATTTGTTCTTGTTTCGTGTATTTCTATTGTGAACATCACAATTTTTCAAAAAGTTACTCTTGTTTTTGTGTGTATACATTAAATTTTCATAAATATATTGCGAAATTACAGTTAAAATATTTATTTATTTAAATAATTCCCTCAATGAGTCACGTGGCTTTAATTTATAAATTGCACGCACCGCCCTTTTTTGAAGAACAAAGATAGTCTGAATATCAGCTGCCTGTCCCCACAGCAAAATACCATAAGACATAATACTATGGAAGTAACTATAATAAACTAACCTAGCTGTGACCTGATCAGTGAGATATCTAATTGTTCTCACTGCATATGCTGCTGAACTAAGCCTACCCGCGAGAGCATCAATTTGCGGTTGCCATTGAAGAGATGAATCAATATGCAACCCCAAGAATACAGTAGAGTCTACGAAGTGAACAATCTCATTATTTAACGTGATTTGAGTTGGGAGTTCTCTAACATTTGGTAACATGAATTTTATACATTTTGTTTTTTTAGCATTAAGTAACGGGTTATTGGCGGTAAACCAATTTAGTATTTGTGACAGCGAATTATTTACATCGTCAAAATTATATTTATTTCTGTCTACTTTAAAAATTAGTGAAGTATCATCAGCAAATAAGACTATATCACAAAGATCTTTTGCTAGAAAGGGAAGATCATTTACATAAAGTAAAAATAAAAAGGGACCTAATATTGAACCTTGAGGTACGCCTAATTCAATATTTGAGCCCGTAGATCTTTCTTTACCAACTTCTACTTTTTGAACTCTATCATATACCGGGTGTTACCAGACGACTACCGAAAAATAAGGGGGGTGGCAGAGGACCCCTAACCATCAACAAAAAAAAAATTCGCAGCCCGAAAAAAAAATTCTAGCCGAAGATAAAAATGTTTAAAGATTTTCAATTATTTTCGTAGCGAGCAACGGACACCGTACACTTAGTAACCTACTCTACTATGTAGATAGATAGATAACTCTTTATTATACTTGACACAAACAAAGAAGACCACACAAAGGAAGAAAAGAAAAACATACAATAATACTACATACTAAGACTAGGTATAAAGGGCGGACTTATCGCTAAAAGCGATCTCTTCCAGGCGACTTTGATGTAGGTATTACGTTGAAAAGATGTTAAAGTTAAAAGCTACCTATCAAGTTGGCTATCGGTAGATATTTTACCACTTACCTAATTACGCTGTAGCCTCGGTCGAATCAGAAATGGTTCAAACTGATCTCCTCCTTGTTCAAGGCTGAGCCTGTATTTAGTAGTAATAAGTACAGTTTTATGTGAAACCGTGACTCCACGACCTCTAAGTAACCTCGCTGCAGAGCGCGTCCCTACTCGGGGGTTTCTCTCTACGAGGTCTAAGACATGGTCGGTCATGCACTCTTGGGCGGAAAATGCGCAACGCTCTTGACGCATTTCCGAGAGCTCCATAGCACATGAGCAATAATGAGCATTTGTCCATACTCCCTCGCACTAAACATGTTTATAAAACACACCGAAATCACAGAAAGTAACTTCCACTATTTACATAAAGTACTCTAAGAATATGTACAGAAAAACTTTAAAAAAACACACAAACATACTAAAAATCAGTTTCAATAACAACAAAACAAAACAGTATTCGCAAATTTCCACAACGATCGCGCACGTTCGAATACTAAACACCGACTAAAAGACGAATAAAAATGAAGCAAGCAAGTCGCCGCCGCCGGCGGCGCCCGGCAACGCCGCGCGCCGCGGCGTTGCCAGGCTTCTCGTCCGACAAAGAAAAACACCGCTGCTGTTATAAACCTTATTATGACTAGATTGGAATAAGGTTTTCCTATACCAAAGCAGACTATTCAGTAATTAGTAAGGTTCAAAATGGGGCATACAAATTTTAACATCTTTATCACAGAATTATGAGATAGGTAGGTAATTTAATTTTTTTCGCGGGAATAAATACTACGACTAGTAAAAGGATTAATGAACGTTTCCAGCTAAAATTAACTTACCCTGGACCAAAAAGCACAGAATACATAATAGTAGTAAAACATCCCAAAGTTGCCTGGAGAGATCGAGAACTTTTAGCGATAAGGCCGCCCTTTATACTTTGTTGCAGTATTTTTGTTTTCTTTTCTTTCTTTGTGTGTTACCTAGGTTTAAGTACTATACCTACTAATAAAGAGTTTTCTATTCAATTCTAGTAGGTACAGGCTGCGGGTACAGGTAGGTAAAATGTAAATGATATCTTCAATTTTCTAATAGAAGAAGTGTTAGGAGGGGCTCGATCCTACAATCTTCAGATTGAAAATTGAGTGTATTATTTCTATGCCAAGTCGGCAAAATACAGACAACCACCAGCGCAGCGTGCAGCGCGGTAACTTACGTGCGTACCTAGCGTATGTATGTATGTATCTTGCGTAGATACCCATTTCGCTCGCGCAGTCGAGCGTTGTTGTTAGTGCGGGCGGCCATAAACAGCTGAGTTGAGGTCATTCACTTGCGTGCAATACATTACAACTTTTTTTTAATTTATTTGTTTTTGCTTTTAAAAATGATTTATTCGAGTTGATATGTTTTCTTAGTGTTGTACTGTGGGTGTGTAACTAGATAAAAAAATAAAAAAATTGAAAAAGGTGAATTTTTTTTTGCGTTTTTTTTTCGATAAATATGTTCAGAATCATGGTCTGATTGCTACCTTTCATTTTTCGACAGTAGTCTTTTTACACCCTGTATATAGATAAATATGATTTCATAAGATCCAGTGCCTTTTTCTTAATTCCATAATGTTTAAGTTTCTCAATTAATGTACTGTGATCCACACAGTCAAAAGCCTTAGAAAGGTCACAGAATACACCAATAGCGTTTTTGGCTTTATCCCAGGCCTCCAATATATGCCTTAACAGAACTGAACCAGCATCGGTTGTTGATCTACCCAAGAGAACCCACCTTTAAAAAAATCATTAAAATATAAGACATTTGTGCAAGTGGACACTTACCTGAAAAATAAAAAAAATCTATCACTGTGTAGGTAATTTATTTTATATTATGATGTCAATAAAAACCTTTTTATTTTTACTTTACTTTTATAATTATGCTAATTTTCCCGAACCTCTTTCATTTCCGTCTCCATAACGAAAAACATATTTAACGTAGATCTTCGTAGCTCGTGCTACGCTGCTATGCCACGATGTAGACGCTTTCATACAAAAGATTTCAACGCGACCCTGCTATAATTCCCCATAGCACCGACATTCATTCGCATAACGAGTTTCGGTTTCCAGCTTTCCTATTTCTTACTCTTCTAATTTTAAGTGTGGATTAAAGTGTGGGATTAAAGCATGGGATTAAAAAGCGTGGGACTAAAGTGTGGGATTAAAGCGTGGGATTAAAGTGTGGGATTCAAAAGCGTGGCATTAATACGGTCTTGGTTATTCAATCAACCAGCGAGAGGCATTCGCTTTAGAAAGGAAAACACTTTTGAAATGCTTCCTACAATCTGTTCCTTGCTAAATATCATAACGATCCGTTAAGCCGAGAGAAAAGGTAATAGATTTTAACAAACCTCGAAAGAATTTTGAGTAACTGACACACATATATTTATATTCTTTTTAAAGATATAACGGAACTTTCTGTGTTTTGTCATCAGGGGTGTACGGCTTTGTTTCATGTAGAACTAGAAATCCCCCTTCTGGACAGTCTCAGAAGAACATTTCTGATGTATCGGCGATGCGAGTCCCTGACAGAAATGTTGCCTGAGCCGGAAGACTACTGGCCCTTCGAACACGTATCGAACGTGGTCAGCAATCCCACCAACAATGGTAAGTGCTTAAACTCCTTATCAGGGGACCATTATTCGAATTCGGCATCATTTCATTATAAAATAAATAAATAAAAAATCGGTTTATTTCAGGCAAAAAAAAAGACCCATAGCACACAGCAAAAAAATAAAATTAAAATAAGGACCTACACAATATAAATTATAAAATTAAAGATTAAAATTAAAACTAAGATAGGTAAGTAGGTACCTATTTTCTATTTCCGTCCATATGGACAGAAATCCTCGAATCGAATAGTCAGAAACAGCCCTCAGGATGACGTTGTTGGAGCGACTCAGCCGACTCCAGAAGGCTGCTGGTCCGTCTTATAGCGAAGAAGTCTGGAACTCCCGCCTCAGAGAACGTGGTCGACGCACTGCAGTGTCTTGGCAGCCTCTTAAGGTTGTTCGATTCGTTCGATCATTCATACGTTTGTATTTTCCCAAATATGAGCGATGTGGACATAATTTAACAAATAAACAACTGTTTTTGGCTTTGTTATTCGTCATTATTTGCGGCAAATTGTGTTTGATTCATGAAAACACTCGGTATAATTAGAAATAACGTGAAAATTTTAGGCCATTTCTATCAATGCGTGAGTGAACACGGATAGTGTCGTACGCCCGCTTACTTGAACATTTGAGTGTGATGGCGGCGACGGAATCGCCATCTGTGTGCTATCTAAAGAATCATCTAATAATACCATAGTCTACCGTTCTCAAAGGGTTTTTCCATCGTCCAAGTATTTATTCCTATCTATTTTTGCTGCATGTCAAATAAGATCTAGGAAGCCTACGTTCCGTTTCCATGACAACAATAAATGACACTATGTAAACAGATAAAATGTTTGCTTATAGATACCAGTTTAGAGAGTTTAACGCTGGGGCCACACTACCTTACCGTCTACCGGGCTGTTACCGCAATAATTATGACATTAAATTACCGTTTAAATTACTGCATGACCTGGTGTGGTTACACTAGAGTTTACCTAGATATGTCAATAAATAAGGCGGTAAAAATATCACGTGCGTCGCCGGTGAGCTCATATTGCACACTGGACAAACGGTAGTGGCCACAAACGCATTAATTACTGCGGTAATCTTCTTTGATGTGCGAAAAAAGACCGCCGCCGGAGCTATTGTCTACCGCTGTTTGCCATATTGATTGGCATTGTAAAATTATGGCCATAAATCGTGGTTACACCTAGGTGCTGTATAAGTTATAATTAAAATAATTATCGGCATATCACGGTAGTGTGGCCCCAGCATCAGACGTGTCAGATTGTATGCAAAGCATTTCGATCATTCATCAGCGACAACCGATGAACCGCAGTGGGCGAAGGTCCGCCTGCGACCGGTTGTGGGTTCGATTCCCGTGTCGGAAAAAATTGTGTACGATCTACAGAAATTGAACATGAAATTGTTCCGTTGGTCTGGGTGTTTTCTATGTATTTATAAAAAATAATCTATCTATGTAATGTATTGTATTAAGTTTATCAGTCAACTAGTACCCATAATACGAGCTTTGCTCACCTTGGGGCTAGTTGATGCTGTGTGGACTGTCCGGAATTATATATATTTTTTTTTTATTGGACTAATCGTAACTTTTTACAGAGAGCCAAAACAAAATTTTGAACATGATTTTTTTGAAAAGTTAAAGTTTTTCTTTTTTAATATTAAAACATCATTGTTTTCGTAATTTTTTGCTCTATTTTTTAAAATAATGGTCGCTGTTATAGCTATCACCCAACTTGATAAAAACTACAAAAGCCCATTTTGCATTAAAATTTTGAAGCAAAGTTAAGATAATTATCCCAATAAAAAGAAATAAATATTTAAATTAAACTAGCTTTATGAAATGTTCTCAAAAGAAAATATACTTTATCAGAAATAAAATCATTTTCTAAATTTTTGAAATGTGGCCGTTTTGCATTCAATAAGCGATTTGTAAAAATACCTGAACTTAGCTGGCGTAAGAGCTAAAATAAAATAAAAATCAGTTGGTGTTGATAGTACATAATTGTTTCTTTTTATTTTTGTCATACCGTTAGAAACGAGGTCAGGACCCTTTGTGGGATGTACCTACGCAGAACAGTCTACCAAAGTTTTATATAACAATCAAATAGACTTAGGAAGGCTTACAATAAGTAATTTATGACAAATATGAATTTGTTTGTACTAGGTCTATGACATTGTTCAAAATATAAAGAATAAAAATGATAAAAATCAAAAATTTTGGTAGTGTTGAAGGGATTCGAGCCCGTACTAACGGGATGTATCAAAATTTTGTGGATATTTTATTTTCAAAAAGCAAAAAGTAAATTAAATTTTCGGTGGTTTCGAACCCAGGTACGACTATACATCGTCGCACCCACCCGACTGTTCAAACCGCTAGTCCAAAGTGAGTTATTGAAATACTGTGAAAATTTGTATTACTTTTAATCTTTTATAAGTGGTCGTAAAATCGGAGCTAAAATACCTAAGTACACAAAGAACAGAGTCAAAAAAAGTGGAGACTTCCTTACGCTAATAATTTTAATGTAATTTTATTATAAAATTGGAACAACTTTCACAGTGAGTACATTTAAAATTAATGATTGTTATTGTGAACTTATTCAATTTATTTGTCAATTCCAATGATTTAACGAAATTAATAAATAGCATGAAAAGTATTTTTTTTTTACCTATGATTTGTAAGATATTCTTTGGCTAATAAGCTAGTTTGTAAATAACATTACCCTCTGCGCCTTTTTACTTAAATTGTTCAAAACGATAAAAGAAAATTACCTCCAATTTTTTTAAAATGTAAATAGAGCCTGTTTTTATTCTTAAAAAAAACAAGAGTCGAAAATTAGTTCGTTAACTAGTGGTTTTATTGAATTAATTTTAGATGTAATTTAGTAATGTCCCGAAAACGGAAATATTGGTCCGAAAAATATTTAGTCCTAAGGCGTCTCCAATTATCTCTGTTATTTTTCGAACAGTAGTTATTTTAGTTCCACTGAATTTATAGGGTTTGCCTGTAGCGGCAGATCACTCACACAGGCAAGATCTTTTTTGTGTGAGTGACTCGTAGCGGCCGATCACTCACACAGGCAAAATCTTTTTTGCTCTTCCCAAATACAAGCTCCATAGATGCTTTCAACACTTGAAAAATTGCTTGGTACATAAAAAACAACATCCCATTTGCGGCAAATATATTACAATTAAACAATTATGCACAATTTAATAAGAAAATAGGGAAAAACTTCAACATAGAAAATCAGCGCCATCTAATAGCGGAGCTATGCTTAGTCCTGGACCAGAAATCACCTTAAGGGCCCGGTATGCGTTATTATACTGGACCCTTATTATAGGTATCATAATATTATAGGGCATTATTATAGGTATTTATATCTATTATAAGTAGGTAATTTGTCACATAAGTATTCGATATAATAAATATTTTTCTACGTATCAAAAACATTATAGTTCATAGTTCATTTATTGGTAATAGAAAAATATTACATTTTTTTATGTATAAATTAATATTTTATGTAAAAATTAATATATATATATATATATAAAATATATAATATATATTATAATATTAATTTTTGATGACGTTGAGTTTTGGAAATATTAATGCTAGATGCATTAATTACTTTACTCTGCAATGAGTAGGTACCCTTGGGATACGTGTCACAGCAATAGCTAACGCAATGAATTTCTGTCGTGTTAGAGGTGTTCGGAGAGCAATCGGCGCACGAGTCTGACATCTACAAAGTATTGGAGGAGAAGAGCTCACGAATCATACAGAACTACACCACATTCCAAAGCAACAAGATTCCCTGGAGCAAAGTGATGAACTTCAACGATCCGACGATCAGGATATTCTGTCCGGACCTCGTGGCTCTGAGAGACACCTTCAGAACTGTGGTCACGGTGCGGCTGGTTTACACCTTGGTACGGACATTACATTGATTGCCTCGTTCGGTAGCCGGGCTTACGCGCCCCGCTTACTATTTAATGAAAGACTTTATTGCAACAGGGTTGCATTACATTAATTTATTTGATTTTATTTTAAATGTCTGCTGTGTGCTGTGCATACTCAATGTTACATGAAGTAATGTACATTAATCGTTATTTAAGTCACCAATCAAACTCAATTCTCGAACAATGTTGCCAATAAATACCTAATCTGAATCTGATATTTTATCATAAATCAAATATGTCACAAATGGCTTCCCTTCTTACAAAATTATACTTCATTTCATATATATGTAAGACTAGCTGGTGCCCGCGACTTCGTCTGCGCATGATTAGTATTTCGAGAACTCGATATTTTACTTGCGTAATTCCCTTTCTCGTGGGATTTTCGGGATAAAATAAAGCCTATGTGTTATTCCGAGGCTTCCGTCATTTGGGACCACTAGAAAAGGGACCGCGGTCCCTTTCGCCGGATTGATTTAATTTTATTATTTTTCTTCTGTCAAAAGGGACCACAAACCACCTGACGTAAATTGTACAGTCGTCGTCAGATAAGTACAGATCTTTATTGGATCATTATTTGAAATTTGAAATTGTTAAGTAGTAGGTACCTAGTTAGTTCATAATTATCAGAAGTATATCCTCCATATATACTTATTATAATATTTTTTGTGTGTTGTGTAGGTACACTTGTATAAAAATTATGACTATCAAATTAACTTACTTGCATCATAATATAAATTTATTCGATATGCCTACCAGGCGTGGATTTACTCCATGCACTTAGCGACAGATTTAGACAACTATTACCGTGCACAACCGTGCAGGTAAGTTTATAACAAATGCTACTCTAAGTCTCTAACCCCCGCATATTTCGCCTGCCGTTCTCAAGGTTATGGAGCCCTTTTGTTTAAAACGGGAATTTGCATCGCTTGGTGACTCGCTCAGCCAATCACTGTTAAGGAGCTTATCAGTTTAAAAAGTCAAGATGTTTTGTTGCTTTGGACAGTTTGTTGTTAGATGGTTATTACTGTTATTAGACACTGTTCTGAACGTTTGTTGGTGATGTGAGTGAGCAGCTGAGCTTAAAATATGTAGATTTCAGGTATGTAGTACACTTTTTGTACCTATTTATTTAAGTATAGACTTAATTGAAGTTAAGTATTTTCCTAGGGTTTCTTTTTGTTGTTATAGTTTTATTCATGTTTTAAAAATATTAAAATTCTTTTTATGTATCATATAAAATTGTTGTTTACTGTGATTGTTGTTTATAGTTTGTTGATTATTTTTATAGAGCCTAGGTGTGATTTATCATTTTGTTTTTATTACATTTCAAAGTAAACGTGTTAAAAATTATTAGAAATTACGATGAAGACCAAGTAGTTGTGATTGTTGTTTAATAGTATGTTGATTATTTTATAGTAGGTATGATTAACAAAGACGATTTTAACCAAAAGTGATTTTTTACTGTGATTGTTTTACATAATTTGTTGATTATTTTTATAGAGCCTAGGTAGGTGTGATTTATTATTTTATGGTAGGTGTGATTTATCATTTTATTTTTATATCATTTTAAAGAACAAAGACGAATACAAAAAGTGTTGCAATTTAATTAGCTATTAGAAATTACGATATTATGATAACAAACACTCTAATATTATTATTAGAGTGTTTGTTATGTTATTACATATATTAAAATAAGATGTTAAAACAAAAAAATATTTTTTAATCGTAAGCTATTTAACAGATAAGACTGATTGTTGTTATTTGTCTGTAGTACTTTGACTTATTTTGAAAAGAAAAAGACTTTGTATGTTTCTATTTTTATTAACTAGGTACATTTTAGTACTAAAACAAATTTTCCTTTAATAATTGTTACTAATTTGATTTTTTAAATAAATAATACCTTCAATCAAAGAGTTTGCCTTTTCCTTTGACTGTACCTTATTTCTCTTGAACAATAGATTTTATCAATAATTTCGAGAGCGGTCCCTTTTGACGGAAGAAAAATAATAAAATTAAATCAATCCGGCGAAAGGGACCGCGGTCCCTTTTCTTGTGGTCCCAAATGACGGAAGCCTCGTTATTCCAGCTTATAATCTATCTCTGTGCCAAATTTCATCCAGATCCGTTTAGCAGTTTTTGCGTGAAAGAGTAACAAACATCCATTCATCTATCAATCTATCCATCCATCTATCCATTCATACTTACAAACTTACGCGTTTATCAGTTCAATTCAGTTTGGTTCCCCTGGGCTATACGGGTTTTAAAAATTTCTGAATTCCGGGATAAAATGTATCCCATGTCCAATCGTCCCGAGTTCCATTCGAATTCATTCTCTTCCGTCGTGATGCGGGGTTAAAGAATTTTTCTTTCACCCTCTCTCCCAGGGGAACCTTACCGAATTCCGGGATAAAAAGTTTCCCATGTCCTTCCTTGTAGTATGAACTCAAATCGTCCCGAGTTTCATTCCAACTCATTCAGTAGTTTCGGCGTGATGCGCGGTAAAGGATTTTTACTTTCATACCCTCTCCCATGAGAACCTTACTGAATTCCGGGATAAAAAGTATTCTATGTCCTTCCTCGTAGTATGACCTATAATCATGCCGAGTTTCATTTCAATCCATCAAGTAGTTTCGGCGTGATGCGCGTTTACGATACAGACAGATAGACAGACAGACATGAATGAAAAAAAATACAGTTTTGGAGTATCGACAATAGAGTGCCCTCCAAAAAAAATTTAAAAATATCTTCAATGTACAGATTTGGACCTGTCAGTTTTATTAAAAGAATAGATATACTACTCTGTCAAGAAAGTACCGGGAAAAGATCAATAATACACAAAATGTTTGTTATTCATCCAAATTTATTTTATCACCTTCAAAGTATGCTCTTTCAGAAACGATACACTTACGCCAACGAATTATCCAATCATCAAAACATTTTTTAAACGCTGTTTCCGGAATTGAGTTCAGTTCTCGCCGCGAATTCTCCTTTATGTCTTGTACCGATTGAAAACGGGTGCCACGAAGTGGTATGTAATTTGAGTTTAGGAAAAAGAAAGAAGTCCGCCGGAGCCATATCTGGTGAATATGGTGGTTGCTCGATGGTATTTGTTGAGTGTTTGGTCTAAAATTCGGTCACAATGATGGCCTTGTGCGAAGGCGCATTATCGAAAATTCAGGTCTTTTGGGACTAGTCGAGCGGCAACATGTTTCATACCCAAGTGATTATTTAAAATGGTACGGATCGACTCGTGAGATACAGAAAGTTGGGCGGCTATCTCTCGCAAAGTTGAATGAGGATTTTCAGTCACTGTTTCCTTCACTTTTGCGATGTTAACTTCAATTGCAGACGTTGATGGCCTACCAGAGCGAGGCAAATCTTCCATCACATCTCGACCGCTTTTGAACGCTTTGTACCACTCATAAGCACGTGTTTTTGATAAAGTCGATTCACCGAAAGCCTTCTGTAACATTTTCAGTGACTCCGAACACGAAATTCCATTGGCGATGCAAAACTTAAGACAAACTCTTTGTTCGATGTTTTTGTCCATTGTGAAATTCGCAATACACACTAGATATGATGTAACTAAAAACAGCACTGTATTTAATATAAATAACAGATGCAACTCAAACTCCGCGCCAAAATGGCAAACAGTTGTGCCAACCTAACAACAACAAAAAAAACAAAAATTTGAATTTGGAACCATAAACAAATCATCCATTCCCGATACTTTTTTGACTGAATGTACCTCCAAATTTTGCACATAAACGAGTCCGAAACAGGGTTTTTGTTTTTTACGAATATCTACGGGCTGTAAAAGTGCTAAGTACGTACCTACTTATAAGCTGGGTTACGATAGATCTACAGAATCAAAATATTTCAGGCGACAGCATCGAAGCCAGTGAGCAAGAAAAGCATGGTGTTCCACAAGCCGGGCGGCGAGCAGAAGCAGGTGGTGCTGGCGGAGATGCGCTGCCCGCTGCGGAGCGTGGACTGGAGCCAGCCTGCGCAGTACTTCCACTGGGACGACTCGCTCAACACGGACCAAGCAATACACTGGGGAGACGGTGATTTGTCGGTAAAATATAAACAAATTATTGCCGGCTTATGGATTTTTTTATACTGTTTTAATGTTTATTTTCATTTAATGAGGTTGTATTCACTTGCATGCCGCTGCAGATTGTAGACAAGAATCGATTCTTTGAAGGCTTAGAGCTCAGAGAGCAACTGATCTTTTGTTTACCTCAGATCCTTCAATACGTTCAAGGAAGTGCAAAACCAGTAAAATCAAGGAACGATGGGGAAAACGCCATACCAATAAAGCAAGAAATTCCCGACAACTTAACATGCCATTTTTGTTTTGGGATTGAAACTTTAAAATAAAACGTTTTTGTAACTATTGACGAACGAAATATATGTGTGATTATTATGATAGTTATCAGTTTTATTTAATTTGGTCTAGCGAGCAATTCATCTTAGAGGAGCGGCCGGTGCATGCACCAGCCGGTCGAAAATGTTTTAACCCGTCACCCATCTGTCAAATAGGGGTAGAAAATACGCACAAAACAATATCACACGTCCCGCACCGAGCGCCATTCAAAATTGCGGCACGCTTCAGAGAAATGCTCATAAAAAAATAACTAGGCCCCATAGCTAAGTTCTGTAATGGCATTTGGCTTCCTAAATAATTTATCTTTATGTGTTTATTACTTCTGTAAGCTTACATTTACTAATAACAATAACAAAAACATAATAAATGCGTGACTTTTTCAGAACCATATTTTGGCAACAAAACAAATCATAATTGCATGGAAATATAAAAGAATAGCATGAAAATAATCTATAAATAATATTTCAATGATAAACAAGAGCTGTGCTATGAAAAAACATTAAATTGGCTTTCTCTCGAGAGGCGTCCGCTGGCTATAAGCACAGCTACATTTTAAATCAAGCTATATTTTAAATCAGTAGTCTTCGTACACAAGATTCCGTCATCATGTTTGTAGTACCATACTTGGGACTTATTATAACCTATGTTTAAACTTTTAAATAACTAGTCTAATCTACTCTTACCTCTAGTAAGGTAAGTCAAGGTTGTCTGGAAGAGATAGCTCTTCAGCAATAAGACCGCCAATTGTCACTTAAGTAGTGTAAATAGTTTTATTGTATATTGTTATTGTTATTTAAGTGTGCGATGAAGTGAATTACGGAAGCCACAGACGACGGTTCTAAAAAAAAACCAAAAACTTTTAAACTAATATATTAAGTTAAGAAATTACAATGATCGTAACTTATAACTAAAGAAGCTACATTCGGTCGATGTGATTACCAAGTATAGAATGACGACGTGACCGGAACGCTGTTAGGGCACGTTGAGGGAAAGACGTCATTGCTGACTCTGCAGTCGATCGACACAATGGATGTTGCAACGCGAGCCACGGGTGCAGATTAGGTGCATAGTTCGTATGTAACAAGTGTTTTATATATCTATCTAGTACGTAGTAGTAAGTATTACCTATTTATTTTTATAAACTTGTACCATAGCCACAAAATGTTATTTAAGAGATGATATATTTCATTGCGACACTATAATCAATGACCATCAGAATAACAATTTAAGTGGGCGCATCCTGGACGAGTCGAGTTGGAGATCAGTAGTGTGTGGGCAGGGCAAGGCGATGGGCGGGCCAGGGCCGGAGCGGTGGGGCAGCCAGGCCGAGTACCTGCTATCGTGTCTGGGGTACGCGGTGGGCATCGGGAACATCTGGCGGTTCCCTTACCTGTGCTACCGGAATGGCGGAGGTGAGTCCACACCTGTAGGGTGTGCTTTTCTATGCCACTTTGGTGTTGCTATCATTTAAGTCGCAAAGAGGAGGTACAATACGTCACCACTTATTTTATCACATTACTAGCGACCCGCTCCGGCTTCGCACGGTTTTATGATGCGTATAAAACTTCTTCTTGAATTACACTATCTATTTAAAAAACCGCATCAAAATCCGTTGCGTAGTTTTAAAGATTTAAGCGTTCAAAGGGACATTATGACATAGGGACAGAGAGAGCGACTTTATTTTATACTATGTAGTGATAGTGTTTCGTTATAGAAAGGAATTTCCTAAAAAACGTTCTGATTGTTATACTTATCGTAAGCTTTTCTTTAATGCAAATGCAGTAGTTTTGTATTGTGTTTAAGAAATTCCTTTGTTTAACGTAATAATATGGAAAAATAAGTGATGGCGCTAGTATCCCGCTGTTTGCACCTTAAGCTTTTAGCGAATGTTTTTTTAAAAATCGAGCCCGTAATTTTTCAATAATAATTGTAACATATTCGGAAATTATTTATGTTGTTTTAAAAAACTCGCCATTCACAATGTGTTGTTTATTTATTATCGTATCTTTGATTATCAAATTTGTATTTTTTACAAAAACGTCAAATTTCACGTATCAATAAATATACCTACCTTTTTCAATTCATCTAAGTTATTAGCCGACTTCAAAAAAGGAAATCTCAATTCAACTGCATTTTTTATGTTTCTTGCCTACTCATAATTTTTGGAATTGGTGAACCGATTTTAATGATTTGAAAGCTGGTGCTCCTCATGACGATAAAGATTTTTCCATTATTTTTTTATTAATCCTTAGTAAAGAGTTTTTAAACTAATATCTGCTAATAAAAAAAACTAGTGGTAAGATATTGATCAAATCTTAAAGTAGAAAACAGTTATGATGAATAAGACTCACAAAAATGATATATATAGTTACCCAGTGGAATTGAGAGTCTCCTCTTCTTTTTGATGTTGTTTTAAAATCTACGACATAACATTTATTCTCAAAGTTGTTACAGTAATAGTCCGGTCAATTTAGACATCCAAGGTTACAAAAAAACGACTGGGCTGCAATATTCAGCCCAGTCGTTTTTTTGTAACCTTGGATGTCTTAGGACATTGTTCAATACCCTATAATAAACTACAATTTTTGTCTGAGCTAAATTTATGATAAAACTTTCCGTTTTGCTGAAAATCGCAAAAAACCCGTTTTTATGACCTTTGACCCCGAGTACCTACATTTTTTTGCACGTGCCGGATCGATGAGGACTTTTCACATTTCCTTTATAATTAAAGTGTATTGAACAATCCTACCAATATTCAAACTAGTCGGTTTTTTTTTCCCACCAAGGTGGCAAACTAGCATGCGGCCCGTCTGATATTTTGGAACCTCACCCCTATTTTTTTGTCTAATTTAACCGGACTATAAATATTTCACTGTTTTTCTGTTTCCAGGAGCCTTTTTGATCCCTTATTTCCTGACGTTGTTCATCTGCGGCATCCCCTTGGTTTACCTGGAAACAACCCTGGGACAGTTTGCTAGCGCGGGGTGCATCTCAGTCTTCAACATTAATCCTTTATTTAAAGGTAAATTTACTTTGCCTAAAGTCATAACATAATGTAATACAACATTATTTAATCACCAAGGAAAATATAATCCAATAAACCAAACACAAGTTGCCATCAACAAAGAAGACAAGTTAATTATCAATTATTAGAAACAATATAGAACTAAAGTACAAAAAGAAATAAAACTAGTGTATTATTATAAGTACAATTGAACAATAAAGCAGCCTGCAGACGTTTCCAAAACAGTCTAGTGGTAGCTCAACTGATCCTTATCAATATACCAATCGAAAGCGTCCCCAAGACGCTGGCTGCATTAACTCTATGCCAATGCTGATGCGCTGAGCCAGATATTCACCAGCTCTCGGGTCACGCGTCGCATCGACCAGACGCTCAGATAATTTTAATATATTTTCAACATTAATTTCATTTTTTTATAAAGAAGCACCGTTCCTGTGTGGTCGTAGTTAAAATAAATGTAATTAAATGCAATAATGTGTTTTTCCGTAGGAGCCGGATACGCGACAGTTGTTCTGAATGTGATCTCGATAACGTACTTCTCCGCCATCATGTCGTATCCAATACTCTACATGTATCACTCGATGCAGTCGCCTCTCCCCTGGCAGACGTGCGGCAACGCCTGGAACACGGACAAATGCGTGGAGGTACTGCTTTAAACTATACTTTTTATAGAAAACTAGCGACCGGCTTCGCACGGTTTTATTATACGTATAAACCTACCTCTTGAATCACTCTATCTATTAAAAAAAATCGCATCAAAATCCGTTGCGTAGTTTTAAAGATTTAAGCAGTCAAAGGGACATTATTTATACTATGTAGTGATAACTTTACCTTTATTATTTTTAGTCAATGCAACAAAACATAAGTAAATCAGTATATCAATATTAAAGGAGGCCTTCTCACAATCAATTCACATTACTTTTTAACATTTTTTTGGACTGTCGATACTCAAAGCTCTACAATCACGACAGCTACAAACAATACATGTTTCAGATCACTCAGAACCGTAGTATCATTACTTCAAATGGATCTGTTACTACTCCCGAGGATGAATTTTTCCAGTAAGTCTTTTTACTTCTACCTACAGACTTAACAAGTCTTTGATAAAACTTTGCTTATAGCAATTTATAACAACATCAACACGTGGTGATCGATACTTATTTTATTTGAAAAACCAGTATTTGCCCAAGGTTTCGCACGAGTAATCAATAATCAATAATCAAAATCTTTATTTCTTTAGGCTTACAAAATAAGCACTTAGACAAGTCAAATTTAATTTAATTCGCCTCAATTTTTTGTCCACTAGTGGAAGAGGCGAAATAGAAACCACTAGCATGTGTATAACTTATGTGTCTAATACATGTTTGCCTTATAAATAATTACATACTATTGTCGATGTGGAACTGAGCGACATCTGGCCAAGCACTAACGTCATTGATGTAATCATTTATGGAGTAATATGCCTTCCTGATAAGATTTAGTTTTATGTACTGTTTAAATCTACGAATAGAAAGTTCAGTTGCTTCAGATGGAAGCTTATTATAGAAGCGCACACAATTACCCATAAATGATTTCCCCAGTTTCCGTAATCTAAATGAAGGAATGTGTAATTTGTTCTTGTTTCGTGTATTTCTATTGTGAACATCACAATTTTTCAAAAAGTTACTTTTGTTTTTGTGTGTATACATTAAATTTTCATAAATATATTGCGAAATTACAGTTAAAATATTTATTTCTTTAAATAATTCCCTCAAGGAGTCACGTGGCTTTAATTTATAAATTGCACGCACCGCCCTTTTTTGAAGAACAAAGATAGTCTGAATATCAGCTGCCTGTCCCCAAAGCAAAATACCATAAGACATAATACTATGGAAGTAACTATAATAAACTAACCTAGCTGTGTCCTGATCAGTGAGATATCTAATTGTTCTCACTGCATAGGCTGCTGAACTAAGCCTACCCGCGAGAGCATCAATTTGCGGTTGCCATTGAAGAGTTGAATCAATATACAACCCCAAGAATACAGTAGAGTCAACGAAGTGAATAATCTCATTATTTAACTTGATTTGAGTTGGGAGTTCTCTAACATTTGGTAACATGAATTTTATACATTTTGTTTTTTTAGCATTAAGTAAGAGGTTATTGGCGGTAAACCAATTTAGTATCTTTGACAGCGAATTATTTACATCGTCAAAATTATGTTTATTTCTGTCAACTTTAAAAATTAGTGAAGTATCATCAGCAAATAAAACTATATCACAAAGATCTTTTGCTAAAAAGGGAAGATCATTTACATATACTAAAAATAAAAAGGGACCTAATATAGATCCTTGGGGGACGCCTAATTCAATTTTTGAGCCCGTAGATCTTTCTTTACCAACGTCTACTTTTTGAACTCTATCAGATAAATATGATTGCATAAGATCCAGTGCCTTGTTGTTTATTCCATAGTGTTTCAGTTTCTCAATTAATGTACTATGATCCACACAGAGTGGTTTCTATGAAAACATTTAAAGTCTATTTGTATCCCATGGGTGACTGATTGACTAGATGAAAGTAGCCTATGTGTTATTCCAGGGATAGAACTCCGTTAATTAAAAATTTCTGCCCGATCAGGGGCCTTATTATGTAACTCAAATGGCAATCGGGATCGACTTCATTTTTGACAGCTAGTCCAGTTTAATGCCATATGCCTTTGACAATACCGAATACATTCTGACTGCGTCGACCGCTGGTAATCGATTTCAAGTTACAATACGGCAGCACTGCAGTACTTTTTGCGTGAAAGAGTAACAAACATCCATTCTTCCATACAATCTTTCGCGTTTATAATATACTAGCGACCCGCCCCGGCTTCGCGCGGTTTTATTATACATATAAACCTACCTCTTGAATCACTCTATCTATTAAAAAAAACCGCATCAAAGTCCGTTGCGTAGTTTTAAAGATTTCAGTGTTCAAAGGGACATAGAGAAATAGGGACACAGAAAGCGACTTTGTTTTATACTATATAGTGAAGTATATTAGTCGGATGCATTCGCTGTACTATTTCAGCATCCGCCTGCTGCACATGTCCCCCGGCATCGATGAGATCGGCGGCATCGTGTGGCCCGTGCTGTGGGCTAACGTGCTGTGCTGGATCCTCGTCTACCTCTGCATCTGCAACGGAGTCAAGAGCGTCGGAAAGGTCACTCTTATCACATAACTGCAGTATTTGTCTTTACTTGGCGTTGCGCCATTACTTGAGAGTATCACCACCTACTCCATATCGAGTGTTAAACTCTTACGGCCTTACCACAAAAAAAGTTACGATTTAGACACGTGTTTGACAGTTGTTTAATATGGTTTTGTGGGGTGACTTTTGCTAAACAACTGTTAAATACGTGTCTAAGTAGTGATTTTGTTTTTTGTGGTAAAGCTGTTAATGATTTGTTAATTCGTCAATATCCATATATGCATTAAACAATAGGTTAGAATGCTGGACAATTCACACAGCCGCGAGCTAAGCGAGACCTAGTTTTATGGGTACTCGATAACTTTGGAAGTACAAACATATAAAAATCATTTATTTCAACAAAGACAAAAAACACAATGCGTTATACTTCAAAATAGATATTTTTACTAAACATAGAAAACATCTGGAACAAATATCTGCATTTGCCCGAGGCGGGAATTGAACTCGCTACCTCCTGCGTTGCTGGACCTTCACCAGCAGTTTATTGAATTAATTTTGAGTTTACATTTGTCTAATTTGTTATTATAATTGTGTCCTCAGATCGTGTACTTCACAGTTATATTTCCGTACGTGGTGCTCTGCATACTACTAGTGCGAGGCCTGACTTTGCCTGGAGCTTCTAAAGGCATTTGGTTCTACATTGTTCCCGATTGGGAGCAGTTGGCAAAACCGAAGGTATACATTTTAAGGACATGTATTATTAAACTAAATAATAAGATATAGTATGTGCGTATATCGATACAGTGTAGGTACTCTGGTTGCTTTATCAAAATCAAAGTGCTTTATTTCCTTTAGACCTTACAGGACTCTTGGACACGTCACAATTATAATGTGTGGTCTCGTTGTGACAGGTGTGGGCAGACGCCGCCACTCAGATCTTCTACTCCCTGGGGCCGGGCTGGGGCGGGCTGGTCGGAATGGCTAGCTTCAATAGATTCAACTACAAGAACCTGCGGTAAAGCATGGAAACTGTCGCATGTTTACCTGTTTCAATTTAATAAGTTGTAGAAAAGTACTTACCAGAAAAGTGCGTACCAGTTTCTTATTTGCTCTCAATACGTGACGCACTATTCTGTGATTTCTGTGTGAAAATGTCCTGCCACTATTCGATGCCGAAACAGATTTGGGTCATCATCTTAACTCATCTGGAACTTGTTGTTCATTTGATTCATTCGTAAGATCTCATTACTTATTTGGTTGTGTGGTTCCAGGTCATCAATAATAATTCCTCTAGTGAACAGCGGCACGAGTATCTGGGCAGGTTTCGTAGTGTTCTCGGTGCTGGGGTTCGCGGCGGAGCGAGCCGGCGTGTCGGTCAGCGAGGTGGCGACCGCCGGGCCGGGGCTGGCCTTCGTCACCTACCCGGCTGCCGTCGCCATGATGCCGGCGCCCAATCTCTGGGCTATCACCTTCTTTATTATGCTCTTCTTCCTTGGCATCGATACCATGGTAACTGTTCTTTTTGATAATTTTCGTAACAGTAATGCGAGTATTGCATGATATTTAGGTATATCAGAATAAGATTAAGAAATTAACATGTTAATTTATTTTGCATAAATATACAGGGTTATAGGTATCTAAGGATTAACCTCTTACAGGCGACTTTGGTGAATCAAGACTTAACAAGTTATGTTCTATGACTTTTGCCAAAACGTAATACATCTCAAAAGTTGTTAGTCTTGATTTACCCATGTCGCCTTTTCGAGGTTAATCATTAAACACCTATAACCCTGTATAAAGATATATATCTTGCCCTTTTACAGTTTGTCACTATTGAAGCAGTGATAACAGGAGTATTAGATGAATTCCCAAAACTAAAGAAGAAGAAGCGACTGATCACTTTCCTGACATGCGTGGCGCTTTTCTTGCTCTCAATCATCTGCAACACTGAGGTAATGTTCATTCAGCGGCTGTTGATAGTAAGGTACAGCTGGAGTGAACCTACAGACTGCAACATAGTATTTTTTAACACACAATCTTTGACCGCAGAGATCTCTGGCGCCTTGCTGCCATGCGTTTATATTATGTTCCTATTCATCGACAAATATGTAGTTCTCCTTTAGTTGCCAGCTGACGGTACCATGTAGACGGCGATTGAACGTCGCTTGCGTGACAAAAGCTCTTCAAAAGTTCTCATGCATGATTGTTAGCTCTAATACTAACATAATTGAGCATTTGGTTTTTAATAAAATTGCCTGATAACGTTGTTATGAGCTTTTTTCAGCTAGCTGTTTACGAGCTGAGTTTTTAACACCTACTAGGACTTGAATGTCTAAACCACGTCATAAAACTTTTACTGTTCCGTGGGTATTCACTCGAGGTCATGGAGCTCAATAATACTAACGGTCACCATCATTATCATCCACCTTAACATGTCCAGTGTTTACGACATAGCCTTTTTAAGAAATCGTAATATCGAGAGTATACTATAGCGACCTCAAGCGTGACGTGCGCTGAACTACAAATGAAACAACAAAAATTCTGAGTGCAAAATAGATCACGTGACCAAATAATCCTAGATCGCGCAAACGCTGGTTTCAACAACAGCTGTCAGACATCAACTGTCGGTCGAAAGACCCCGAGCACGTAGACCAGTTGGGCCGACCCGGTACAGGGAAGATCTTTTCCTGTAATGTAACCATTTGGGGGAATACCACCTTTACCCGCAAATATACTATAACTAGCGACCCGCCCCGGCTTCGCACGGTTTTATTATACGTATAAACCTTCCTCTTGAATCACTATCTATGAAAAAAACCGCATCAAAATCCGTTGCGTAGTTTAAAATATTTAAGCAGTCAAAGGGACATAGGGAAATAGGGGCAGAAAAAGCGACTTTGTTTTATATTATGTAGTGAGTAGTGATAGTGATATTAGAGTATTACAATTACAACATACATACCGGATATATATGTTCTCCGGTGCCATCACGACCCACACTCGATTGCCTCACAGCTCCATGACATTTGCAGGGAGGGCTCCATGTCCTCGGTCTGCTGGACGGCCACGTGGCCATCGCCGCGGTGCCGCTGGTGTGCTCACTGGAGCTGATCGCGGCGGGGTACACGTACGGCGCCGAGCGGCTGAGCGGCGACGTGCTCTTCATGACGGGGCAGCCGCTGGCCAGGGGCTGGCTGATCCTGTGGAAGTACATCCTGCCGGCGCTGCTGGTGGTGAGTTGTTACTACTATAGGTGCCTAAAACTTAGGAGCTAATAGGTCATTTAACGAAAAGTGTGATTGATTTGAATGAGGAGGGATATAAGGGGAGAGTATAAATAAAACATACCTAATTAAGTAACTACATATCTTCATAATATTATATTATGAAAAAAAAAAAATATTTGTTAGTATTTTTGCTGTCAAGCAAAATATTGCAGTGCCCTAACAGGGTGCATGCTTGATACCCATGTTAATTTAAGACCTATAAATGTACTACAGCATGTAGCAATAAAGAATCTTGAATCTTGAAGAAAAGATGGATGGACTATGTTAAATAGTGTAAATACAGAAAAGACGGATAACAGAGCAGAATGGAAGAAAAATACGTGTTGTGCCGACTCCACTAAGCGTGGAATAAGGACCTTAGTCCGGAAGAAGAAGAATAGAACGTAGGAGCTATTAATAATCCTACTTTCTAAAGATTATTAAATTATGTAAGAACTCGCACTCGAGGAATATCTACGAAATTAAATACTATCGCTAACATTCTCGATTTCAGCGGGACTTTAACCCTCACTTTTAGTCACACAGATTTTCGATGAGGTGGTCACTTGGTTTAGTGCGCAGTTGATTAGCGCATCCCGTACTGACGGAGATTCGTGGGTTCAAGTCCCGCTGAAATCTAAAAATTTTGCGATGTTATTTAGCTTTCAGTTATGTATGTCATAACTGATTCATAACTCATGAATGACAAAGGAGTAGGTATACTTTATATGCAGAAAAAAAACACAAAAGTAATAAATTTAGTTCCCTTTTATTTACTTACCGCTCGAATTATTAATTGTTTTCGGGTCCAGTTAGTGTTTGAATTGTATTTTCTAAACGATAAAAATGTATTTTCAGATTATAACAGGGTATTCGTTACGGGAAGCGACCGGCCTGGGATGGGTGGTCGCGATGTCATCAGTTGTGTTCATTCCTCTCCACGCGGCCCGCGTCTTGTATCTGTCTAAGGGCTCATCATTTATTGAGGTACGTATATATGTTTTACGTATTACAATGATTTTATTTCTTAAACGCTTATAATCATTTTTGCTTATAATCCTAAACGCTTATAATCATTTCCTAAACGCTTATATCAGCAAAAACTCATATTATTTCCTTTAGAACTTTAAAATATACTACCTACTTACCAGCAAATAAAGTGGTCTCGTTGTTTTTTCTTCACTTCAATATATAATATCCTCATTGCCATTTATATAGATTTACTTTTAATTTTACTTGCCTAAGACCAATTCACTAATGAAGGTGACACATAAATATATATGGTAGGATGAGTGAGACACAACTCGACTCGAAAGGGACGATAGAGACGTACAAAATAAGTGCAAGGCTGATGTGCAAACTAGCATAAATGATGATGAATCATGTACTTGGTGCAATGTGACTTCACAATGTTTCATTCGATTTAACAGATAAACATTTTATTTATAACTAGCGACCCGCCCCGGCTTTGCACGGTTATTATACGTATAAACCTTCCTCTTGAATCACTCTATCTATTAAAAAAAAGCGCAAAAAAAAAATCCGTTGCGTAGTTTTAAAAATTTAAGCATTCAAAGAGACAGGGATATAGGGACATAGGGACAGAAAAAGCGACTTTTTTTTATACTATGTAGTGATTTGTCAAATTACACGTCATCAAAATATAAATTATTATAATAATTAGAAGGTATAAAAATATACTTAATTTAATTTAATTTAGATATAGTTTAAAAACTCGTCGAGGTGTACAACGTCTTCTCTACAAGCCAGTTCTTTAGTCTTATTTTAAAAAATTCCAGACTCGATGCGTCCCTAACCTTGCCCGGGAGCTTGTTGTAGGTACTCGTAGATGTTTAGTTTATGGATTATCTTTTTTTTTATATCTTTTATCTCTTATTTCAGAAAGTGAAGGAGAGCTGTGCCCCGAATGAAGCCTGGGGCCCGGCCGAGCCGCACATCCGCAGCCGCTGGATCGCAGACATGGAGCAGCCGAAGAGGCAACAACAAACTTTTGATATGGATAGATATACCTAATTTGTTTCCTATGATGAATAAATTTTTGTACTCCGGTTTAATAATTGTATTATTTTATGAAATACTACGTTACTCCGTTATAATTTATGAAACAATTTTACCTACCTTCATATTATATCAGGTAGGTACCGCCAACTATAAGCGAAAGGGGTTGTGTTTTACTATCTCAGTTCAGCATTGGTATTACGTACTTAGGCTCAATTGACACTGGTATGGCAGCGGCTGGCCGCGGCATGCATTCTCACCACTGACCTGTATCTATACAAGTACTTGTATATATAGAGGTCAGTGATGCTCACGGAGAAAATGAAAAATCATATAAAATGAACGCGTCCGTCACTGCCAGACGCTCGAATTCCGGTGAGAATTCATCCTTATTAGATCAGTAGGAAAGTAAATCAGTAGGTAAATCAATAATTTTATTTCTTTTCTTTCTTTTTCTTACAAAAGAAGCACTTAGACAAGTGCAGATATTATGAGGGTGCCGCCGCCGGTGGCGGCTGTCTACTCGACTTGCGCTACCGTGTAGCCCCAGTTACAACACACTGGCTATTCAAAAGAGCGCATATTTACTCAAGTCAGCAAAGAATACAAAATGCTATAATCCTTGTCGAAAATTCCGGCCAATCAAATCTTTAGGAAGTCATTTTCACGGAACGTAGTCGTGCTAGAATCTTTGATTTGCACAATAAGTTATGTGTAACAAAGATATTAGTTTGACTATATTCCGACATCTTATGGTCCTGCAAGATTAGCCCACAGGTTTACATGTAAGAAGGAGAATATTTATCTACCAGGTTGCCTATCAGAATTTGGCCGCAAGTATTTTTTTGTTTCATTTTTGGATAAAAATTACGTTCGCTTGTTTTTTTAATAAAATAACGTGAACATGAGGGCAATTTACATATGTAAAGATACTAAAAAATCACGGTTGCCGTTGCTCACCTGGCCGCACCAGGCAGGTATAAACAGGTATAATTTTGAAACATTTATACGTAACGTACATTTATGAATTATATATCAAATTAAAGCTAATTTTTTTCTCTTTATTATCATAATTTTAAGGTTGCCTAGTAAAAACAGGCCGTAAATAAGGATTGCCTGCTGTTAAAGATTTTAAATATTATTTTAAAATACTTGCGGCTAAAATTTTATAGGCAAATTGGTAGGTAGAATATATAGTATATTCTCCTTCTTACAAATAAACATAGAAAAAAACTCATACTATTAGATAGATAACGAGTATACCTATTATACATGCGCAAGAAGGTTGTTGAACATTAGTGGAGTTATTATTGGTGTTTGGTGTGCTTTAAATTCATACAACAAAATATTTAGAGTGGGAATATAGCGTCTAACCCACATACACAGTAGGTATATAGTATTCATTGATTTCTAATTTCTATAAATCCGTCCCTATATTGGTCTTCACCGCACCTCCACTATTGCTGTTATTATTATTTCCCGGAGAAAACCTCCTTACCTACTTAGCAAATGCAAACTCTTTTCATAATTTTTCGACAGTGCTTTTTCTTCACGTTTACGTTCCCTTTGGTCGCAATCATGGTCAATGAGAATAGAAGCACTATGGTGGCCTACTAAATTTTTTAAACTTACGTTTTTGGTTTTTAGGTTAATCCAAATTTTTAAATTTTAGTTATGTATAGTTAAAATTTTGTAAATAAAATTACTTTCTAAATTTCCTGCGCATATTTATTAACAAAATTTAAAGAGTTAAAATAAATAACCGAAAATGGGCGATACAGCTGCAGCAGCAACCGATAAGGACAAAAAAGTTAAACTAGCGGTGAGTACTTGATGCTTAGACTGTAACAGTGATTCAAAACTTGAGAAGAAAAGTAGAAAGAAACATTATTAAAAATATTTATGTACGGGTATTTATCGCGTGGCGATGGCGCTCATGGCGCTGCGGTCGCGCAAGCAACATCGACTCTGTCATTCAATATTAAATTAAAAATTGAAACAACAAACAAACAAACAAAAACAACGAAAAAAGTGTAAACTATTGTAAATAAACATACAATAAACCAGTGACATTGTTATCCATGACCTGTGACATTAAAAAACAGTGTAAAACAGTTACGAAAATACCGTTGAACAAAAGTGGAAGTTGAATGAAAATAATGTAAACAGTGGTACAAAGTGTGGACAAAAGTGTAAATAGATATGCATAAAACTTACTTATGGTGTAATTGACGACATTAAGTGCCAAAAACATTGGATTTTACATAAAACAGGAAACAAAATTGTGAATTGCAATATACTTTCATAAAAGACGGTGTCCGTAAAAATACAAATTCCACCCGCAACATAGTCGTTAATAGTAATGTAATGTGAAATCGAAGAGCAGACAAATTTCGACTGGAACTGTAACTGCTTCATTGGTGTGGCGGTTATCAACGTGGAATAAATGAGCGTAAATAGGTGGAACCGGGTTCGAGCCTAAGCACAAACTTCACTTTTTGAGATAAAAGTACTATACCAGAAGCGATATTGATAACAATAAATACATTTTAGTCCCATCCGCAAGAAGGCGCCGAGGAATTAAAAAATATCATCTAAAATGGAAGAAATTAGGAAAATGTTTCTTACACTTCAATCGGATATCAACGAAACCAAATCATCACTCAAAGAAATGGAAAGCAACATAACTAAGAACATTACAACCAACATGCAAGAAATGTTTGGAAATTTACAAATAAGGCTCCAAGATCTTGAAATAAAGAATGAAACACAAGAACGAAGACTTGATGTCATAGAAAGAACGCAGAGACAGAGAAATGTTGTCATATTCGGTCTGGAAGAGGGAGAACGGTCATATAACGACCTCTCTAATAAAATAATCTATGTTATAAATGAAATTATGCAAGTACAGTGTGAAATAAATGAAATACAAGCGTTGAGGCGAATCGGGAGGAAAGGGGAAAAAACCAGACCAGTGGTAGTAACTCTAACAACATTAGGAAAAAAAATTGATATACAAAAGAAATGGCAAACACTAAAGAGTACGCAATATTCGATTTCAGAGGATTTCCCTCCAAAGATACTGGAAATAAGAAAAGCCCTTTATGAAGAAGCAAAAAAGGAAAAAAAAAAGGGAAATAAAGTCATTATTAAGTACGATAAGCTGGTGGTTTTGCCTCCTTATACAAATGAACCAATCATACCAACCGCCCAAACATCCTTTCGAAAAAGGACACTACCTCCAACATCACCAACATCACAAACATCCCAACCATACAAAAACAAAGAGAATAATAAAGCTAACACACAAAAACATAAGAAAAATAAAATATCGTCATATTGGACCTCATCTTCACACTTTTCATCACCAGCGCCGGCCGCAGCTGAAACTGAAAATGAAAACAAAAAATAGCAATTAAAAAATAAGGACTCACTCTGTCCGTCTCACCCTCTCCCACAACGGGTGGTCGCCGCGGGAGAAAACGACCAAAACCCTTCATCTCATATTAAAGAAAGAAACTTTGGTTATGGAAAAGAAACGAAAGAGGCCAAAAATTTATTGAATTTTGACATGAAAACCAACTGATAATCACAAATACTAAATTTAAAAACCAACCCGTAAGAAATGGACCTGGCACTGGCACTCTCCGAATGGCGAATATTAGAACGAGATCGATTTCATAACAACAAAACTTCAAGATAGTAAAAGATGTACAAATTCTTGAAGAGCTGCTCAAAGAAGAGCCAACTGGAAAGAGATGGAGGAGGCCTTTATCCAACAATGGATAAACCCTTCAAAACAAAATTAATGATTTCTTTGTTTTTTCTCAAATGTATCTTCTAACTACCAGTATGTAATCAAATTAATTATAAGAGATTTAGTCAAAATCAAAATTCAATTCAAATTTAATTAAGTATGTATAAGAAATTTAAAATTTATTTTATTATTAATTTAATAGAAAATAAATTAGTATAAAATCTTGTTAAATTGTAATTTTAAGGGGAATAAAGGCTATTTTTATTTTATTTTATTTTATTTATTTATCGCGTTTATTTACCTATTTTTCCCGACGTTTCGACAGGTTTACACACTGCCGTGGTCACGGGATGACAAAAATCTCTAAGACAAAAATGATGATGATGAGAAAGAAACAGTAGCTTGAATTTACTAAAATATGAGTGAATGACTATCAAGCTGAAGACATTGCTCCATGGAGATCATTAAGCTCATCCAACAATACATAAATAATGCTGGACAAACACAGCATTATCCAGTCTCAAACCAAGTAGAACTTGTGTTGTTTGTGTACCTACTAGTCAACTGATATATTTAATACAATAAATTAGATAGATTTTTTACTATAGATAGGAAACACACAGAACACCCGAAAAAGATAACTGCAAGTCGTAAAAATAATTGTCCCGAGACGGAATCGAAGCCACAACCTATTGCGTCGCAGACGGACCTTCGCCCGCTGTGCACTGAAGCCATATACTTATGGTGAATATACTTATGTAGGTATAAATGGAGCTACGTTCGATTGATGGCTTCAAAGACCCAGACATCGTGATGTTGAGATCTATAATGCTTCTACAAGGTTAATATTCTTATTTCCGAAAATAACATGCGTTGGTTGTAGGTGGAAGGAGATGATGAAGTCCACGAAACCGAGATGGAACGCAAGAAGATGAATCGGTTCCAACTGCCGCCGAACTTGCCTCGCTGGTGGCAAGCGAAGGTCATCCAATACGCGTAAGTTAGAGGGCACGTGCTTACGGTCCCTTTCGTGGTGCTCATATCAGACCAAAGTCACCACATTCTGTTGGTTTATGGGCACACCGTAGAATGATGACGCTGCCGGATACCTTTATCCCAAATACCTACCTACTACCAACTGCTACTCTAGCAGCCTCTACATATTATAGAGGCTCTATCTAGGCCTATACTGTTAACTAGAACTTGTCAAATGTGCTTACATTGTGAGAGAAATATGTTATCTTCACTTTGCTGGGCTTTTTTATAAAGAAACCAAACTTGGTACCTACTGGCATAGGATACCAGGAAGCAATTTGTATTCGGCGGATATTCAATGGGGGCTTTTATTCCGGAGTCATCAATTCAATCAAATCACACTTATCCAATAAACATGCGTTATTAGATCCTTATCCGGTGTCAAGAATAAAAGGAGAATATTCGGTTGGGTACCTACATAATCCACTCAGAAGAAACCTACACAAACTTTAACCAATAAATTGAAGGTTCTACTCTAGTAATCAGTGATTTCTTTATTTGCAACAAATACTTATTTCTTTCCCTAAACGTTTACGTGGTACCCAGCGCGAGGCTATTATATCACAATAATGACGTCTCATTAACAAATCGCGTCGTTGTTTGACAAAAATACCTCAAGAAGCCCGACTATGTAAACATCTCTGGGCACGCGCTGACGTCGTGCGTGACCCCACCCACACATTTGTCATCAAGACAATAAAATATTCGCTCCAAGGAGTAAGATAGAAGACACTATTTAGGAATCTAACATTAATCGCGCGCCAACTCTCGACAGGCAGCGTGCAATAACCATGTCATGTCTGAAAGCTTTCAAAGTTTTTCAATTTCCACACTGCTGCATGAGTCTGAGTCACGTGATAGCTCCAATCAGCAATTTAGTCACTGTTTATATGAATATCTGCAAAATAAACAATGCATCCAATCATACTTTTCGATAAAACTTGTAAAACTCGGTCAATGCAATGGAGTCAGGTGAAACAATACCTACAACCTGCAAGGGTTTTCATAAAAGTTTCAATGTCTAATTATTTTGCTGCGAAGAACGACCATGGCAGAGTGACCCGGTCGCGGTTTTGGCGACGTTGGTGCTATCCGGGTCACCACCCAATCACCCGGATGAATTGAATGCGCTGCTAAGGCCGTTAGTTCCTTTCCTATGCGCTAGTATAAGAGTTATCGCTTTTCTGTTGAAAGGATCCCTTGTACTTTTCAAATCATAAGCAAACAATCTGATTGATTTAAAATTTTAATAAACACGGAGTCATTTCTTTGAAAGCTGCTAATTTTTCAGAAAAGCAATTATTTTTCTGCAAATCACGAACGTTTCCATTACAACCCTTTACAAAACGTTCAATAGGTGGTATTTAAAACTGCAAGCTCTTTCATAAAATCGACGGCAATTAAAAGCACTATCGTGTCGATGGGCGAAAGCGCGGGGAGTCCGCGAATGTGTCAGGTCGTTAGATTAATGTTCGCGTGAGTGGCAAGTGGCACACCGCGGGGTGTCGACACCGGGTGCCGCGGCCCGCCAGCCCCAGTCATTGCACCGTCGGCCGCGCGAGGGGCTACACTTCACGATGCAGCGAACAGAGTCCAGTGCTTCGGAGGGATCCTTCTGGACGACCATAGAGCTGCTGGCGGGAAGGGACCGCGGCCGGCGGAGCTCCACGGCGGATCTAGAGGACTACGATGTCTCAGTGCCGTCGCGGGGCGCTTCCACTCTCAGGTGCCTGTTGCTTTTTGCATGCAGCACTTTTTGATTCTGATGGAATTATTATAAAATATCTAAATTCATCTAAAACTAGATGTAGGGTTTAGGGCACCTGCTACTCTGGACCAAATTTCGATTTAATATAAGCCTAAGTACCTAATACATCCGAAACGTGTTCAAATGCTTGCATAAGAATGAACATAATCAACGTACCTATGATATTAAAACAATCAATATAAAAGAAATAACTGACTGACTGACAGACAACCAACAGCCCAAACCGCTGGTCCAGGAGACTTACAATTTAAAGTGTTCGTTGTTCCATTTAGAGGTGGATAAGGGACTAAGAAAGAAATTTCTTTGATGGGACTCCTGTGATACAAAATAAAACGCTGAAAAATTTAGGTGTCCTCATTGACAGAAATCTGTCTTGGGGACCACAATTCTCTTAAATCAGTCATAGGATGCTTCAGCTAGTTCCCTTCGAAAACTAAGTAACTTTCTCCCTATCGCCACAAAAATGTATCTTGCACAGTCTTTTCTTTTTCCAGTTCTTGATTATGCTGATTGTTCCTTTCTTAACCTAACTGAACAGTAGCTTGACAAACTTGAGCGCCTACAGAATGTTGGGATAAGGTTCATATTTGGCTAACGCCAATTGACCACATCTCGGGATTTCGCAGGAAGCTCAAATGGTTACCGTAGTGGCCAGACCCTGTCTCTTCTTTATAATGTCTTATTTCTCGCTTCTGCACCCCCTTATCCCATGAAATGTTCCACTTTTCTTTATCATTCTCACGCTTTTTCTTTGCACTCCTCTGAAGCTCTTATGCTCCAAGTCCCTATCCACTCTTCTTCCTTCTACGACAGCTCATTTACTGTCAAACACAATGCCAGTTTCAATAAGGCGTGCAAACCACTTCTAATATTCAAGTGAAGGAACACTATTTGTCCTGTTTTCACTGAACTGAACTCAAACTCAAAGTGCTTTATTTCCTTAAGACCTTACAGGACACTTGGACACGTCATAAAATTCATGGTACTAATAATTAAAACTAAGAAATAAACTGCTCACTTTGATTTTTGTTCACAGAACAAGAAACCTTTACCTTGTTACGTTGTTATTTTTCGAGTTGGAGCAAAAACCGTCCCAAGCTTTTTTATCATCTAAATAATCAGATATTTTTACAAAGAATAGTTCTGACAGTTTGTTTGAATTTATTTACTGACAGATTTTGCAACTCACTTGCAGTTTCGTTGTAGGAGCACATCCTAGTTTCCCTTTGTAAAAAGTAGATATGTATGTTTTTAATTTAATATACAGGGTGTTAGTGTGAACACCGTTGTCCTTGAAACCAGAGGTTCAGCATCATGAGTAGAATCCAAAACCGATGAGAAAAGCTTAACACCTATTTTAGTTTTGCAAGATTTTGATATTTCATGTCTTCGCTATCGTACACGATGCCATAGTCACTCTACATACTTTAAGTACCTACCTACGTAAGTACTTATACCCGCGCCTTACTTGGATCGTAACTTCATTACTTGTGCCCTTCAAAAGACGGGATATTCGTACAGCAGGTGATCCGACACTGAGGTGCACATGCCACGTTTCGCCTGGTCGAAGTACTTGTGTCACGTGTTTGTGAGCAAACGTTTAGTGTTTATAAAAATTTTCTTTAAAAAATGAGTAAAAAATAGAATAATTTTTTTTCATCCGTTTTGGATTCTACTCATGATGCTGAACCTCTGGTTTCAAGGACAACGGTGTTCACACTAACACCCTGTATATATACTTATATATTAATACAATATATGTTTATGCACTTTTTATGTAATAGTATATAAATAAGTAATATAAGTATATATTTATTTATATTATACATCATTAATATGCACACAGATCCCCATGTACAATCCAACGTATCTTGAATTCTTAACGTAACTCCAACTTATCCATCCACGGTTGTCTAGTAGAGATTGCTCTTGAGCGATAAGACCGCCAATTGTTACACATTCTGTAATTTGTCTATGTTTTGTAATATTTTTTAAGAATTTTCTATCTAATCCACTAACGCAGAAAAAGTCTCTGGGTTAACTGACATAATTTTGACCTAGGCACTTGTATATTTAATCATATTAGGTACATATATCATTTCACAAGAAAAAAATATCCATTTGAACTTAATTAATAAAAAAAAATTGATGAAACTCGAGCAAACAATCTAAAAGTGCGCTGATTATCTCGTTCCGCCAATGTTTTAGACATTCCGGTGTCGGTTCAAAGTGCTCAGTTATCTGATGCTAGTATCTGCCTCAATTTTGCGTCATCCACACTCCCATTTATTCGGTAACGTAAATATTATGCTGGATTCGCGTGCGGAACGATATCACTTGTTATTTACGTACTCGCGATAAAGTAGACGCTCTTTAAAAGCTCACGGTATTGTACTTTTGGTTTTCCTTTTCAAGTATTTGTTAAATATTTATTAGGCTTAATATTAATGTGTCTGTGCTGTCGTCGGGAGTCTCTAAACTTATGTCTTGCAGATAAGATAGAATTTTTGGAAATGCGACCCTTTTTCGAAAATAGCAAACTCGCAAGGCGCTTTTTGTCGCTTACTATTTGTATAAAATTGATCTTTCTCTCCATAGACTTCATATTACAAATCACAAGCAAAACTTACATTTAAGTCGTTACTAAAAGTACCTATACATATAAATGTTTACGATGAAAATAAGTAGGTACTGGATGGACTTTTGAATAGCACCAAACAAGCTTTATTTATTTTAAAATATGTATTTCATTAAACTACATTTTAACACTCACTGGTCACTACTGAGTCACTTGTAGAAGTAGAGTTCACATGCCTAGGCCCTAACTAGAAGACTTTCCTTTCTTTGCGATTTCTTCGTCTTAGTACATCTAATTCGACTTTGAAATCACTCATCCTGCACTCTGTCGGTGCTTCTTAGATCATTGACGAGGCTCCAATGAACTGATAAATACTAGAGTCAGTCACCAACTAGAATCACTGAAACCTCAGCAAAATGTATTATAGATAATATGGATTCTGAACTGTCTGCCTCTACGATAAGTAATATTTATTGTCGACGATTCTATAAGAATACTGACGGTTCTATTAGAATGCTGAAATGCTTCTCTTAATAGAAGTTGAATCAGAACTTGCAAAGAAAGATGGAAACAGTTCCAAGAGAAATCACAAATAACGTATGAGTAAAAAGAAATACCAACGTAAGTAACTAATACTGGACATTATTTTCGACGCGATTTTCCTGTTGGTCACGTTTAAAGTCAGTGCCCTAGTTATTTTTAAAATTCACAGTAGAGACGTATTTTTACCAAAAAGAGAGGAATAAATCTTTGTTTCTCTCAACAGAGTTATCTTTCTTAATGGAAAGGTATAAAATCGTGTAATGGATATGATGCAGGCATATAATGGAGTATCCCACCGAACTGCTTTTCTGAAGTAAAATTACCGACCATAACAAAGAGTTAGGTGACTATTGGACCGTATTAATCGGTATGATAAATGGCAAACGTAGTAGACATGTAGTGTAGCACGCCCTCTAACCAAGGGGTGTAGTGTCGACATAGGAGACGATCACATTTCTGTTCTTTAGTTCAGTAGTACTAATGTTTCCTTAGTTCCATGTCCGAGGGAATCGCGAGACAAAAGAATAAATAAAATCTTGCTGAGCGAAGTACTAATAGTACTAGAAGTCCGAACTAGTACTTCAATAAGATTGTACTAGAACGGAGCGATCCCTTCATTGACCGAGCAATCACAAGTCTGATACTTAATACAAAAAGGTATTACATAAGACACATGGATGTGACAAGCTGAAGACAAGTGGCTGCGCTCGTTAGGAGAGACATTCTAGCTGTAAACGACTATCGGCCAATGATGATGATGAATCGATACGGAACGATTCTGATCTTGAATTGTTTACTGGCCTTGAGAGGGAATGAAGGCCGTTAGGTAGATAAGCATTAAGGAAACATCAAACGAAGAAGAGATAAACAGTTATTCCTGAGATTTATAAACTGTTATCGTGGATTGATAAACCAATGATGTTTTGGATGTCATGTTTCTAAATAATGTTAAGGCCTATTAATTAGGTGTCCGGGTAAGATCTCCCTAAAAGGTCAAAAAATCGGTCCAAAAAAACTGAAAAAAGTTTGATTGGCCCAGTTAGTGAAAAGTATGTGGCGTTACATAATTGCAAAATACAAAATTTCAGCCTCAATTTCAGTTGTCATGGCGTGAAGAAGTAACTAACAACTATCGATCTATTCATCTAACTAACCAAACTTTCGCATTAATAACTAGCAGTAACCCGCTGCTTCTTCTGCATATAATAAGATTATTAACCTTAATTTTGAGCAATTTTCAGCGAAATTTCATAAAACACTGAAACACGTTTATTTATTATGTAAGAGGAGCCTGCATGTAGTGTTTAGACATTCTAACAAAAAATATGTACTTAGCATTTTATATTCAACCCCCTTTTCGAACTGCTTAGGAAGCGAATTTTCAGATATTTTTTCCCCTATAAGGAATAAAAACTCAAAATTTCCAGTCTCTAGACCCAGGGATCAAGTACTCCTATTTACTTTTCAGTAAGAGTAACGTGTGATTAAATAAGTTTATAATTTCCACCATTCAACTCAAGTTCCTCCATACCTTGTAGAGTCGGTAGTCTAGAGTCTAGACTACCGACTCTACAAGGAATGACTCAGTCTAGACTCTAGACTATAGCCCACATTTTGGCAATTTCTGCCTACAGTCACAAAACTTGCAACTTATTGCATTAATGTACAATAACTCGTAAACTAACTTCATGTGTATGTTACTGAAATATGCGCTAGTCACGCCAAATAAAGGACCCTATACCATGAGCACATAATTTGTGAATTATTACTAGGAAGTAGGTAAGGATATTTCCTTAATAAAGGTACCTATACTTGTTGGCGTTATGTAGGAGCCTTCCAGCAATAACCTCTTCATTTGTCCTAAGTACTTAGATAATGATAATAATTGTCAGATTGAGCAGATTTTTTTGAATATTTGTTTTTATATTTCACAATAACCTAGCTCAACTGTATTTGGATGTCTGTAAACTCAAGGCGGTCTAGAATGACCACAAGTTTTGACCGATATGAAATAGTTGCGAATGTCAAATTGACGGTTCAATATGTAGTATCCTTTACACGAAACTATACCTACATGGTGGTGTCGGCGGGGTCGTGCCGTACCGTGCCAGGCCCTCGCACCTGCCGTCGGGTCTCAGCTGACACGAGCCCAGCGTCAAAACCACTAAAACCTACCCTCTCGCGGAGAGCGCTAGAACGCTCTGTGCTTTGTGTACAAAAGCCGCCAAAACGAGCCGCCAACAGCGCACTAACGGTCAAGCGCGACAGCGGTAAGCTGCCACATTAATTAAAGCTTGCATAAGCACCTACCATAACACAAATGTAAAAATTGACCTAATAACAAAACCGAAAACTAGAGGAAGGTACATTCTTCATTTTTTTGTTTGCGCGGTTTCACTGCAAATCTTTTGACACCAAAAAATTTGCATGATAGCATGAAAACCGTGAAATTACAAGATTCATGAGCTTTATAAATAACTGTTTAAACTATTTCAAGCAGCAAGTTTCTTTTGTATATACTTGCAACCTGCCATTCTTCTTCTTTTTTCACCATTTGCAGTTTTCAGAGTTTAGAACGTTAGTGAAACAGTAAAAACTCTTGGCCTAGCTAAAAAATCACGCTATTAAAATTATTAAATAAGATAACTTCAGGACACTGTATGTAAGTAGTTAATTATGTATTTATTTACATTATTTAATAGATAGTTGTATTCGACAGGTTCGCTCACCCGCATGTCCGCGCGCGCCTCGAGAAGCACATGGGCTCTAACCTGGTCCGTCTCACAGACAAGGCCTACATGACTCAGCTGGAGGAGAGAATCATCGAAGTCATTGACGAGAACCTCAACAAACGGATCGCTGCTAGAGTCGTGAGTATATACCTACTTCTCATCCGGATTTTACCTAAAGGCTAACTCTGGCCATACCTATTAACAATTTTAACGGAAGATTACGTAAACCTTGCTCTCTATTTAACATAACCAGGTATTTTGTTTTGGCTAATAATGCCCTGGGACTGTAATTTAAGTCAACCTGTACCTACTACATGACGTGACCGTTTATAAAAATAGCTCTCCTGAAATTCAATAACCAGTTTACTTACCTACAAGGTACTTTAATATAAATCTATCGACGATATTTGTAAAGCTTACAATCAAGCATAGTTGAATCTATACTTATAATAAAACTGTAACAGGTCCAATTCTGTACATTGAAGATATTTTGAAAATTTTTTTTGGAGGGCACTCTATTATCGATTCTCAAGCCAAAACTGTAATTTTTTTCATTCATGTCTGTCTGTCTGTCTGTCTGTCTGTCTGTCTGTCTGTATCGTAAACGAGCATCACGCCGAAACTACTTGATGGATTGAAATGAAACTCGGCATGATTATAGGCCATACTACGAGGAAGGACATAGGATACTTTTTATCCCGGAATCCAGTAAGGTTCTCATGGGAGAGGGTATGAAAGTAAAATTCCTTTACCGCGCATCACGCCGAAACTGCTTAATGAGTTGGAATGAAACTCGGGACGATTTGAGTTCATAGTACAAGGAAGGACATGGGATACTTTTTATCCCGGAATTCGGTAAGGTTCCCCTGGGAGAGAGAGTGAAAGAAAAATTCTTTAACCACGCATCACGACGGAATTGAATGAATTCGAATGGAACTCGGGACGATTGGACATGGGATACATTTTATCCCGGAATTCAGTTAGGTTCCCCTGGGGTATACGGGTTTTCAAAAATTTCTCACAGCATCACTGAACGACGCGTGTGTACGCGTCGTTCAGATGCTGTGAGAAATTTTTGAAAACCCGTATAGCCCAGGGGAACCAAACTGAATTGAACTGATAAACGCGAAAGTTTGTAAGTATGAATGGATAGATGGATGGATGTTTGTTACTCTTTCACGCAAAAACTGCTGAACGGATCTGGATGAAATTTGGCATAGAGATAGATTATAAGCTGGAATAAGAAATAGGTTTTATTTTATCCCGAAAATCCCACGGGAAAGGGAATTACGCAAGTAAAATCGCGAGTACTCCAAATACTAATCATGCGCAGACGAAGTCGCGGGTACCAGCTAGTCCTAAATAAAAATAAAAAAAACGTAAATTGATTCAACATACATAAAACGTATGTTTTAGTAGGTCCAGTCAATCCCTGCTCTAAGTTTTGTTGGCACATGCGTGTCGCTAATGGCCGATATTTGCCGTGAAACCAATTAGCCGGCTATCATGAAACTGTTTGTTTATAAACTCGAACTCTCATTTACATTTAATGGCCGGGGAAGGGAACTTCGTCGCTAAGCCGACGGTTGTAGCCCAGTCTAAGTGTTGTAATGATGTACCGATCACGAATATTCAACGGCACTGGGGACTCGACAACATTTAGATATAATTGGATGTTTATCTTTACCGACTTTGAATTCCATTGGATTTACATTGTTTTAGCTTTTGCGGGACAAATACTAATAGGGAATACATTTTTTCATCTACCCGGTATCATTTAATATATGAAAAATTTATAAAAATAAAAGTCGGTCACGGTCTTTAATATACCTTTTGACTTTATGGAGTTATTTATTTATTTATAAAAAGTTAACTCTTGTAGAGGCCTCTTACTTTGCCGCTCATTCTTAAATCTCTTTAATTCTTTAATGCACAATAATACATACAAGAAAGAAAATCATTATGGGACAGGCGAGCTTAACCCCCAAAAGAGTTCTATTCCAGCAAACCTTATTGAGAGAGAGTCCAGTTAGATAGTGCGTATGTATGTTTGCAGATAAAAAGGTGATTTTATTTTAGATTTTACATTAGACATTCTTAGTTTACAAGATCTGTCGTCAATATTCAATTTCTGCTGGCCAAAGCTGAGTTCAACTTTGTATTTATTCGTCTCACCAATTCAACTATTCGCTATATTATGGATGATGCTTAGACACAACTTCGGGGGTGTTCCTGCTTTAAAAACCTTCATATTTATACATCCCCACTACAACAGCTACACTTGTCCACAGCTGGACATACTTCTTATATGTACACTTATTTACAGCTCGATGAAATGGAAAGGCTGAAACGTCTAATACTCTTTGGGAAGACCCCGCTGAAGGAATGTCCTCCTGAGTTGTATCATCATCCTGTGTTCATATTCTGGCGCATGGTGAACAGGGAAGTGGCCTTGGCTTCGAAGAAGCGAGCTGATATTTACTACAGGAAACTTAAAACATGTCAGAAAACAGAACCGGTCAGTACATAATTTGGGTTTCAGAGCGACTACTTAGTGAGTTTCACAACGGAATATCTACATTCTTAACTTAAAACTAGGCCGTTATGCGTGTCTTTGTGTTTTTGTTTGTAGGTACCTACGCCTATTTATTTAAACTTACTGTGTTTTGAGTTGTCAACTTATTATTGTTTTTGATTTAAGAAATTCTAATATCATAATTAGATTAGAATTTGATGTGTAGCAGGACAGCCTATATTACTCGCCATCCTTTTTAATAACTCTACTCCAAAAATTAAGTTGATTATTTGCTTGGGCTTGAAGGAAGGACAAACGAACAAACTAAAAACACGTCGCATTTATAACATAAATTAGCATGAGGATTGATTTATGTTTTAGGGGATAATTAATAAGCCACAATGTATTTGTAGATCGTTCTTGAAGAGGAAGGCGGTGAAGAGGAAGAGCAAAAAGAAGACCTAACGCCGGAAGAACAACTAAAGAGGTTCCAAGCAGAACTTCTGCAACAAAAACAACTTGACATTGAGAAGGGAGTTCGATTCACCGACGAACAGTTCGCAATGCTCAAATTTGAAACGAATGAAGTCAAAACTCTGAAAACGCTCAATGTAAGTCCGTCTGCTTAATCCTTATCGCCAATCTTATAAATGTGATTGTTGGACAGATTTGGATAGATATGTATATTACGTCTTCATGTAAAAAGTACTGAAACAAGACTAAAATATGGATAATATAGAAGTAGACCTGATTTAATTAAAGCAAACAGTTATGGACACGTTTGATCCCAAAAACCCCCTGCGAAGCTGCAGACGAAAGTCCGTAAGGCAGGCAATTTGAATATTGCAAGAGCGGTACTCAATCAAAATACCTGAGTATGATATTCTGATTGAGTACGTGGTACTTCTGAAAAATTAGCGCTTTTGAAGTGTTACCTAATCTTCAAAAGCGCCAATTATTGGTAAAAGGTAAAAAGTAACTGCCAATAAAAAACATTTATTTAAAATAAAATTATATATTCCTCTTATTATTATGTTATTAATATTTAAGAACTTAGTGAAAAGAAACATAATTTTCATATTTATGAATTGGTTTTCTACTTTACGACAGAGTTCGTAAATCTTTTTAGTAAATTAAGTATGGGAAAGACTCCCTAAAATATATTTACGAGATACAATTGACCTGTCTGTTCACAGGTGTAATTTTTTTACGAGAATATAATGATTCACTTGATACGGTCCATGTACCTACAAAGTTAGTTATCTTAGGTAGCATTGAGATGTATGTAAACAACGTGGCAAACTTATCTAAAACTAAGGTCATTATTTAACTTAGAAGACGACACGTTTACATCCGTGAGCTGATTCTAGGTACAGTTCTTGATAAACCAGAATTATCTGGTGTAATCACTAAGTCACTAGGTCTGGTTAAAGGGCTCTCAGTTAGATAACTTTGTAGCTATGAGCTGGGGCAAATAAATCGATTAGAACATTATTTATAAAGGGAACGTTATCATGAAAGTTCTTGTGGCGTCTACGTGAGAACACTGACTGAAATCAAATTAAGAGAATGGAAAATATTTTGATTTTAAAAAGGTCTTAAAATGTTTTTCAAATAAACTTATTGATCAAAACCTTGTTTGGACAACTTGAGCTACTGCAAACATTTTGTAAACCATTTTAACCCTATCTTATTTGTATCAAGTTAGCCATAGTCTCCAAAACGCCCTTTACTGCGGCCCTGCCTAGGATCATTTACTTTGATAGATAAAACAAACTGCCGGGCGTGTGATCCGATTCTAACTAGACCAGACTGATACCGGTTTGACCTTAGGTCTTCGGCCACTGATAGCAAGATTATTAAACTTTGCCACGGCGCGTGTTACCACATCATCATGATAACAGTGTGTACGACTCTCAGAGCACAGACGGGCCACTGCATTGACATATCATGTGATTTAATAACTAGCTACTCGTGCTTTTACTTAGATACATTCGAGATCCAAGTCCAAGTACCTACCGTTCATTTGATAATTTTCACAGCTTATATCTTCCGTACTTTCTCTCTCTGGTACAACGACAGTGGAATATTTAGTGGCACTCAATAATAGTCACCCGTAAAAATATTTTGAACCAAGAATAGAATTCGAACGAAGAGCTCCTTACCTACGCGATGATCTAAATTTCAGAAGACAAAGCTTTGTATAAAAATATAGAACAGTCCTGATGAATCAAACAAATAAAACAAAATGAGTTCACCTGATTACAAGCTTCGATACCAAAGAGCAACAAGCAAACCGTATGTCGCTAAAAATGGTATAATATTTGAATGATTCACGTGATCTAGTAAAAATAAAGTGCTTCGAAATGCTACAATCACAAATGTTTACTTATAACCGAACATAACCAGTTGCCGACCGGTCAATAATCAATACCTTGTTTAGTTAATTATATCTAATGACCTAGACGCAACATCGACCAATGTACTGAGTGTAGGAACCGTCTGAATAATAAATAGGGTACCTACATTTGCTTTTGTTAGATGAAACCACCCAAGTACCTACCTAGTATTTCCTTTTTCTGGAGTAAAACTGAATGTTTTAACAAATGTGTTGTAGGGTAAACCAATATACTATATTAGAAGAGCTTTTATAAACTCTATTGTAGAGGAGCTTTTGTTAACTCTGTTGTAGAGGAGGTTTTATAAACTCTTTGTTATTCCCACACGCGAACTTTAGGTAGGTATACTCTGCCCATATCGAGTTCTTTGATAATATAATAAAACAGAAAAATAATTACCTTCATGCCAATAATTCATCCAACGTGTAAAACATTGTTTTTCAACATTTATTGAGTCGGAATTTAAAGGATTGCGTCGATACAGCGCTATATCATGGACTCTGGGAATAAGCCATACTAGTAGAGTTGGATTTAGATAAAATGTAGAACAGATAATCGCTAGGTTAATTGTGTTTATTGAATTGAGAATGCGGACTCGGCAAACGTCGTGCAGGACGCCCTCCTGCCAGGTGAGAACTGGATGATAATGATAACCTGCGAAAGTGTGCAGGCCCTGCTGGATGCGCCAAGCTGAAGGCTGTATGGCACTCATTAGAGGAGTCTAATGAGTGCCATACAGCCTTACCTAGGCCTCCGCCTAGGTGCACACGAGTTACTTTCATGTATAGCTAGCTGCCTTTTAACTTTAGATGCTGACTATATAATGAAGGTATTTTCTATGTATAATAAATAAATATCAGGTCATCGAGTATCCATAACACAAGCTCTGATCAGCTTGGTGCTAGATGATGCTGTGTGGATTGTCCAGCATTATTTATATATTTAACATCTCTACTTTTGTTTCAGACTGTTGAAGAACTTTACGCTCTGGCGGATAAAATCATTGGAACAAAGCGTTTGTAACTTTATTTTGGTAGTCGTAAGTTTATTTTGGAATCGATACATAGTAAGAACTTTAGAAAATATAAAAAGATGTACCTAATCTAGTGGAAGTAAGCAAGAATATTATTTTTATGCAATAAACTTTTGTAATACAAGCTTTGTTCATTATTCGTAGCATTTGGATTTGTTTAGGAACTTAAATGAAAAGGCATGTTATAAAAATATAATCGAAGGAAACTCGGTTTCTCTCAAAGTAAAATTATGAAAGAGAAAAGGCTTTCGTTAAGAATTATCGTTTATTATAGATCATTATATTTTTGGTACTTACATACTAAATAAAGCTAACATAGTAGGTGCGTTCATACAAAACAGCTTACAAAATATTTAACACAACACAAACATAAAAGAATACAGAGTTCGATAACTTCGAAAATATAACTATCTAACAATGATTTTTATAGGCATTTCTTTGTTTAGATTTATCTAATTAAACACCTCCTTCTGGATAAAATGAATTTAAATTTTATGATTTTCATGCATTAGGTACTGACTAGACTACCAAAACAAACTTTGATAACAAATTTAAAACAGCCGACACGCTAGAAAAATAATGATTGTCAAAACAAGTTTGCTTGTAAACAATATAATTAACAATTTACCTGGTTATAATACCAATAAAAAAACATCAGATATGAAATCCTAGCAAACAAAACTAAGAACAAATAAAGAAAATAATTTTGAAGGGCGTAGGACCTCCGTAGCCAACGACTCCGCTCGGCTCGCAGCACTTATCGGCACGTCTCAAACTTTTGTTCTAGTGATTACTGTAGGATCACGACTGCACTGAAAGATGTTAGCCTATACATGGTTCCTTCATGTGGTAGCTGGACGAAAGAGTGGGTAACTAAACTCAGTTAGACTGACAATACTGACATCGAGGCGACGATCGAGGGATAAATCCAGTCAAGACAGTCATTGCCTCGCCTCGATACATTCTAAATCGAGAATCGAGACGTTTGCAGTATGATCGTTCCCGTAGTATCATGTAGTTTTCTCATACTATCTAAATCTTTCAGTGCGACCGTCACTTTGTGGTTGGCGACAAGCATTTTCTCGTAAACAAAAACATTACAAATATTTCGTAAAGAAAGATATGAATGTTGAGTGCGAGGTCAGGTCGTGGCTGGTGGTCACAGGTGACTCCGGGGCCTGCGGCGCAGCTGCGCGTAGATGAGGCCGGCTGGCTTGTCGATCGGCTGGTAGATCTGGTGCCGCGGGTCGCCCTTCGTCACGTTCGCGGGGAACTTCGACATGTCGATGTTGAGGTAGTGCTTGTTCGGCATCGTCATCTTTATCCACGTTACCTGGGAACAGAATGTATAATTAGATTCAATTTATTAAGAAACTAAATTAGGGATAACAAATAGAAACGAATTACAACTATTGCATATTTAGATACAATTGAAAAAGTTTAACTTATTGCAGACTGTCGCAAACAATCGAAAGATAGCTCAGCTGGATTAAAATCACTGGTTGAAATATACAATCTAAATATACTCTATAACTCCATAACTCTTGTTTTTGAAATAAATTGTATGGATTGCTAGCTAACAAGGAAAAAATACCTACAAGCAAGACGTCCTGAAGTCACAGTGCTATAAAGTAAATTGTAGGCAAATACCTATTAAATGTTTACGTTCTTTGGAATTCGTGATTTTGCCCAAGTAACGAATTCAAGTACGGAATAGGGTGCCAAATTGCTTCCCACCGCAGACTTTACGACGTCTGGTCCGGTTATTGAGTAGAGGACCAATAAAACCGCGTCTCACAATAAAATTTGATCTAGTAGGTACAGTTCCGGATCACATTCGGCTAGCTAAATATATTTTAACACTTTACAAGATCCGTTCATTTATTATATCTGCGTTCTATATTCTGAAAGCTTATTTGCTCAACCCATAAACACACAAACATAATACCCAGTCATAAATATAAGAACAACATTGAGTATAGGAAGCCAGATAACCAAGAAAAAGTCTAAACGGAACACCATGTCAAAAATAAACACAGTGAAATGTGCCAACTACTCAAACATATTCTTTGTCTGAAATGAACGCTTAACATGGTCTGTGTCAGCAATTACAAGGATTTGCGATAAAAAACATACAAATCCGAGAGCTCTTTATTACCATGTTATTTTAAACTTACAAGACAACTGTGTACAGTCTGCCAAGTCTCTTTTTGTTGTTTCTAAAAAGTATCAACCTACCAGAAAAATCGATACCTACTAATTAATCGGCGTCATTTGTTTATCAAGTTCTCCCTTCTCTCGAAGCTTTTATCTTATCAGGGTCTATTGTTATGACGGGTATATACTAATGTTTCCTTACCTCGGGTACTTTTTCTAGTACGACTTTTTGAGCCTGATATAAAGTGTGCTGAACAGAGGGGGAGTAGACGCCTATGTCCGGTGGCCCGGCGAATTTGTCCAAGATGGCGTCTTTGACCGTTAGCCATGCGTTGTCGAAGTCCGCTGTCCGCATGCTGTCGTAAATCCATTCAGCTTCCACGACAGTACTGTTATAAAAAAAGGTTATTTTTTTATCAAAGATCATTTTATGATTACCAAAAACTGGCCAAGAACTGTGATTCCGGAACAAAGCCGATAATTAGCTTTAGTACACACCTGAATATTCTTTCCGCTGCATCTGTGAGCGTGGTGTATTCATCTTGAACGAAATCTACAAAAGCAGATTGAGTGGTCTTCAAAACTCTTAGGCCACTTAACCCGGACTTGACTATAACGGCTTCTGCAAAAGAATAGGTTTTTAATAACACTATTTTTCAGGATCTCTTGAGACATTTAGATAATTATCTAATGTATAGGAGAGACAATTCAACTTACCATGCCTAGTTTGTGATACTTCACACCATCTGGTAGCAGTGGAGGAGAACAAGAAGGCATGATTATGAGGCGCTCCAGCCTGCAGTCTTTCCCATGGGTATTCTAAAATGTGACACTTGGCCTCCACCACTTGTTTGTACATGTAGAGGAAATGATTGACCACCAGCGCGCCAAACTCCTCCGGCGTCTTCACTCCGTGCTTCTTAGCTAGTAGGTACACAGTGTTCTTTTGGGAATCAGTCGCGACTACTTCTTTGTTGTCGCCGATGACGTACGCTGATTCCGAAGCTAGTTTGAGTTCTGTGGACACCTCGAATTCCCGTATCGTGTGGTAATCTCCATCTCTGTGTACGTGCAAGAGTTTGACGGAACTCTTGCCGTAGCCGTGGTCGCTCAGTTCGAAGCGGCCACCCGTCTCCTCGGCGGCCGTCAGCAGCGGCCGGGGGCTCGCTGCCGCGCCTGCCGGTCCGTCAGCGGTCGAACCCGTGTTCGAAGGTTTCGCGTAAATTCTGAAAACATAAAAACATGAGTAAAAAAGTTTCTGTAATGAAAAGATATGGCAAAAACTATAAACACAGAGGCATTATGCCCAGTGAGTCGAAACGAGCAGATGATATTGATGAAGCCGGAAAAACTGTAATTTGAGACTTGCCTGTTTATGCTCGTCCACGGCATTTTGAAGAGTGTGATTAAATCACTTAATTTTAAGAGAGTGCAGAAAGCTGCGCCAACGCATGAGCACAAATTCCACAAGCAAACTGCGCCGATGCCTGCTCCAACCCTCGTTTATAAGAGAACCCTGTGACCCGCCTTATCAGAATGGAGCACGCGACACTCGATACTCATTTGTAAACACAAGTCGGTACTTACCATTATCTTAATTAAATAATAATAATTTTAAATTACCTAATGAATACTAGATGTGTACTTATTTTTGATTTTTATAATTAAGTACAAATTAATTGTGTTGTGAAGCTCTAGATAATATATTTAGAGTTACGTTCTTCTGGCTGTTGCTAGGTACTCGTACTATGATAAATTCGCTCTAGGTACTTTTATGTTTAACAATCAATTAGCAAAGCCGTTTGCTAAGGTATTCTAAAGTTCTTCGAAGCTATCCTAAAGTTCTTCCGAATAAACTGACTTTTATTATTTTTGTGACGAATCGCAGCAAAGCTCAACATAGGTAATAGGACAATGGATTATTGTCTGAAGCACCAATGTGGATGTCGTCAATATTATCTTGAGAGAAAACCTAAAAATATGGAGAAAAATATGGAAAAATCTCGGTAGTCTTGTTTCTTAAAGAGATATTAACATTGGTCCTCAGCTTTCTTCGCGCACTCTTTGATGATAAGACCTTGATCGCCACAGTGACCATGAGTTGGATGACCAGTTCAGGAATACCCGGCCCTTAGTAGATATAAGTGCATTCCGGATAGCGAAAGGGACTGCAATGGTATAATTGAAATCCTTTTCGTTTCCTACCCAACTTGTAATTACCCTACCCGTAGTTCTTGAAAGTGTCTACATTTTGGTGGTAGAGGCAAGTGAAAACTTATTAATCAAGCATTGCAGTCGGCATTCCAATAATGACTACTCTTTGCTTTCGTATATGCGGTTCGATAAAATTGTAAGACCAGAGTTGTGATGTGGGTAGTTGCACTCTATGCTCTTTAGTTATTCGAAGTCGTTCTTGGGGTCAGTGGTGATGAAGCCGCCGGTCATGGTCTTCTGAAGTTCTCTCGCATCGGCTTCATTTGCACATCAAATAGAATTGACTGTTTACAATTTGCAAAAGCGTCTTGAGATTATAAAACGCACATGGCGTAATGCAAATTTAGAAAGCGAAAAATGTTCAGCTATTTTCGTAAAAGTTAAATATTCTTTTGACTGTAGATATGTATACCTACAGGTCCTTTTGACGTTGACTGTACCCATTAAGTGAAAGAGTCTTCGGAGAATCTAAATGATTTACTCACGTCATTTAGAAATTAGACGCAACACTACCGCACCAACATCGATACGGAATGAGTATCGTCATGAGTAACGTCATCGGTAAAACAAGATAAGAAGTTAGGTAAAGACAACAAAATACAAAATCTTTGTTTTGTATTTGATGATGCTAGAGATTTTGAGCGGATCGTCACTGATGATCAAAGGTTTTGTTGTAAGTAAATATTATTGAGGATTCTGTAGAAGTGTTAGGTTCCTGGAATAATAAGAGCGATATCGCTTCCACTATAAGAAGTGGGCAATTTCGACATTAAAATGTAAAAGCAGCATCGAATATGAGTAGAATTCGATTTTATGATACGGTCGTAACGTTTTATGTAGGTGCCTTACTTTTATGACTACCTATATTTTCAATGCTTTATACGAGTACATAAGACATCACCTATGATAACAAATATAATATCATGTTACTGAAATAGCCGGCCCCGGTTTCAAGTCATACCCATCGATATTCATAAGCCCACGTAACTCGAAGACTCAGGTTATTTATTTTCTTCTAATCTTACGAGTAAATACTAAAGAGGTATAGGTAGGATATTTAATATAATACTAGCGACCCGCCCCGGCTTCGCACGGTTTTATTATAGTATAAACCTTCTGAATCACTCTATCTATTAAAAAAACCGCATCAAAATCCGTTGCGTAGTTTTAAAGATTTAAGCATTCAAAGGGACATAGGGACAGAGAAAGCGACTTTGTTTTTACACTATGTAGTGATAGTGAAGTAGTAAATACCTAGGTATATTTATTTGTAGCAAGTATTCTACCAAGTTGTTTCATCGTTTGTGGGAGAACAGTAGACAGTCGCGAGAGTTATAGCTTATAAACTACGTCATTCTCAAAAACAACGTTCATGAAGACAAGGCTGTGGCCGTCGTCGTACCGATTACGACATCTGTCTGGCCGTGCCAGTCCGTCACCGGACTCACCGGTAGCTGAGTAGGTACCTACTGTTATTTTGTCTCATTCAGTCATTCCGCTCTATATTCGCTGAAAAACTGCATTGTGGAGTGAGTGAAGTGTTCGCGGGAGTAGGGCGGGCGGGTTTGCGCAAGCGCGGGCGGGCGGCGAGCTCCAGCCAGCTGACGCGCGGCGCGTGACGCGGCGCCACGCATCGATACCGCCGCGCACCGCTCCGCTTTCGCTAATATTCCTCGGATAATGCCAAAGGTTGCCCTTTTGTGATCGTGCTTTAGTGAAATTCTAAAAATTCAGTACTCTACAGACATGATGGTCCGACGCAGTGGCCGGTACACGGTCAACTGGCGCGGTTTCAGGGATTTTGCATTCGGCAACAAACCGCCGGATGAAGGTATTTGTTAGACTATAATCTGTATTTAGTGCATCGCCATATACCTAACCTCAAATATAATTCCCTAAAATGAACCTTCGTAAAGTGGTCGGTAGATATATACAAGGTGTAAACAGGAATTATGATTGATCTAACAATGTTCCCCAACAACAATGTATGCGAAAGCTTAATGACAAGAAGTCACGCAATATTTTATCGAATTTCGGCAGAATGTTTGACAATAACGCTTAGCTTAGGTTTGTAGTTTGTAGCTAAGGGTAGATAAGAAAATCGACGCCATTCAAAAAAAAGGGGAAATTTACTACTCATAAGATAATTTAGCACCAAAGATCTGCTTATTGAGGATACTATAAGTACCTCACCAAAATATGAATAGGTAAGTAAGTACTCACTAAACTACCTTTAGCCTGCTGCACGATCCCACAGTGGGTCTACGTATGAGTGTGAGATCCCAGCAATCTTCCAGAATCTGGCCAGCGCTGCAGCGTTAAGGTAGGTACCGTGACCACGCCATCAGCTTCAGTCGCCGCTCTACCTCGCTCTTAAACTTTAGAAATAGTTCGTTGCATGCACCTCACAATAGTATCAAGAAGTGATGGTGATGGTTTTTTGTTTGGGTTTTCGTAGTTCCTGTTAAACCAGACTCACCCCTCTAAGTATACCTATTTATATATAAGTACTAACTATACTCTAGGTACGAGTACTTAGATTAGAATAAAGGAATAACTTAACTGAACTACGTCAAACATTTTGTTACAGAAGAACAAAAACCTGAGGAAGATTTATCAAATCACGAAGTTATATTCCTAAAAAGTATTGTAGAAAGTCCTGATTTTGGTCGAAGATGTGAGGTAAATAACTACATAAGTAGGTACCTATATTCTTAATTAAGTTTCTTAAACATTTCTTCTCGAAGACTGTTAATGTGTCCGACAAAATGCACAATGGGCATAATCCATTGTGCATTTTGTCGGATTTTGTTTTCGTCAGATGTATGCTTCGTCTATTGAAAGCATTTTTAATTAAATAGACCGTGTAAATAATTAGATATAGGTACCTAAGCTGTGAAACATTAAAAAAGTCAACTTTGTATGGATTTAAAGAAAAACTTTAAGCGATAGATGAGTTCAAATGATTCTAAAAAATACTCTAACGATCATTTTTTTTCTTTTCTTCTTGGACTCGCTAATCTTTAGCATTTGCCATTTTCATGTTTCTCTTTTTTTTTATTACAACATGTAGCTAAAAGTCTAAAAACTTCTCAATAATTAACACTTAGGAAAAGACTACATTTTACGCAGGCCAGCGGGGCCAGTGCTAAGAATTAATTATTATTAACTACCCCAAAATGTTTTAAATACATGTCCACCAATGCGAAGCCGATACGGTCCCCTAGTTGAAGATAATGTAGACATTTATGTACTTATCACACACGAAAGCTAGTTTATTTTACGTACGTAGGTACATAATATAAAATGCTTTCGATTGTTTTCTTGGCGCCTTCGGAACCGGATATTATTATTCTTGTTACCAGAGACAAATCCACAGACTCGTAATATTTACTATCACAGCCCTAAAATAAAAAGCACAACCAACGAACCGTCAATTATGTTTGTCTCTGTCATGCAGGCCTGCTTTCTCTGTCAAACGTGCCCATCAGTCAGTTTGTCTGTCAATTTTATTTGTTTATTTGGTTGGTGAAAGCCAGAAGTGGTTTGGGTGTGTTCTTTTTGTTTAAAATTAAATATCTTCACTGACAAAATCAATAAACCTAAAATACTTTACAACATTGTCTATTCATGTAATAATCCAGCAATGTTTTCCATATATATCCGTATTTTCATTCATAAACAACGAACATAACGGCATCGGGTGCCACGCCCGCCTGTAAAGCAGCTATCAAGTTCTTTGACCGAGTCATGTTTTCAAGTGTTTCTACTTTTGGGTGTTGTTTTATTGCAGTCTGTTGAATCAGAAGCGGATTTAATTGTGAAACCAGTATCCCTGGGCAATGTGAGGATCATCAAGTCTTTAAGTAATTATCACGAGAACAACATACGGACTATTGAGCGAGCAGAGCTTGCTATTATTTTCAAGAAGTTACACTTCAAGGTAAATAACTCTTCTACATAAAAAAACAATCGAAACCTATCTGCAACAAGTAGTCAGGTACGATAGCCTATTCCTCAACAAAGACACGACTATAAGACGCTGCCATATTTGAGGCTAATTGTTTTTCCATAAAAAAAGTATCACGAAGATATGCTTATCTACCTTGCTAGTTAGATAAAAAGTTTTACTTTGATAAACCTCCAAAAATAAGTCAGTTTTGCAGCATAATTCCATTGTCATATTTGCAGGCTTTGATCTCTGCTCATGACCAAATAGGAGCTCTTTGGATACAAAGAGGTTCAGGAGTGGATGAGTACGCTCCTCCCCTAGAAGAGAAAAAGGTCACATTTGAAGACGGCACAGAAACTGAAGAAATGGGGCCCATTGAGACTTTGAAAGTGGTGGGCATAAGGAAAGTACCCGGTCAGCCCTTAGGTTTGACAGTGAGTACTTATTTGCCTTTTAACTTGAGCATATTTGCAATGCTCTTGTTTGGATAAATCAAAGTTGTCTTTTGGCACAAGTAACTACAAAAAACATGTCATTTGAATTAATTACTCATAATTTTCTTTCAGGTAACAACTGATGAGCACGGCCAACTCGTCATAGCTCGAATTATGGCCGGCAGTGCCGCTGCCAAGCAAGCTTTAGTGTCTGTAGGAGATGTCTTGTTAGAAGCCGACGGGGAGACAATTGACTCTGAAGAGCACCTCAAAGAGCTGGTGGCTCGACCAACTGACCGCATCAACCTCAAGGTTGGACCTAACATGAAACAAAAAGCTATACAGCTGCCAAACAAACTGAGTGTGAGTACTTTAATTGATGGATTAATTGATAATTGACTCATGCATGTTTTGTGAGATGTAGGTGTGGCTGTGTTTAAATGAAATTTGGTATGTAGATAGTTTGGAACCTAGAACAGGACATAGGCTATTAAAATTCGGAAGTTTTAACCTCTGAGGGGGTTCAATAGGATGGTAAAGTTTGTATGGAAAATATTTTTATCCTTGTTTCGATTCACTCAAAACTCGGTATAAATAAACTAAGGAGTGAATAATTAAACACGTATTTTTTATTTTTACAAAGTAACGCCTAGGGGTAGTGCAAAAAATTTCAGAAATTTCTTTGAAAAAAACTCTGGATCGCGGACAAAGCCGCGGGGCGCATCTAGTATAACATAAATTACCATCTGATATATTAAAAAAAAAATCATTTATTCAGATGCTAAAAGATCATCACACCTAAATTTTAATTAGAATATGGATATATCCAAATGGATGTTTGTTTTGTGGTTTTAGCATATAAAGGTATACGTACTGAAACATTTAATTACTATGAAACTATTCTATTTATATCAAGCCACATAAATTATTGCCTCTCTATCCAGTAGAGGCGCTGCAAGGGCCCAAATGCTTGGAAAGAGACAATGCACTATCAGATCTGAGGGTCTGATAGGTAATAAAATAACTAAATAATGAATTGTTCCAGTGTTACATGAGAACCCTGTTTGACTACAGCCCTAAGGAAGACACACTGATTCCCTGCAAAGAAATTGGTTTGGAGTTTAAAAAAGGAGATATCTTGCAGGTACTTTACAAAGCTGTAGAATTTTTTCACGGTTTTTATGGACCTTGTACAAAATCGTATTATATTATGCCCAGTGTTCACCTCTCAAAAGTAATGTCCCCACTGTGTTAGGTCACTTCTTCACTTTAATTTAAATGATGATGATAAAAGTACAAAAAATACCTTGACTTTAACACTAAATAAACCATTTGCTTTAAATTTTAATTACTTGTTGGCAGCGAATAAATGAAATGTTATTTTATGTAAAAGCTTAGACTAAACTCTTTTTCCTTGACCTTAAGGCTGGCGATGGCTGCACAAAATTCTAATTCAAGGCGTTCCGGTGTTCCGTAATACCAAAAATTACGACTGTAAACTTTTATAATTTCGGACTAAGTGTTGTTAATTTGTAACTAAACAATATAAGCTATGTTGTATAAAAGTAATTTTATTACATTTTTTTTTGACAAAAAAAATACTTAGGAGCATAGATAAATACTATTCAAATACAAAAAACACCAAAATTGGTGGAAATATGCTCGACTTACAATTCATTTTGGTACTCCATTTGCATGGGGAGTTCATCATCCGCTAGCCCCTTAAAATGTTGTATTTCAGGTGACAGATAGGAAAGACCCGAACTGGTGGCAAGCGAGCCACGTGGAGAGCCCCGAGCTGGTGGGGCTGGTCCCGTCGCCCGAGCTGGAGGAGCGGCGCAAGGCGTACGTGCCGCCGGAGGCCGACTTCGTTCACAAAATCAGCATTTGTGGAGCGAGGGTATGTCTTTCTAATGTTATCGATAGCGAGCATCTGCGACTTCGCACGCTTATTTCCAGGGTACAAAACTAGCCTATTGCTTTCCACATGGATGTCTACCCCTTGCCAAATTTTACGTGAAAGGTCAAAAACAACAGTAGCTATCTGGTATAATATAGGGTTGATTGACCCGGCGGCGAGCGCCGTACTGAAGTGAAGGACGCGGCGCGCTGTAAGGTAAATCAAAATTTAGTTCTGAGTTTAATTCCCACGAGAATGGGAATAACGCAGGTGAAACCGCGAGGCGCTGCTGGTTCTCTTTCGTTCTAAATAAATAAAATAGATGGTGCGTCCAGAAGCTAGTTTTCCTATAAAATGTCAAGAAGCGACTAATCATTACGAGCATTAAGTTCATTATTATTGCCGAGCGTACATCACATGAGTGTTATTAGGTAATTAATATTAGCCAATACATAATATTTCACAAATTACTACTGAAATGAAACAGAACTGAAGTTCTAAAGCTGAAAGCTGAAGTTCTGAAGTTTATTATAAATTGTTTGGTTTAATGTAAACTCTCTTTGATATCTGCGTCTGCATGCAATGCATCAAAGAGAGTTTATAATTTATGAGTAATTGAGAGCGAAGATTATAATAGTTTCTTAGTAAGTCCCTTTTCTGAGTATACATACATACATTTCGAAAATAATGACTTGCTTAGATAAAAACTGCTTTGACGATAAAATCCTTGAAGATAATCATTTGTTTGAATTATATTCTGAAGGCTGAACTAATGATCATTTTATTGTACTAATTCGCTTTAGCATTTTGGTGCTTGGGGATTATAAATGAGTAGAGGCCAACCACATGAAAACACTAAAACAAAACCTAGGTATAGGTCGCGTCACGTAAAAAGAGCGCTGGAAGAAAGTGGAAGGGGTATGTTCGCGCATGGGTACACTCGCGTACGATAGTACTATGCCAATTTGCTGTGCCTATTTTTAACTAATATTACACTCGCGGCTTGGTGTTCGTTATTAGAAAATAATATTAGATAAAATTAAAAACAAGTTCGATTCAGTTTAGAATGTTTAATCTAATTACAAAAAAATAATGTAATGTAGCAACTACATCCATTAAGTCGTCTTGGGTGACGTGAAAACCAGATGAGGACGCGGGATTGATACTGGAGGTGGCTATTTCATCATCGTCGCTGTCGTCACTTGAGCTTTCATCATTATTTGAGTCAGAATCATCATCCCTTACACGAATAATAAATGTTTCTGTAATCATATCTACCAAATGATCGCTTTTACAGTAATCGGTCTCTACCTCTATTTTCTTTACCTGTGCATAATTTCCAAAAACCATTAAAATGTAAAACCATTTCGTAAACTTTTGTGCGCGATGGTATTTTGACAAGAAACGTGACGTGTGACAGCAAATGACAACTGACGAACCAATAGCGCACCGGCAAGCATGCGGCGCATGACCCTTCCACCCCGCGCCCCACCGCCTACCTCCAAATAGACCCATAAATCGCCTTCTGCGCAGCTTTACCGCCAGCGTTCTTCTTACATGACGCGAACTATACGCCTATCGATTTTTAAATGACAATTTCGTATGTACTTTTACATCAACTATTTGATAACTTATAATAAAATAATTATAGAACAATGTCAATGAATATTTTCGAAAACCCTGTAATTAAAATATTGATTCATGCAATAATAACATTTAGCTAACCTTGGCAAATAATTAATTGACGCGTCAACCGTGAGAAATTATGAGTCATTTCATGATCAATGATGCAGTATGCGACGGGACGCGCTTAGCTGCATCAGCTGACTTTTGTTCTCACGCTCATATGTGTGGATGTATTGCGAACAATGAACACGGACGTGCTGATATTGTGAATAACTTGTGGAGAGTGACTCATTCATACATGTTTCTGTTTATCTGATTTTAGCGGACAGTGCACCAAATAAAGCGTTATGATGTATTTTATGAAACTATTACCAGAAATCAGATTGAAGCAATAAGATTCTAGTAAATTATGACTAATATAATAATAATATGACTCGCATAACATTTGCACGCCTGCTTGCAGGCTGAATACAAGTCCTAGAATAGTTGTAAGATCTGACATAATGTATAATAATTTTGTATTCTAGCAAATAAATGATTTCATTTGAATCTTATCGCCAGCCACAGAAATATCTACACATTCTAATATTATGAATTAAAAAAACTATATTTCTTGTGGCAGTTTCAATTTCTTGCACTTTCCGCAAAATCAGTTATTATATCAAATTCAAGTATCTGAAATATTTACGAATGAGTCACCCGCTATACGTTATTCAGCTCAAGCTGATTGATCAGCTACACGAAATCTTTTTTGTAATCCTTAATGAGGAGAAGGGTCTTCCCCAGAAAACGCGAATCATCCAAAATAAAAATGTCTGAGTTCTGTGAAGATCACAGTAGTTTCAGCAGTAGCACATAATGTTCCTAAAATAAAGTTAATACCTACATCTAGCCTTAATATGTTGGAACTAGCGACCCGACCCGACTTCGCACGGATGTATTATACATAAAATACACGTGCTAAGCCTTATGTACCTACATACATTCCTCTTGAATCACTCTCGCCCGAATACGCGCATCTTACATATTTGAGACCGTCTCAGCTATTATCCTTCGAGACGTCGTTATCCTTCAATTCTAAATCGTATTCTAAAACGTCGATCCTAAAATTTAAGCCCGCTACATTTGAGATCATCCCAAACTATGACATTACGACGACTAAGGGCTCAAACACAAAACTGCGAGCTCGCATCGCATCGTAAATATCTGCGAGCTCGCACGATAACGTCAGATCTCATTTGCATCGCGTATTCCTGTCATATTACGTCATACTTGGTGACCCCCCTTTTAGTCCGCTCTGAGACAACTTTAGCGAAAGAGCGCGGCGCCTGAGCCGCCTTCTTTGTGTTGTAAAAAAAAACTGCTTCAGTTCTCAACTCATAGTAATTTCGAGTAAAATAGTTCCCTTCAGAGTTCATAATCGTATTAAATGGACGAATCCAGAATCTTCTTTTTCTTTTATATCTATTTAACAATAACAGCAGTGCAATTGGACCGATTTATGCAAAAAGAGTTTTTTTAACCAATGTAATCAGAATAAGGTATATTTTAACATATCAAAGACTCACACCTCTATGTTCACAAATGTGGAAAATCCATATGATCCAACCCACAACTGTCATGTCGAAGACCATTTTTTAAAATGTATAAGTGTTTCATGCCACTTGAATCATTTTTGTGTTGCTTTTGTTACCCTAACATATAACCGTTCTAATTTGCTACAATGATTCAAACTATAATATTAAGCTGGTCCATCAGTTCAAAGAGCTCAGAAAGCTATAGAAAGAGCTATGCTCGGAGTTTCTCTGAAGGATAGGATTCGTAAAGAATACATCCGAAAGAGAACCAAAGTTATCGACATAGCTCAAATAATTAGCAAGCTGAAGTGGTGGCAGTGGGCCGGCTATATCTCGCGAAGAACCGACAACCGTTGGGGTAAACGTGTTCTTGAGTGGAGACCGAGACTTGGCAAACGTAGTATAGGACGCCCTCCGGCCAGGTGGGATGACGATCTGCGAAAGACTGCTGGCAGATGCTGGATGCCAAGCTGAAGACAGGGAGCTATGGCGCTCATTAAGGGAGGCCTATGTCCAGCAGTGGACTAATATAGGTTGATTATGATGATGATGATATAAAACAAGTTAAGATTTGACAAGTTAATATTTGAAATTGCTATTTCATCTAAGTACGTAAACGAAATAAAGTATATAAAGTTCAAAACACACAGAAGCCGCAGGAGTGGCGAAGGCGAAGGCGTGCCGGTTTTTCCTATGGCACCGCGTTCGCCACGGCCTGCGGTGTGTGTGTAGGCTTTCATAGGATTCCATAGAATACAACTCGCACGCCTTTGCCTCCGCCACGCCTCCGGCTTCTGTGTGTTTCGTACTTTAACGAAAAATAAATAAATAAAATAAAATAAGTACAGGGCCAGCAGATCTAATATTAGATACCAGATGATTGCATTGATTAATTTAAGAAACCGAAGGGAAGCTGCAATAATAGACGATGTATATGGTTTATGTGATGAACCTTATTCTGATTTCGACGAGGAGTAGGGCCAATTTTGTTTGTTTTGTCTTTTAAAACACAAAAATCATTACTAATTTTTAACACACTTTGAATCATTTTTGCATTTTAATTTTTGCACCCTACATAGCTCTTTCCATACAAAATTAATTTTGTAATAATGATCCAGGCGCAAGTTTTCCCAATTATCTACTAAACTATTACAATTTATTCTTTATATTATTTATAGCAAAAAAGTTGAGTTTACATAGCATTAAATTAAATTAAAATAACAACATTTTGTATTACAAAGCTAGAGAAATACCGCCACAAACTTAAATATCGATTATCTCGAAATGAGGTTTGTGTGGGTTGGATCATTTTTGCTTAAATCGGTTCAATTATCTTTTTGGGATCCATCTTACGCTTCCTAAAAACACGTCCAATACGGCGGACTTAACTTGAAGATATGGTTACCCTACAAAACTGTTCGCCGCACAAATTCGCATCGCAGAAATTCGCAAATCAAGTTCGTGTGACATCGCATCAAATCGCATCAAATCGCATCGCATCGCAACAAATCGCAGTTTTGTGTGGGAGCCCTTACTGTAAATTTGGTCTTCATCTATAAAAACCGCATCAGAATCGATTGCGTTGTATGATTTATGATAAACCGCACATTTAACCCTTTGCAAGCGGTGCATTTTTACCTTAGCTTAAGCAATTCAGCATGAGTTCCATCGAGTGCAGTCCCGTGTATTCATATCATTCATTATCAATTAGCAATAAATCAGTTATCGTTTAATCTCTCTTTCAATTATTATCTCTCATCATTATCATCTAAAGTTGTAAGGTACCTTAAATCTTTATGGTCCTTAGAGCCGGATTCCGTAAAGCTTTGTCCTCTGCTACTAGGAAAGGTTGAATTTTACCTTGATATTCGTGGGCCATTTCCACGAAACCCTCATAGTAGTTGAGGACAAACCTTTAAGTTTCCTTTAACCTTACAGCGTAGTTTTATAGATCTAAGCATGGCGACAGACAGCGGGAAGGAACTTTGTTTCATACTATAGAGTGGATTTATAAAAAGAACAGTTAGTATTACGGGGCATCCACTGCATTGTCGTCTCTACATCTAGTCTTAATACGAGTAGTATTATAATGAAGTAATGATAATGGCAGATATCAAAGAAGAAGAAGAAGTTCGTGTACGAGTCCCGGTCGAGCGTGCAGCTGGAGGGCGCGGAGCTGGCTCTGTACGAGGAGGTGGCGCGCACCCCGCCCTTCCTGCGGCGCGTGCTGGCACTGGTGGGCACCAAGGGGGTGGGGCGCCGCACGCTCAAGAACAGACTCATACAGGACAACCCGGACCGCTTCGGGGCTGTCGTCCCTCGTGAGTATACTGCACCCGAGTCACCTGCCGCCTTCCTGCGGCGCGTGCTGGCGCTGGTGGGCACCAAGGGGGTGGGGCGCCGCACGCTCAAGAACAGACTCATACAGGACAACCCGGACCGCTTCGGGGCTGTCGTCCCTCGTGAGTATACTGCACCCGAGTCACCTGCCGCCTTCCTGCGGCGCGTGCTGGCGCTGGTGGGCACCAAGGGGGTGGGGCGCCGCACGCTCAAGAACAGACTCATACAGGACAACCCGGACCGCTTCGGGGCTGTCGTCCCTCGTGAGTATACTGGACCCGAGTCACCTGCCGCCTTCCTGCGGCGCGTGCTGGCGCTGGTGGGCACCAAGGGGGTGGGGCGGCGCACGCTCAAGAACAGACTCATACAGGACAACCCGGACCGCTTCGGGGCTGTCGTCCCTCGTGAGTATACTGGACCCGAGTCACCTGCCGCCTTCCTGCGGCGCGTGCTGGCGCTGGTGGGCACCAAGGGGGTGGGGCGCCGCACGCTCAAGAACAGACTCATACAGGACAACCCGGACCGCTTCGGGGCTGTCGTCCCTCGTGAGTATACTGGACCCGAGTCACCTGCCGCCTTCCTGCGGCGCGTGCTGGCGCTGGTGGGCACCAAGGGGGTGGGGCGCCGCACGCTCAAGAACAGACTCATACAGGACAACCCGGACCGCTTCGGGGCTGTCGTCCCTCGTGAGTATACTGGACCCGAGTCACCTGCCGCCTTCCTGCGGCGCGTGCTGGCGCTGGTGGGCACCAAGGGGGTGGGGCGCCGCACGCTCAAGAACAGACTCATACAGGACAACCCGGACCGCTTCGGGGCTGTCGTCCCTCGTGAGTATACTGGACCCGAGTCACCTGCCGCCTTCCTGCGGCGCGTGCTGGCGCTGGTGGGCACCAAGGGGGTGGGGCGCCGCACGCTCAAGAACAGACTCATACAGGACAACCCGGACCGCTTCGGGGCTGTCGTCCCTCGTGAGTATACTGGACCCGAGTCACCTGCCGCCTTCCTGCGGCGCGTGCTGGCGCTGGTGGGCACCAAGGGGGTGGGGCGCCGCACGCTCAAGAACAGACTCATACAGGACAACCCGGACCGCTTCGGGGCTGTCGTCCCTCGTGAGTATACTGGACCCGAGTCACCTGCCGCCTTCCTGCGGCGCGTGCTGGCGCTGGTGGGCACCAAGGGGGTGGGGCGGCGCACGCTCAAGAACAGACTCATACAGGACAACCCGGACCGCTTCGGGGCTGTCGTCCCTCGTGAGTATACTGGACCCGAGTCACCTGCCGCCTTCCTGCGGCGCGTGCTGGCGCTGGTGGGCACCAAGGGGGTGGGGCGGCGCACGCTCAAGAACAGACTCATACAGGACAACCCGGACCGCTTCGGGGCTGTCGTCCCTCGTGAGTATACTGGACCCGAGTCACCTGCCGCCTTCCTGCGGCGCGTGCCGGCACCGAGGGTTAACTTTCGGCTCTGGTTGCAGACACGTCGCGGCCGCCGCGCGCGATGGAGGAGAGCGGGCAGTCCTACTGGTTCGTGTCTCGCGAGGAGATGGAGCGCGACGCGCACGCGGGCCGCTTCCTCGAGTACGGGGAGCACAACAACCACCTGTACGGCACGCATCTCGACTCCATACGGGCCGTCATCAAGGAAGGTACTACTTCATCATATTATATAATTTCTATATATTTTATATATAATTTTTGATAATTTCTTTTGATAGCTATTTAATTATTTGCTTATTGTGTTTATGATTTTATTAATGTTTTTGACTACTCTATTGAATTAGGTAATACCTGTAAGAATAGATGTAATGTTTTGAAATAAATACAAAAAATACAAAATATCTAGCGACCCGCCTCGGCCTCGCACCGGTAGTTAACTACTTTGTGCCCGCGAAGGAGACAGGCTGTTTCTATTTTACGGGAACTGATTTATGAAATAAAAATGTAGCGTGTGTAGCCATTTCAGGGCTAGAACAGGGCTACAAAATTTCAGCCTGATCTGTTAGTGGTTCTTGCGTAAAAGAGAAACCGCCCAACTAGCACGTTGGCGTTAAAATAACCTGTATATTATACTTATATCGGTTCCAATCGAGTATCTCAGTGTTAATACTAATCTGGTTGGTCGTGCAGGCAAGATGTGCGTGCTGGACTGCGCGCCGCAGTCGCTGAAGCTGCTGCACAACAGCAGCGAGTTCCTGCCCTACGTGGTGCTGGTGGCGGCGCCCGGCCTCGACCAGCTGCGCAACCTCACGCACGCCTCCAACAGGAACCTGGCGGTAACAATCACTCCACCTACATACACACACATTACAAGCAGTCGCTGAAGCTGCTGCACAACAGCAGCGAGTTCCTGCCCTACGTGGTGCTGGTGGCGGCGCCCGGCCTCGACCAGCTGCGCAACCTCACGCACGCCTCCAACAGGAACCTGGCGGTAACAATCACTCCACCTACATACACACACATTACAAGCAGTCGCTGAAGCTGCTGCACAACAGCAGCGAGTTCCTGCCCTACGTGGTGCTGGTGGCGGCGCCCGGCCTCGACCAGCTGCGCAACCTCACGCACGCCTCCAACAGGAACCTGGCGGTAACAATCACTCCACCTACATACACACACATTACAAGCAGTCGCTGAAGCTGCTGCACAACAGCAGCGAGTTCCTGCCCTACGTGGTGCTGGTGGCGGCGCCCGGCCTCGACCAGCTGCGCAACCTCACGCACGCCTCCAACAGGAACCTGGCGGTAACAATCACTCCACCTACATACACACACATTACAAGCAGTCGCTGAAGCTGCTGCACAACAGCAGCGAGTTCCTGCCCTACGTGGTGCTGGTGGCGGCGCCCGGCCTCGACCAGCTGCGCAACCTCACGCACGCCTCCAACAGGAACCTGGCGGTAACAATCACTCCACCTACATACACACACATTACAAGCAGTCGCTGAAGCTGCTGTGAAGTGAATAAATTCCTTCTGGAAAGCGTGCTCCATCTTAGGCCACATCTTCACTTACGTGAGATGTGGCTACGCTCGAACATTTTATATTATATATCAAAATTAAAGAAAGGTCACTCTAAATTTATATATTGTATGTATATTATGTACATTATTATTTAAAAACAAAATCAAAATATTAATCTAGCTTCATAAAACTGCTATTTTTATTATAAATATAATAACAATGTGTCTGTGTTCCTCGCAGTTCGACCGGCAGAGCTCCATCCGCTACAGCTCGCGGCGCGCGCGCACGCTAGAGTCGCTGGCCTCGCTCTACGAGGTACGTACATTTGACTCAGCTGCGTGATGCTGTGGATTGACCACGATTACCTATTCATGTAGAACTAATGCCCCGCGGCTTCACATGCATTTTCTGGGATGAAAAGTAGCCTATAGATGTTCCAGAAGTCAGTCGAGTCAGTCAGTTGAGTCGGTGATGACGTTTGACCCGTGACAACCAGGGTTGTCCTGGGTCAAACGTCATCACAAGCCGCAGCCGTTATCCTTATTATAATATGATTCACCTATAAAGGTAAACTCTATAAGTTAGAACGTTTAGGGGTACATACTGCACTCGTATATCTATTGAATGTAAAATATTCAAAAGCAGAGTCTAACAATGATCGTCTGCGTCCTCAGGAAGAAGACCTGAAGCAGACCCTCGAGGAGAGCTCCCGCATCGCGCGCCAGTACGAGAAGTACATCGACCTCGTGCTTACAAACAACAACCCCGACACCACCTACTCGCAGGTGCTGGACGCGCTGCACGCCCTGTCCACTGACCACCAGTGGGTGCCCGTCAGCTGGATCTACTAGAATACATACCACTTCAGAGGAAAACTACACGGGATACTGTGCATTAGTATAAGTTCTACCATTGGGATCCGGTTCGAAGGACCAAGCTGACGGCTCGAAGGATGTTTTGAAGCTTGCTTTGTTGAATGCAGCGAAGCAAGATCGGTCGGAGTGGGAACGATCTTTATTATAATTTTCCTCTAGAAGTGAGTTAGTGAGTTTTCGAAGATCTGGTTGTAATAGTGTGGATACGACTTAGCGACTATTAAGCTTCATAGTGCCTCAACATGCGAAAAAATCTAATAATGCCTATTTTTACAAATTACCAAATATTTTTTTACCAACGCTATCTAGATATGTCCATATTACTTGTATATCTTTATCACTGAAATCCTTCGAGGTTTACTTAGTACACTGATTTTTATATTTTATCTCAATTCTTAGGTAGGGAAAATCTTGAGTGTTCCGCACTTGACTTTTAATAGCTTGATTCATAAAAACGCTAGTTCTTTTCATCACAAGGAATTAATTCTCGAAATATACATATTATGTAGGTTCAGTATATAGAATGTACAATTATTTTCTTCCTGTAATCTTACCACTATTGTTATTACGCATCACACAACTAAAATAAAGCTATAGACGAAGTACCCAGCGGGTAATTATTATGAGTGAAAAATGGAAATTACAATCAAAGAAAGGAAACAAATTGACTTAGTATTTCCTATTGATCTAATTGCAGAATATTGCAGTCAACGAGGTAGCGTAACTAATCCATTAGTAAAATATATATGTCTAAGCTGAAGTGCCTCTTACTAACTGCTGAAAACTAATAGACAAAATATCATTCCAGTATTTTGACTTTTCTATAAGGATTCTTCATATAATTCAGCTATGAATGTGCTACTTAAGAGTTTGATCAGCATGAACTCTGCATTTCTAGTTTAAGTTTATTTTAAGTCTTGAATAAGTAATTCTGAATTTTTTCGATAGTAAGTTGTGGCATTTGTTACCACAATGCTTGTGTTATGGTGTTCATTATATCCCACCAGGAAAGTTAGCGAAAATATTGTAGTTGAATAAAGCGGTCTACCAGACGGTTGTTCGTCGATTGGCCGCCAGCCGCTGCTCCGGGCTGAGCGCGACAAAGCTAACGGGCGCCGAGACCCGACGCGTTGGGAAGAAAATCAGATAAATTTGATATGTTTTGTACGACAATTGATATTAGATAGTAAGTGAATAAAACCCCTTTTGTGTATTAGGGTTAGAATCGGCTTTTAAAAATAGCTTGAATTGTATTATTTTAATATACATCACACTTGACACGAAACTTTCGTTTAGGTATTATATTTTCGATTATACAATTTTAAATAGAGTATTATTTGTATTTGATTATTGCCGTTTATTGGCCGCTATTTTTTGCATGTTTTTACTTTTAAGTTACATATATCATTACTATTTACGTTAAGAATCTCACATTCCGTCCAATTTGTTTGTTGATTAGCTGTACATTTTATCGTCAGAATTATTCAATATACATTTATTGTACTACATTGCTTAATTTTATTTTCGGTTGCATAAAGATAAATAAAATGCTACGCATAATCCAATTTCTTTTTATTGATCAGATAAATACATGTAATGGCCATTCCGCACACGTGTCCCATCGAGAGTGGGCACTGGGTAGTTTTTGCGCTAATTGACCTGTCTGGTAGAGAACTTGTACTGCCGGACGGACGTCTTGAAGATGTTGGGGTCGATGTGGTTGAGCCCGGTCTGGCTGGCGATGGCGATGGCCGCCGGACCCGCTTCCGTCTCCGGCTTCTCCAGCAGGTGAGGCGCCAGCAGTAAGAATAGTTGCTGCAACAACCAACTATTTATATGAACACACTAGCAGCGCCTCGTGGTTTCACCCCCGTAATTCCGTTCCCGTGGGAATTCCAGGATAAAATATAGCCTCTGTGTTATTCTAGACAATAATCTATCACTGTGCCAAATTTCATCCATATCCGTTCAGTAGTTTTTGCGTGAAAGAGTAACAAACATCCATCCATACTTACAAACTTTCACGTTTATAATATTAGTAGGATTACGTATGGATAACGTCACTCTGTGCCTGTTCGTGATTCTACTGGTACACTTATCTATGGACGTCCTTGTCTGTACGTGTAGTACATGCCTTGAAGTTGATGATGGTCGCGCCATTTTGCAGACACTAAACTATTGATGGAAACTAGTCAATATAGGTACCACGACAAAGGTGAAAATACACGGTTCACTTTTGTCTTTCAATTTGGTTAAAGCAACCGAATTGATCCATGTAAACTTATAAGTGAATCATTCACTTTTCATTAAAGTTGAAAGAATTGAACATGCTCAATATTTTCACTTTTAGCGTTCAATCACGGTTCAACCTAATTGATTCAATTTGGATGTCCGTCTATTTTCACCTATAAACATAAAATGGCAAGGGCATTTGTAATAGACATTAGTTCCCGTACCTCAGCCCAAGGAATGAGCGGTAAGTTGGCGTACACAGCCTGCCAGCCCGGGAGGCCGAGGTGCGCCAGCGACATGCGGAAGTAGTTGGTGAAGGAGTCGGCCAGCCAGCCCCAGGCGCCCTCGCGCGTCGCCAGCCACACCGACCAGTTCCCGCCCGTGTGGATGAGGCATATCTAGTCACACAAACTTAAAGTCTCCACACACTGAAGCTGGAGCGGAGGCGAAGGCGTGCCGGTTTTTCCTATGCCACCGCGCCGCCACGGCCTGCGGTGTGTGTGTAGGCTTTCATATGATTCAATAGAATACAACTCGCACGCCTTCGCCTCCGCTCCGCCTCCGGCTTCAGTACGTGGAGACCTTTAATTCTGGACGATCCACACACCAGCCAATACGATGTCTACCCGCTAGAGAGGCGGGTGTAGCGCCACCTATTTCATAAACTAGCGCTAGATTTTTTTTACTAAAATGAACATAGAGTGGTCAGAAACCCTGTCCAGTTTTTAGGTACCTATCGTTCTCGTAAATGCCTCTAGAAAAGTTTAGGCAGAGATGGGAAATTATGTTTGGTAGCCACCACACTGTTCCAAATTCAAAGTACTACTTAGGTGTTCTTATCACTACATACATAGATACATAATATAAAACAAAGTCGCTTTCTCTTTCCCTATGTCCCTATATCCCCATGTATGCTTAAATCTTTAAAACTACGCAACGGATTTTGATGCGGTTTTTTTTAATGGAAAGAGTGATTCAAGGGGATATGGTATAAACGAGGTAGGTGTAAGGGTATAAACGTATCGTACGAGGAGGTGTAAGGGTATAATAAAACCATGCGGAGCCGGGGCGGGTCGCTAGTCTACTATAAAGTTTTCTGTTCAAAAATGTCCTATGTATGGATCGTAAAGCTTGGTTACCTTTCCAATAGTCCTGCAGGTATCCAACTCGAAGACCTTGCTCTTGGTGTTCAGCACCGGCCGCGGCCCCGCGTTCTGGCGGGTCATGGAGAAATCCAGGAGATCCTTCAGAGCTGGCGTCAGGCAGAGCTCGTTCAAAGCGTTGACGCGGATCGATCCTACCGGTAGGATCTCGTCGGCTGTAACAGTAGTTAGGACTTACATTACGTTTTTTCTAATCATTTATTTATTTATAATCTTGCTGTGTGCTACACACAACCAACCTACCTAATGTAAATATTATTTAAGTAGAGTAGGTACCTATCTACCTACTAGACAGACAACTAGTCTCAAATAAATAAATAGGTACTTACTTAATAACATTATGTCGGTACTTACCTAGGTAATAGGTAGATACCTAACGTACCTAACGTTAGGTATCTACCTATTACCTAGGTAAGTACCTACTAGGTACAAGGCTAAGTTACAAGGTATAGAGGTAGATGTAGGTACCTGAATATTTGTAGTGCCATGTTAGCTGAAATCCATCACTAGAAGCATAGAAGTTCCGCAAATCTTCAGGGAGAATAGCAGAATGCCTTTGCTCCCAGTTCGTGATAGCAACACGGTCGCATGGTATCCGACGATCTACTTTCACGTTGCAAACGCGTGGATCGGCCTCTAAAAGTTTATGAGAAATCGGTTGGAGCACAGCGATCTCGATAACCAAACAACTATCTAGCACATGAGAGCTAAATGAAATGATTGTTTTAAGACAATCTTCATAAAAATAAATAGGTACACTATAGCCCGGTCAATTTAAACGAAAAAATGAAAGTGAAGTTACATATAGTCCCAACAAGCTGATAATCAGTGAATTGTTCAAAACATAATTATCAAGTTCCCCATCATTCCCGAGTATGGAATTTTTTTTATTCAAGGTAAAAAAAATGAGTTTTTCGCGATTTTCAGCAAAATGGTAAGTTTTATCATAAAAATACCTTAGACCAGATTGTAGATCATAAAATTATCTACAAAAAATGTAGTTATCAATACTTTTTTCCTACCACCCACCTTTTGTGAGATATAATATAACGATTCAAAAAGTTGTAATCGTCATAATATGCACACGTTTCCACGCCACTTATGAGATAGTGTACGCAACGCGTTTTTTTTTTAACATGTTTTCCCCAGTAGGTAGTAGGATTTAGAGACGACTAGTATCTGCTCGCGGCCTCGCACGCCTTGTTTCTATGGAATCGTTTCAAAGCTATTTTTATCCCATGGGAACTGATTTATGGGATAAAAAGTAAGCTATGTATTATTTCAGGGCTAGAACTACGTCTATTCAAAATTATAGCCCTATCCGTTCAGTAGTTTTTGCGTGAAAGAATAACAGACATCCATACATTCTTACAACCTTTCTCGTTTATAATATTAGTAACTAAGGATGTTAGTGAGCATGTTCGAGTAAATCAAGTAAATCAATATCTTTATTTCTTTAGGCTTTCAAAATAGCACAACCAGAAGTAACTTTTGTGTAAGAGACACTCTCTTAAATAAATGGTATCAAAAATACTTTTACAACTTTTTGAATCGTTATATCTCAAAAAGTGGAAGGAAAAAAAAAATTGATAGGTACACTTAGTGCAAAGATTATATTGGAACGTAGGTACTTGATCTTAGACTTAGTGTAGACTATTTTATGATCTACAATCTTGTCTAAGGTATTTTTATGATAAAACTTACCGTTTTGCTGAAAATCGAGAAAAATTCATTTTTTTGACCTTTGACCTTGAATAAAAAAAATTCCATACACGGGAATGATGGGGAACTTCTAGACATTGTTTATAATTATGTTTTGAACAATTGCACTGATTTTCAGTATTTTCTGATTTTCAAGTATTTTCTGATTTTCAATAAATAAATAATAAAATAATAATAATAAATAATAATAAAATAATTCAGCTTGTTGGGACTTTATGTAACTTCGAATGTCTAAATTGACCGGACTACTATGCAACTACGTAGTATATGCCCGCGGCTTCACTAGATATGCATACGTTTTTACATCGTTTTTAAGGCTACTTCTATCCCATGGGTAGGTACTAGAGGATTCGATTCCCGGATCCCGGGATTCGGGATCCCGGGATCCCGGCCCATTTTCGATCCCGAAAATTTCGGGATTATTTTTTCCAAATCCCGGGATTTTCGGGATTGAGAAAATACTATGCCTAACGTTAGAAATAATAAAAAATGAAGCGCGTTAATTTAAGAAACACAACACAATATTATAAACTTAAAGTTATACTAATTGCTTATCGGCACCATTAAAATAAAAAAATCTGATCATGTCGGTTGACATCGGTTTAGTTTTATTTTTAAATAATGTTTAATAAAACAGATTCCTGCATTTTGTTATCATCAGAATAAGCACTTTTTATTTACAAATAATACCATTTAAAATACCATGTACCTGTTCACAAAAAAAGCATTCCTTAAACAAGTAATCAATCGCATCCTTGGTCGCATCGTGGTCAAAATTGATCTAAAATTATTTTTTGTCGATTATCACGATTTGCTTTTTAGTTAAAACAATACGTTTAATGATCATTAAACTTCGTTTTACTGACTAATAACTAGCGATTAGATATTCGGTTGCTTATTTACCTAAAGGTGGGGCAAAGACACAAAAAGGAGATTTTAAAACTTTTTCAGGAATCCTGATAAATTACCACTAATTCTAAACTTCCAGAAATTTCTAAAATGATGGTTTTTTCGCCGGAATCTTTTTTATAAACAAAATAAAAGACACTTTTATTCTATTGCGTATTTCACTAAAACATAATATACGAATTTTTTTGGAATTTCGTAAATAAAAATTACTGTTCCGGAAATATCGATTTAAGTGAAAAACGCGTCATAAAAAGTGTGTTATATTTGATTGATCTATAAATAAAATGCCAGCGAAAATAAATAACACTCGATATTTTGGGATTCTTCAGAATTTATATGAATTCCCTAAAAAAGATTTAGTGTTATTTGGTTTAAATAGCTCACGTTGTGTCGTCGCTCAAAGTTAAGGTAAATAAGCGCCCGAATATCCGATCACTGCCGATAACGTTACCATTATGTGTGGTTAGGTAATTAAATAAGTATTTTGTACATATGTTGTACCGAGGAAAAGTAGACATTAAAAAAAGTATTTTTTTAAATTTTTGTATAAGGTGCAGAGGGGCATTTCTGTACAAAAGAAATCAGTCAAAATATTAAACAATCGTTGTTAATAAATTCTCCGTGATTGAGTTTCGTGAATTCTGGCAAATTGGTGCTAACTAATCTTTATCTGACTTCTTCTTGATAGTGTTCATACTTATATAAGAAAATGCTGAAATTAATGGTGAACTATAACTAATTAGACAAAAAACTGGATAATGCCCGAATTGCCCCTCAGCGGGGCTTTTCTGGCAGGTGGTAATATTATTTGATCCTATGATGCTATAATAGTAAAACTAGAAGCTTTACAAACTGGACAAGTCAGTACATCCGAATTTGAGTCTTCTAAACTCGTGAGAGTTGACGCGGGGTAATTCGGGCACCACTTTTTAGTCTCCCATACATGCTAGTGTTGAGGCTCTGACTATCGACATCGATAATAAACGAACTCGGTAAAAGAAGTCGATTATTAATTATATAAGTAAAAACAACAATTTTTTATCCATTAATTTACTTATTTAAGTAGGTAGTAAAAGCATACTTCATTATATTAACTGAATATTCATATACCTCTATCTGAATACTTATATTCAGTTAATATTATAATGAAGTATGCTTTTACTACCTACCTACACTTAGACAAATTAAACATTTTCAATCACATAATGTCCTAAAGTGTCAGTATTTCTCTCAGTTGCCACGAGCTTGAATTTTTTTATCGACATTTACTTCAATGCTGTGGACATCACTGGTTTTTTACAACTTCATACAAAAACAGTCGGGCAATTTGGACAGCCAACTCCGAAAAAATAACCTCCGATCACAATTTTGTGGGGCAATCATACCAGGCTCAATAACTTATGAAAAACATTAGGACTAACAAAATTAACAAGATTAGGAACGAAACAATTACATTAAAAGAATTTCCAGTTTAAAACAAGTATAATTAACTGCCTTGTCAAATCAGCAAAAAACCCGCGAAAACCACTAAATTCTGTAAAATTTGAAGACCTTGTCACAGGTGTCATGCGCACTCAATATGTCGACTGACAAAATGATGTTGTATATCGATCAGTTAACGCGGTAGCAATTCCTTCTATAGGTGATTGAATTAACCGGTTGTTGCTCTACCCGAACATAGAGGTCTCTCTTGAGTAAACGCTACAGAACCAAAAATATGACCATGTGCCATAATAATCCCCCTGCCATAATTGCCCCTCATAATTAACTGAATAAATAAGTTTTTGTGATTTTAATTGATTATTACTTTGTTTTTGAAAGTAAATAGAAGTTGACTTTCATATATTACTTTGATATTCTTACTTCGTCTACGATCCCGGGATTATCCCGGGATCCCGGGATCGCGTTTCACCAATCCCGAAATCCCGGGATTGAAAATAAAGACCGGGATCGAATCCTCTAGTAGGTACTGATTTAACGGATGAAAAGCAGCCTGTGTTATTCCAGGATTAGAACTATGTAAGTATGTCTTAATCGTAATTTCAGCCCGATCCGTTCAAAAGTTTTTGCGTTAAAAAGAAACAAGCATCCATCCATACAAACTTTCACGTTTAATATAGATGTTTTTATCTACTAAAAAACGTTTTTACTCAAAATCAAAACGGCGCGCGCTTCTTCGACGTCAACTTCTTGATTACGGCTCTGCGTCTGGTTTGACGCAAACTTCTTCGATGAACAATGACAAGTTTGTCTTCTTGCCGTTCTTTCGTGTCCGTCAAGTTAGCAGCCACACCATGGAATTTTAAGATTATATCCTATCAAGAACGAATGGAAATGGAAAAAGAAAACGCAGAGCCATAACATGAAGAAGAAGTCAATCTGAATTTGCAGGTTATGCTGATTTTTAGGTTAAAAATTAACTTTTTTGTATGGGAATTGGGATTATCTACAGTGTGTATTATTAAGTTACACAAGAATAACAATGACTAACTCTGAAGCAGGCGTTTGTCATATCAAAGAAGAATTTATAGTACATAGAACTCTCCAGTCAGCCACCGACAACAATGTAAATACTCCAGGTAAACACAAACTTGAACCTAGTGCCGACGATGAACTAAATGATGTGGAAAATAAAAGGCAAAAGACACAAGATAACACACCCAAGAAGAAAAAGAAAGGTCAAAATAAAGCGAGACCCAGAGCCTACAGAGACGAAATAGATAGCAAGCCTTGTCCTACTATTGTGAATGTCGCCTCCGCAGAAGAAAAAAAACAGTGTCAGTATAATAATTGTAAATACATACATAACCCAGTTGATTACCTAAAAAATAAACCAAAGGATATTGGTGATGTGTGCCATTTATTCCAACTGCGTGGAAGATGCCCAAGGGGATTATCATGTCGGTTTGGATCTAGTCATATTACAGAAGAAGGTTTTAATAAAGTAAATCCTACCAGAGTTGCCCTGTGGAAGGATGACACTAAAAACACCCTTGAACCATCTACACAGACAAAACTACAAAGTAGAAAATATGATTTTAATTACTCCGAGAAACTTGTAAAGCATTTGGACACAAGAAACCTGCCTAAACAAGAAAAAAATAAGGAATCAACAGAAGAAAAACAAGCAGAGATAGAAAACAAGGAGTCTTCTGAGAATGGCCAAGAGCAAGCAAAAGTAAAGTTTAGTGGTGTTGTCACAGACGAGTATCTGATAAAACTCTTGCCAAAAGAAAAAAAAGTAATAGATTGGAAGGACAAGCTTTACTTAAGTCCTTTAACTACATTGGGTAACCTTCCATTCAGAAGAATCTGTAAAGAATATGGAGCAGATGTGACCTGCGGAGAAATGGCTCTGTGCGAGTCTTTACTCAAGGGACTGAAACAAGAATGGGCACTTGTGAAAAGACATGAGTCAGAGGACTTATTCGGTGCTCAGATATGTGGAAATAATGCTTACATTATTACAAAGGTATCACAACTTCTACAAGAAACCACAGAGCTTGACTTTATAGATCTAAACTTGGGTTGTCCAATTGAGTTAATTTACAAAAAAGGTGCAGGTAGTGGCATGATGCACAGAATAAATGCCCTTGAAGCCTCTGTAAGATGTGCTTCTAAACTGCTGACCATCCCGTTTACTATAAAAATGAGAACAGGAGTTTATCATGATAAGAAAATAACCCACACTATTGTACCAAAGATGGCTGAACTAGGAGCTTCACTTATCACTGTCCACGGAAGGTCCAGAGAGGCGAGGTATACTGGCTCAGCTGACTGGGAATATGTAGAGACTTGTGCTAAAGCTGCTGCCCCCTGTCCTGTGTTTGGTAACGGAGATATCCTTTGCTATGAGGACTATGTGGAAAGAAGGAAATTAGCACCAACGGCAGCAGGTGTCATGATAGGCCGTGGGGCATTAATCAAGCCCTGGATATTTACAGAAATTAAAGAGCAAAAGCTTTGGGACATAAGAAGCAATGAGAGATTTGATATCCTAAAAAAATATGCAAATTACGGTCTGGAGCATTGGGGTTCCGATACTCAGGGAGTTGAGAACACAAGACGGTTTATGCTAGAGTGGCTATCGTTCTTGTATCGCTATGTCCCAGTCGGCCTATTAGAAAGGCCACCGCAGAAAATTAATGAAAGACCACCAATATACTTTGGAAGAGATGACTTAGAAACCTTAATGGCTTCAGGGAACTGTGCTGACTGGATCAAAATCAGTGAAATGTTACTAGGACCAGTACCTGATGGATTTCAATTTCTTCCTAAACACAAAGCCAACTCTTACTAAGATTTTTATAATAACAAGGTAGCTACCTATACCAAATTTATTTGGTAATTCATTTACAGTAGCTGTTCCTAGGTTTATATTGCAATAAAATAAACCTATCTTGTTGCTAGTCTAGTAAGTTACTGAACAGGGTAGGTAGGTCACATACATTATTGTTTTTGCTCCAACAACTACCTTAGCTAGGAAAATTACAATGTTGACTATCTGTATGTATAATTTTAAGTGTTGTGTACTGTAACATAATCTTTGCTTTTGTATGATTAATAATTTTGAAAATAAATGTTAGGTACATACTCAAACCTGCCTATAATTTTCTGGCTATAGTTTGGCTTTAGGCTTAAATCCCTAGATGCAGTTCTATACCTGGTTTTACTTACCAGAAGCTATTTTATAATGACTGCACTACGCTTTTTGTGCTTACATTGTAAGAAAACAGTTCTAAGCCTCCTTGTTTTGTATGATACTATAATGTAGCCTAGGTACATCTCCGAAAGCACCAGTATTCCATCGTACCTACCAAATGGGACCCGTCAAGCTGCCTTTAACCTAAGCATTATAATCTACACTACAACTTAGAAGTGCTTGGTGCTAAAGATGACCAGACAATTAAGACCAGACACAAGGTACTAACCCAGTAACTTTGTCACTCCTAAAGTAATATTTTCGTAAAAAGAATCTTCGGAAACTATGTCGACGCAGAAACTCATTTTACTGGAATTTAAACAAGTTCTATGCACAAATCTAGGAATGTAAAAAAATTACCCGGAATATAAATATTGCGCGGAAAATAATAAATATTCACTAATTAACGTTGCCATGGTAACGTAATGATAAGGTACAAGGTAAGAGTATCCCGTAACATATAGACGTATTTGGTCAAAGATAGTTGTATACTACATATAATCTTGGGACGTAGGTATATTTTACGTATCTAGGAATAGTATACTACCTACCTACCTAGTTCACACTAAGGTAGGTATAACTAGTTTAAAGACCAATTCAGTTTGTACAGGTAACCACTGTATTCGTGAGCCGAGAGGACAAGCTAGGTAGGGGGTGCCTGTGCCTATTCATTCATAGTTAGCCGATTGCTGTTAAAACTTAAATCAGGCACCGTACAATACCCTTCTGGAACATAGTCATAGAGAATCTGCTTCTACATACTTATTCGGCCCAAGGATTGTGGCCACCACCTAATCCTGATCTATTCGATTAACGACATCATCCGATGAGCCTGTCACCGTTAACGTATCAGCTTTTCTATAGGCGATAGGCACTGACCTCTATATATACAAGTACATAGATACAGGTCAGTGGCGATAGGTCTGTCTGTTGCGTGCGTGACAATGGTAAGAGGCCCGACGACGAGACGGTATGACCATTTTCGTAAAGGTGGGTACTGACCAACGTTATGAGGTGTAATGTAACATATTACACAGCGAGCATTCGTGCAGTCAGTACTAGAGCATGTAAAAACCGGGTTATTTTAAAAACCGGTTAATTCGGTTTTTATGATTTCAAAACCGGTGAAAACCGGTTTTTTCGGTGATTTCGGTTATTTTCTACAAGACGAATTAAAACAATAAAATCTATATTAAAATGTACTTATATTGATCTAAGGGCTCATTAATTTGACTTAAATCACATTTCTTATAATTAAAACATATAATGTTGTCGATAGTAACAGAAATGTATTAAAATGTACTTATATTGATCTAAGGACTCATTAATTTGACTTAAATCACATTTCTTATAATTAAAACATGTAATGTTGTCGATAGTAACAGAAATGTACCACCTACAGTATTTTTTATACCACCAAGGTAGCAAACAGCATGCGGCCCGCCTGATGGAAAAAGGTTACCGCAGCCTATGGACGCCTGCATATCAGAGACATTACACGCGCGTTGCCTACTCTTGTAAATGTCTTAAAATACTCTTTTTGTCGTATTTTGTTTTTTGTCCTTTTCTGTCGCCATGTTCCATCTGTTCGTCTGGTCGGACCAAAGATCTTACGCAGCACCTTACGCTCAGCCACGAGGAGTTTGTTTTCTTCTTTCAGCGTCAACGTCCAGGCTTCGCACCCGTAGATCAGAATAGGACGTGTAACAGTTTTATATATTCGGATTTTGGTGCTTCGACTCAGAAGTCTGGACGTCAACACTTTATGAAGCGCTGCACTGCACCGCAAGGTGTTCTGGATGCGAATGTTGATTTCATCTTCCCTATAACCTGTATCTGTTATAGTGCATCCCAGATATTTGAAGCTTGCAGCACCCTTATACACCACGTGTCCCGCATCTTAGTCTTTACGTTTAACATGGGTGTTTCTGTAGCGCTTCATGTGGATGTATTCAGTTTTGTCGTGGTTGATTGCAAGCCCTACAGTTCTAGCCCTTCTTTCTAACTCCGTAAGCTAGAGATTGATTAAAATAAATGAACGCTATAGTTCATTTACTTCAATCAATCTGTCAATCGACTATATTTCTTATCAATCGTTAATACAGTTCCTTTATGTCTTTAAAACATTTTAAATCCTTTCTCCTGCTTCTACACTTGCGAGCTATAAGCTGGAATCACTTCATCGCTGGTTTCTGCAGACCGTATTTTACAGTTTCCATGGAATAAACTGCAGATTGGTGTATACCATTTGAAAATAAATTTTGTTAGCTTTCGAATAATATAAAAATTATTTAAATTTAATTAAGTTTCCTACCTTCATTTAGTGAATTATAACAATAGGTCGAAGTTGTGGATGTTTAAATTTATAAGAAGTAATATGAAAATATCAAATTTTTATTTAAAATCTTTGTTATTTCCCGCTTAATATTTTGTATTACCCCCCTGGCCCTAATGACTGCTTGTAAACAGTTTTTCATTGACCTAATGAGTTTCCTGATGGAATCCTGTGGAATTTCCTGCCACTCTTCGATAAGAGCAGTTTTTAGGTCTTCTATTGACGCCGGAGCTGGAGATCTTCCTCGTACCCGCCTTTACAGCTCGTCCCGCAGGTGTTCGATAGGGTTCATGTCAGGGCTGACGGCTGGCCAGTCTATTGTGGGAATCCCGACTTCTTCCAGGTACTGTTTAGTCGCACGAGCGGTGTAGCAGCGGGCATTGTCGTGCATTAGCAGGAAATTTTCGCCAATAAACCCGGCGTAAGGGAGTACATGGCCCAACAGAATGTTGTTGATATACCTTTCTGCGGTTAGTCCTCCTCCCCGACCTCCACTGGGTACGAATACCAGCTCCGTTTTAGCTTCAATTGAAATCCCCGCCCACATCATATAAGACGCACCCCCATATGCCACTGTTTCCGCTATACAGCATTGTGCGTATCGCTCTCCCGGTCTCCTGTAGACACTCCGTCGACGGTCGCTGCCATGCAGGCAGGCACATCCTAGTCTCGTCCGCGAACAAAACTCGGCTCCATCAGCATCATACAGCAGTATATCCCAATCTAAGTGATCACTTTAGACAATTTGGGTCCCGTTGCTGGCCTTTTTGGGGTCAAGTTAGCTTCTTTGAGTCTTCGCCTCACTGTCCACTCGCTGACAGTTCTCCCTCGAACTTCTCCGAGCTCCCGCTGGACGTCAACGCCGGTTAGATGTCGATTTCGGAGAAAAGTGCTGACAATAAATCGGTCATCTCTCGCCGAAGTGCATCGCTGTCGTCCAGATCCTGGTCTTCGGACTAATTTTCCAGTCTCTCTAAACCTCTTGTATACTTTGGAGACACAGGACTGGCTCAGATGAAGCTGTCGAGCGATAGTACGCTGAGAGAACCCTTGCTGGATTTGGGTGACGATTTGAGCGGCTTCTATTGGTGTGGTTTCCATTTTCTTGTAATTCCAGTATTTTGAGTGACGTGACTGATTGGACTGATAACAAAATTGCATAAATTCCCAGTTTTTATAGGGATTGAGAAGTTTAAAAAAAATTATGTTTCGTTCCAAAAATATATGTCTTTTGTTTTCACGTTCCATGACATATGATGAACATTTTTTTCGCTATGGTATCGAAAGAGTTTGAAACCTAATAAAATTATCTTTAAAATTATATACCACAACCTATAGTTTATTGCATGGAAACTGTAAAATATGGTCTGCAAAAATCAGCGATGAAGTGATTCCAGTTTATAGCTCGGAAGTGTAGATGAAAAATATTTTTCTACAATAATCTCTATCTGGTAAGATTTACATATGACAATCTTAAAATGTTATAAAATAGTTAGATGGATCGTAATATCACATTATTATGCATACACTGCATAATAACACTAAATAGTTTTCTTTATGACCCAATTTTAATACAGATTAGGGACAAATTCTTGAGTTTGAAGAAACAAATAATAACCGAAAAAACCGGTTTTCCTGACCAAAAAACCCGGTTAAAAACCGAGGTAAAATCAGTCGGTTAACCGGTTTTTTGATTAACCGAATAACCGGTTTACATGCCCTAGTCAGTACGTCGTGTTACGGGGAAAGCAGCGAGCCGCTCGTTGCTTGCTTTGATTGTTCCACCCAGCTGTCGGTTTCTTGGCGATTCCTTTGACTGTTACGAGCGGAGCACAGAGTTTTGACGAGCATGTAACGCGGATTTTAGAACACAGCGTAACATGCTCGATGCGTATCACGCTCGATGTGAATGTTACATTATACATCGTAACGTTGGTCAGTACTAGGGCATGTAAACCGGTTATTCGGTTAATCAAAAAACCGGTTAACCGACTGATTTTACCTCGGTTTTTAACCGGGTTTTTTGGTCAGGAAAACCGGTTTTTTCGGTTATTATTTGTTTCTTCAAACTCAAGAATTTGTCCCTCATCTGTATTAAAATTGAGTCATAAAGAAAACTATTTAGTGTTATTATGCAGTGTATGCATATAATATAACAATCCACCTAACTATTTTATAACATTTTAAGATTGTCATATGTCAATCTTACCAGATAGAGATTGTTGAAGAAAAATATTTTCATCTACACTTCCGAGCTATAAACTGGAGTCACTTCATCGCTGGTTTTTGCAGACCATATTTTACAGTTTCCATGCAATAAACTGTAGGTTGTGGTATATTATTTTAAAGATAATTTTATTAGCTTTCAAACTCTTTCGATATCATAGCGAAAAAAATGATCATCATATGTCATGGAACGTGAAAACAAAAGACATAATTTTCTGAAATGAAACATCATTTTTTTCAAACTCCTGAATCCCTATAAAAACTGGGAATTTATGCAATTTTGTCATCAGTCCAATCAGTCATGTCACTCAAAATACTGGAATTACAAGAAAATTGAAACCACACCAATAGAAGCCGCTCAAATCGTCACCCTAATCCAGCAAGGGTTCTCTCGCGTATCGCTCGACAGCTTCATCTGAGCCAGTCCTTGGTCTCCAAAGTATACAAGAGGTTTAGAGAGACTGGAAACTTAGTCCGAAGACCAGGATCTAGACGACAGCGATGCACTTCGGCGAGAGATGACCGATTTATTGTCAGCACTTCTCTCCGAAATCGACATCTAACCGGCGTTGACATCCAGCGGGAGCTCGGAGAAGTTCGAGGGAGAACTGTCAGCGAGTGGACAGTGAGGCGAAGACTCAAAGAAGCTAACTTGACCCCGAAAAGGCCAGCTACGGGACCCAAATTGTCTACAGGCCACCGACAAGCCCGACTTCAGTTTGCTCGTGATCACTTAGATTGGGATATACAGCAATGGAGCCAAGTTTTGTTCGCGGACGAGACTAGGATGTGCCTGCATGGCAGCGAACGTCGACGGAGAGTCTACAGGAGACCGGGAGAGTGATATGCACAATGCTGTATTGCGGAAACAGTGGAATATGGTCTTGTATGATGTGGGCGGGGATTTCAATTGAAGCTAAAACGGAGCTGGTAGGACTAACCGCAGAAAGGTATATCAACGACATTCTGCTGGGCCATGTAATCCCTTACGCCGGGTTTATTGGCAAATTTCCTGCTAATGCACGACAATGCCCGCTGCCACACCGCTCGTGCGACTAAACAGTACCTGGAAGAAGTCGGGATTCCCACAATAGACTGGCCAGCCGTCAGCCCTGACATGAACCCTATCGAACACTTGTGGGACGAGCTGAAAAGGCGGGTAAGAGGAAGATCTCCAGCTCCGGCATCAATAGAAGCCCTAAAAACTGCTCTTATCGAAGAGTGGCAGGAAATTCCACAGGATTCCATCAAGAAACTCATTAGGTCAATGAAAAACTGTTTACAAGCAGTCATTAGGGCCAGGGGGGGCTATACAAAATATAAAGCGGGAAATAACAAAGATTTTAAATAAAAATTTGATATTTTCATATTATTTCTTATAAATTTAAACATCCACAACTTCGACCTATTGTAATAATTCACTAAATGAAGGTAGAAAACTTAATTAAATTTAAATATATAATATTTTTATACCATTCGAAAGCTAACAATATTTATTTTCAAATGGTATACACCAATCTGCAGATTATTCCATGGAAACTGTAAAATATGGTCTGCAGAAACCAGAGACGAAGTCATTCCAGTTTATAGGTCGCAATTGTAGAAGCAGGAGAAAGGATTTAAAATGTTTTAAAGACAAAGGAACGGTATTAACGATTGATAAGAAATATAGTCGATTGACAGATTGATTCAAATAAATGAACTATAGCGTATTTTAATCAATCTCTAGCTTACAGAGTTACAACGAAGGACTAGAACTGTAGGGCTTGCAATCAACCACGACAAAACTGAATACATCCACATGAAGCGCTACAAAAACACCCGTGTTAAATGTAAAGACTTAGATACGGGACATGTGGTATATAAGGGTGCTGCATATAACAGATACAGGTTCTAGGGAAGATGAAATCAACATTCGCATCCAGAACACCTTGCCTTGCACCTTGGTGCAGTGCAGCGCTTCATAAAGTGTTGACGTCCAGACTTCTGAGTCGAAGCACCGAAATCCGAATATATAAAACTGTTATACGTCCTATTCTGATCTACGGGTGCGAAGCCTGGACGTTGACGCTGAAACAAGAAAACAAACTCCTCGTGGCTGAGCGTAAGGTGCTGCGTAAGATCTTTGGTCCGACCAGACGAACAGATGGAACATGGCGACAGGTTGTGTCCCAAGGGTGAAAAAAAGGATGAAAAAAAGTCTTTTAAGACATTTACAACGCGCGTGTAATGTCTCTGATATGCAGGCGTCCATAGGCTGCGGTAACCTTTTGCCATCGGGCGGGCCGCATGCTGTTTGCTACCTTGGTGGTATAAAAAAATAATGTAGGTGGTACATTTCTGTTACTATCGACAACATTATATGTTTTAAGTAAGTATAAGAAATGTGATTTAAGACAAGTTAATGGAGTCCTTAGATAAATATAAGTACATTTTAATACAGATTTTATTGTTTTAATTCGTCTTGTAGAAAATAACCGAAATCACCGAAAAAACCGGTTTTCACCGGTTTTGAAATAAGAAAAACCGAATTAACCGGTTTATAAAATAACCCGGTTTTTACATGCCCTAGTCAGTACCCACCTTCATGGAACTAAAGACTGTTTCACGCGTCTGAATTAGATCAATGAAAATCTGTAAAGCCGGGTACAGACTGCTGTAACGCTACTCGTAATGTAACATGAAAGGAGCATTTCATAAGTGTGGACGCATCGCGCGCACGAACTGAGCACTTACACTTATGAAATGCTCCTTTCATGTTACATTGCATGTTACGTTACAGCAGTCTGTACGCGGCTTTACATTGCATCTACATTGCAACAGTGTGGACGGGAAATTCTTTCATTGCGCGTTACATTGCATGTTACGTTACAGCAGTCTGTACGCGGCTTTAGTGGAGAATACAGTTTGAAAAATGTTGTAAATACGACATGACCAAATCGCTACCTAAATAATGTAAAAAAAACAAATTACTAGGTAATTAATACAGTGGACCCCCGGTAATCCGGCCCCTGTCTAATCCGGCGCCCCCTGTAATCCGACATGCCTATCACTGTTGAATGTAGTTAGGTAGGTACACAAACATTATTTTGGCAAACAAACGAATGAGAAGTGTGTTGTTTAATTTACTAAATTCGACAGTTCTCTAAACATTGCTGTATGATTGTAGTTCAGATACCTAGAATTTTAACATTTTGATTTGGACATTGTCGGATTACGCGCTTCTTTTCAAAAATTCCGGGCTCTAGTCTTAGGCAGTACTCTATAATCCGACAAATTCGATAGTTCGACACTGCCCTGCAAAACGTTTGTCGGATTACCGGGGGTCCACTGTATTAGTAATTTGGCCAGTCTTAGAGGCCAATGGACAGTTAAGTACCTCCCTACTACGCTAGTTGCCTCGCTATACAAATACTGTCCTAAATCTGTCGTAGAGTCTGACCCAGGCTCACAACAACCCTACTGAGATAAAAAGGTCAGATGGTATCACACTGACTATGGTTTTAAAGGGATTATATTTCTTCCAAAACCTACTCAATATAGGAAGACAATCGAACATATAAACTTAGAAAGGTACACAGGTTCGATAGAATTAAAACAAGCTTTTTCATGTAAAACCGTTTATTTCTTCTCGTATCGTCATACATACTCACATTCATTCCTTGTTAAATCCTACTTATAACCAAATTAAAATACCAAGTTATTTATTAGACTACCTTATTTATTAGGTAGCTAGGCTCATCTGGTTTCGCCACTACAATGTATTATAATTATATAATTGATTTTTAAGTATGTGCTTTATGAATATTGCTGCATGAAACTAAAGTATAATTGAATTTGCTCTTAATTTATGAGAGTAACTTATAAATTGATGAATAATTCTTGAGGCGTCTACTAAGTGGAGGTCATAAAGTAGGTCAACCACAGCTATTGTTGGCTAGAGTCAGATACAATTAAATATTGTTGTATCGTTTATGCCTTTACGATTTTCATACCTTCAACATAATTTGCGAAGTATGACAGTGCCTATTCTACCTTGACAACAATTGATGTGCTCGGTCTACTAGGTATAATAGTTAAGTTGGTCACTGGCATACACAGCAGGCTTGACTCCATTTATCAGGATATCGTAGATTTAATTCCCAATCTGACTACTTCCCAGAGGACCTCCTCTTAATGCAACACCAGCTGAATTATACAAAACATATGGAATAGCAGAATAGGTAAGCAATGGAGTTCATAAAATACCTACTTAATCTTACTCTAGCAATGTAAAATTGGAATTTTAGCCTGATGCTATCTTTTAGTATGTGTATATTAAATTAGTCCGAATGGTTTAACGTCTCCTGCGGCGACGGGAATCTCCATTATGTCCATTTTCTGTAAAAGAAAAATAATTATTTAGGCTACTTGTGCTTATTTAAAGATTCATTTAAACAAGACATACAAAAGTATTATAGTAATAGAGAACATGTGATGGGAATTTTCACATACAGTAGGTGTAGGTAGATTCATCGCACCGGTGAAGCACAAGACTAACTCTACCTCTCCTTCCTTCGCGTTACAACTTGCGCTCTGCCGCCTTCTGTGCCTCGTCTCATACAACGTTATGTGAACAGACCCAATTTTACAAAAAAAGTAAGAAAGAATAGCTGTTTATAAAAATAAGTAGTCCTTTATACAACTAGATAATAGAGTATGAGTCACGTGAATGCGAGTTATTTGTATCAGTTAGTGTATTCATTCATTAATCAAGGAGTTAACCTGCGTGTCTGTGAAGGGAAGTGAGTCACTGGTTTAGGAACAAACCTCGTCGCTTTCACCTGCGGCGGTTCCTCTGGCGGCCGTCGCTGTACCCCGCGGGCGCCGCGCCCGGCCCGGCCTCCGCGCACGGCGGCGCGTACAGCCCCGCCTCCCCGCCCGCATCGCCATAGCCGTCGTACGAGTCTCCGTGCTGGGTGATCCGCCTACTGCTGGCGTACGAGCCGAAAGCGGTGAAGTTGGCGCCCTGAGGGACTACGGTATCGGGGGGCGGGGCGGCGGCGGAGCCCTGAGGCAGCAGGCGCGGCAGCGGGCCCGCGGGGGGTGCGCCGAGGCCGCCAGAGGGCAGCGGGCGGCCGTCGAGGCCGGGCGCGCCGCCGAGCCCGAGCGAGCTCGAGCTCTCACAGTCATAGGAGTCTCGGTCGCGGCCTCCGCCGCGGCGGCGGCGGTCGCGCGGGCGGGAGCCGTCCCCGCCGGGGCCCAGGCCGCCGCCCGAGCCGAGCCCGCCGCCCGCGCCCGGGCCTCCGCCGGCGCCGAGCGGGCCGGGGGCCGTCGGACCGAACCCGCCGTCGGCACCGAGTCCGCCGGCTCGGCCGCGCTTTCTGGAATCTGACTCGAGGCCGCTTTGTCCCGAGCCTCGGGCGTGAATACCACTAGAGTCGGAGGGCGGGGGTGGCGGCGGAGGGGGCGGAGGCGCGCTCCACCCTCCCGCGGCGAGCAGCGAGGCGCCGTAGGGGGGCATCATGCCCGCCATCATGCCGTACTGGTCGGCCGGGAAGAAGGGGGGCATCACGTAGCCGGCGCCGTTCATCGGGGGCGGGGGCATGCACACGCTCGCGTTCACGGCCATGAGCGCCGGGATCGGGGGGTTGAGGGCGCGCGGGGGGCTGGCGGGGCCCTTGTTCCCGTTCTGCTTGTCGGGAGGCGGGAGCTGCGGCCCGATCGGGGTGGGCAAGAGAGACTTGGGCGTGGGGAGGAGCGCGGGGGGAGCGGAGGGCGGGGCGGGGCTGCACTTGCCTGAGCGGGAGCGGCTGCGCGAGCGGGAGCGGGAGCGCGAGCGGGACCTGGACGAGCGGCTGGAGCGGCTGCGGGAGGAGCGCGACGAGCTGTGGCGGCGGCGGCGGCGATCGCGCGAGCGAGAGCGCGTGCGGGAGCGGCGGCGCCGGTCGCGGGAGCGAGAGCGGGACCGGGAGCGGCGCCCGCCCCGACGGTATCGGTTGCCACGTCCACCGCGGTGACCTGCAAATTTGTTTGCTTATTAGAGCAATGCACTTGTTATTATCCCAACACAAATGAGCGTGATGTCATCATGAGCGCTAAGTGGTCAAAGAAGTTACTTACGACGTCCGCCCCCGCCTCCCCGCTCGGCTAACTCCTGCAGCTTCGGATTCACGACTTGCTTGGCTTCTTTCAACACAGACATTAGGTCACCAGCTTTAGCGGCATTGGATGGAGTGAAAAATGTGTAAGCCGTCCCAGTTTTATTGGTTCGTCCAGTTCTACCGATCCTATGCACATAATCTTCCGAATTGCTTGGATAGTCGAAGTTTATAACAAACTTCACGTCATCGACATCTGAAAACAAAGAGATATACATGTTCATACAGATATTGGAACTGAAGAGCATCTTTGGTGGTTTAAAAGTAATTGGTTCTCACCTAAACCTCTAGCAGCAACGTCTGTGGCTACAAGTATGGGCGATTTGCCACTACGAAAATCTGAAAATGGTAAAAAGAGATTAGTGTGAACACTTGTAATAAGTGCATACCAATTCCCCATAACTTTTCACGTTTTTTGTTTATCTGCTCCTCTGTCAAATATTTATATTTTATTCCATCTGTCTTTTACTTTCGATCAGAACACCAATACTTACCATAGGAATAAGCCATTAATATAAAGCCAAAACATTGATGAAGAAACCAAAATAAAAACTATGGAGAAATACACAAAAAATATACATACCGATATTTTCTTTAATAAAAAATTAGGGAAGATTTCGATAGTCCATGTGATCATAAAGATGACTAATCTAAATCTCTTATTAAACTTACTAATATAGTTTTCATGAGACAAAACGACGTGATGCCAGACAAAAGGGAAATGTTAAATGGAAAGGAAGGCGCCTTTCAGGTGGTCGAGGTGCCAGAGTCGGGCCTCGGCGCGGCCGGAACGGGGCCGCGCGCTGGCGCCGCGAGCCGGCGCGAGAAGCGGCACAGACTGGCCGAGGCGGCTGAGGCGACAGAGGCCTCGTGCGGAGGCCCGGTGGAGGGAGGTGGAGGCCGCGGGCGCGGCGCGAGGCCGCCGCCCACCGCCGCTACCCACCGCTCCCCGCCGCCGCCTGCACACACGCCACATCACTATCTCTATCTATCCTCCGCCACCCACAGCCTCGTCCCGACATCATCAGTCCGGAACCGCTTCTCGCCAATCCTCGTTACATTATTATAATACCCATTACTATTGTCTAACAATTTACTTTCTGATTCATTTATTTATTGTTACTGAGCTTTTATATTGAAATAAAATAAAAAATAGAGTCAATTATAATAGAGTCACCCCTGACTATGATAAAATGTGTAGTTAATTTAATATAAAGACACCTACCTTGTAGAACCCAGTCTCGTTCATTTTGTGACTTATCTCCATGGATACAGACGGCAGGCCACCTGTGGAAGACAAAATAAGTTATTTTCGTGCTATATGTATCTGGTCCTCTTAAAATGTAAATAAGACTAAGTACTAACCCATCTCTTTTCATCTTTCTTGTTATGTCATCCACTCTTCGTTTAGTTTCTATGAAAATAATAGTTTTATTTTCTTTTTCAGCCATAATTTCTTTAAGAAGTGTGCTAAGTTTGGTTTCCTTTTCATACTCCATGCAGACGTCAATGATTTGCAAAATGTTATGGTTGGCAGCCAGCGACAGTGAACCAACATTAATTTGTTGGTACTCCTTTAAGAACTCAGACGCCAAGCTCTGTACTTCCCGTGGCCACGTTGCAGACCACATGAGGGTTTGTCTGTCTGGTCTGATCTGTTCGATTATTTTCCTGATTTGAGGTTCAAATCCCATGTCTAACATTCTGTCTGCCTCATCTAAAACTAGGTAAGTCGTTCTCTTCAAGTTAGTTCTTCCACTTTCAAGGAAATCTAGCAATCGTCCAGGTGTTGCAATTACAATCTCAACACCAGCATCCAAGTCTCGAGCTTGAGGCCCTTTTGGAGCTCCACCAAACAAGCATGTGTTGTGGATTTTAGATGTATTTGCAAACTTATCACAAACCTCTTGAATTTGCTGAGCTAACTCTCTGGTTGGTGCTAATACCAAAGCTATGGGGCCATCACCTCTGCTTGACTTTGGCTGGTTATTGATGTGTACAATAGCTGGCAATATGTACGAGAGAGTCTTTCCAGAGCCGGTGGAGGCTATTCCCACCATGTCATGTCCGCTGAGAGCTATGGGCCAACCTTGAGCTTGAATTGGTGTTGGCTTTGAAAATCCCATCTTATCAATTTCATCCATTACGTAGTCAGGAAAACCAGCTTCTTCAAATGTCAATGTAGGTTTCGGAATGTTACGGCCTTTCAGAGTGATTTCGTTGGAGCTTCTCCACGCTTCAACTTCGGAATCGGATCTATGTTCCACGTCGGAATGCGGCACATAAAATTCTTTTTTAAATGGTTTTAGGCGGCTCATATCCCACTTTGGCTTCCGAAGATTAGCGCCTGGGTTACTTCTGCGTCCTCCGCCGAAGCCACCGCCGCCGCCGCCGAAGCCGCGATCTCGGTCTCGACCGCCGCCGCCCGAGCCCAGTCCGCGACGAGGACTTCCACTGCGGCTTCTGCTACTGTTTCGGCTACGACTTCGACGTCGATCACGACTACGATCTCTGCAAATAAATAAAATTTCAGTTACATACGTACGATATATTTTTTTTTATTACAATGAGCATGTCGCTAGTGTTAACCTAAACATACCTTCCACGGCCCATTGTATAATATTTATTAGATAAACGAATACACTGACTGAATTTTATAGGAAACAGAAGAAAAATGCAGCTTATTTCACTGGAAATAAAACCAATGTGCAACAAATTCTTTTAGACGAGTCGACCAACTCAAACAAAATGGCGATGGCGACACAGACTAGTGCGGAGTGATTTTAGTCTCTTTGCCGGCCGATTACGACCAGGGTGATCGTTTTAAAAATGGCGAATCTGCCAGATTCTGGCAAAAAATCTGCCAAAATCTGCCGAACTCGTCTCAGATCAGAAAATGCCAAAATATGCCATCATAATATGCTTTTATGGGGGAGGGAATTACAAATAAAAATATGTTTATTGAGGTATTTTAATTTAAATTTTCAACACAATTAAAACACTTTACTCTGTAGGAATTAACATAAGTTAACATTAGTTTTGAATTTATGCTAGGGTAGGCTTTGGATAGTATCGGAGACCGTATTGTAGAAGCGTATGCATTGGCTGATGATGAGTGATGAAAGATTTGGAAACTTTGTGGAGTCACTAACGTGATTTGAGAGTTTGTTCTTATTTCTAATATTGAAGATAAGGTTTTGTTAAACTGGTGTTTTTCAAATTTTTTCTAGGAATCTCTAAAATCTGCCAGAATCTGTCACATTTTTCATTCGTCAGCACTTTCTGCCAGATTCAAAATTTGGGAGCCAAATCTGCCCAAATGGCAGAAATCTGCCACAAATGGTCACCCTGATTACGACCGACCGACCGAACAACCGATCGATTCGCAAGCGATCAAATCATTCATTTCTACTATCTGTGATTCACTCGTTCGCACCAGTGTTGCCAATAAGAATACCAAAATCACTGTGATTGATTACGACAAAAACACAGTGTTTGTTACTTGTTTGGTAAAACTCCTTCATCAACAGAAATAGTATTGCTTGCATCCTTCTCTTTCATATTTACACTTGGAAATAGGAATGACAAGCTGGCCCATCGTTTTACTTGCTGCAAAAAACACTGATTTCTTTCAAGGGCAGTAATCAAAACTGTTGGTAATTATAAATAAACTAAATAAATAAATAAATGACTCTGCAGTTATGGCAGGAACGTCACGCACGTCATAACTGTAGGTAGTAGGTACCTACTCCCCGTTGTTTGTAAAAGATGTCCCTACCCTACCTACTTGCAAGTCCCACCTATAGAACATTCAAGAATTGTACTTTTCAGGGCTAGTAAATGCATAACTAAGTGCATCTGATAAACTTGGTTTGTCAATTATTATATTCTTCTTCGAGATGCTAAACAGCACTACTGCAAGGAATGTACAGATTCAATTTTTAACGGTCTAGGTACCTTGCGATTAAGACGTTTACTTTTCAAAGAAGAATCTCGGTGACCGATTATTCGGCCAAGATTCGGCCGTATGCTAGGTAGGTATTCGGTGAAATTAGTTTTAGTCTTAGAATGTTTTAGTTACCCACATCTATAAATGGCACACTTAAGTAGGTAATTTAAATTTTATTTTTCTTGTATGGACCAGTATTTTTGTGCTACGCTCACTGACTGACCTGTATCTATACAAGTACTGTAGGTATAGATACAGGAAGGATACAGGACAGTGGGGCAGGGTGGGGCGCTTGCCCCACCCTGGAGGCCAATTCTGCGTATCACGTGATATTTATCGAGTGATACGCAATATCACGGGATAAAATATCAAGTGATAAATTAGCAAGCCTTCGATATAATATCGACTCCCACAAAAAAAGGTATTCTCGTGCACTCTTCGATATTTCTATCATAGACAATGAATTGACTAGACTTCTTTGTTTATGGCTACTTGTTCATAGACATTGTCATTTGAATTTGGCACTTTACACAGGTACTTTTAGAAATATGTAAAATGAAACGATATGAATTTCTATTTTAGTTTTTCATTTGTAAACACTGCGAAATTGGTTCTTTCAGAGCTTCAAATCAGGCAGAGATAAATATATTCAAAAGTGTGTGACAGAGAGAGTACCTAATAATATACTTCTTTCATTCTTCGATAAAGACGAACGAGTGCCCGCGACCACTCGTTCCGTATCGAGCAACTTATCGAAGAACAGCCCTCGATAATTATCGAATACATGATATTGAGAATACGCTTGTTTGCTTCGAAGCAATCACTCGATATTTTGACAGTTTCTGCCATTTATTTATTTATTATGGAAACCCAACAAAAGAATCACAATACAGGAAAACAAGCATCAAAATAAATTTCACTTAAGAACTATGTGTTCCCTTACTTAAAGGGCTTCCAGCATGCACAAGCTTAGGGCAACTAACTAAATTAAAAACAATTATCTAAACAATTTTAACTTTAAAATTACAATAAAAAAAAATTTTGAAAGGTGAATGGCAAAAACAAAATAGGAAGGTTGTAAACTAAAGAAGATACACAGTCATTAATTACTTACACAGTGTCACAGAATCATAACTATTAAGATCAAACAAAGAAAGATTATAATATAAGTAAGTTTTTATGATGAATAAAGTAAGGTTTAGATTGTAGTATGCAAGTAGGTATACTGGGAATAAATGTAAAAGAAAATATGGATATACAATATACAGATATACCTACCTCAGTAATACAGTGTGCTGTGTGACTTGTATGTTTGGTGCTCCTGAGGACACCGGTCTCTTAAGAGTCCGGGCAACAGGAGCGACCAGGGATATGTCATGAATTATTTAATTATTAATATACTATTATAAATCCTCACTCAATATAATGATATGTCATGAATTATTTAATTATTTATATACTATTATAAATCTCAAGAGCACAAGGATGAACAAAAAGGGTAAAAACAAAAATAAACACCTATAAAATAGGTAGGTAAATATAGAAATGTAAAGGTACTGGCCTAAGACCGTTATTCAGTGTGTGTGAATTATGTGTGCTTGGAGCTCATGAGGACACCGGTCTCATAAGAGTCCGGGCAACAAGAGCTACCCGAGTTAAAATAAAATAAAAATAAAGGTAAACAAAAATAAAGACATATGTAAAAAACCATAGGTTGGATATAGTAGTATGGATATTATGTATTACTGTCAGTTTGAAATAAAATTTCAGAAAGTTTCTTTTTGTATTTAGGTAAGGGTTCCGTGATGTCAATGTCGTCTCTTTTGGAAATAGTATTATAGTGCCTACAGAGTCGTGACAAGGAAGAGTGCTTCCCTAAGTTTGTGTTCGAGAAAGCGGTGGAGAATAGGTTGTAGGCACTTTTTCGTGGTAAGCGAGATGGGGAATTAATACTTAATTTACCAACTAATTCGGAGCAATCTATACGGCCGTTTAAAAGTTTGTGTAAAAATATTAGATCTAACATTGTTCTCCTAGTCGAAAGTAAATTCATTCTATAGTTGTTTAACCTTTTCTTGTAACTATTAAGCTTTTTGGCCTGATTATCACCGTAAGAGACATGATACAAAAAACGTCTCTGGACGCTTTCAATTCTGTTGGAATATATTTCGTAAATGGGGTTCCAGATTTGACAGCAATATTCTAGTGTAGGTCTGACCAATGTGTTAAAAAGTTTAATTTTGGTCGATGCATTTTTGAATTCTTTGCAATTTCTAATTACAAAGCCCAGAGTTTTAAAGCATTTAGAGGAAGTTTTCAGAACATGACTGTCAAATTTCAGAGCTGAATCAAAAATTACGCCCAGGTCACGAATTTCTTTTACTGTTACTAAGTCAGAATCGTTTAGCGAGTAAATGGTCCTGTAGGGAGTTTTATTTCGACTGAAGTGTATGTGAAAGCATTTACTAACATTAAGTGGCAAGTTATTATCTCTCGACCAGGAGGACAGTCTGTTCAAATCGTCTTGAAGTGCAACGGTATCATTAAGCGTTTTGATCGGTTTAATTATTTTCATGTCATCTGCGTATAAATATATTGTAGAGTTGTGGAAGCAGGTAGTTATGTCGTTTATAAAAGCATTGAATAAGATTGGACCTAAGTGAGAGCCTTGTGGGACCCCGGAGCTAGCGCAAAATGGTAGAGATTGATAGCCACTGATTTTTACTTTGAGTTGTCTATTGTGGAGGTATGACGAGATCCACTTGTGGAAGCTACCAGACACTCCCATTCTAGTCAGCTTCTGCAGAAGAATGTAGTGATCGATTTTGTCAAAAGCTTTACTAAAATCGGTGTAAACAGCATCTACGGGCGTTCTACTATCAACTGAATTAATAAGTTCTGAGGCGTAACAGAGTAAGTTGGTAACTGTGGAACGTGACTGCATAAAACCATGTTGTGATTCAGTAATTATTTGTTTGAAATGCCAATATAAATGATGGGTAATTAGTTTCTCGAAGACTTTACCAAGGACTGATAATATAGAAATTGGTCTGTAGTTGGCCACGTTATTCTTATCACCAGATTTAAAAATTGGGATATTTATTAATTATTTTTTTAATTAATTATTTTTTGATATTTATTAATTGAAAATTGGCCATATTTATCGAGTAGATATAGTGCGAGAATTGCCCTCCTGGCTCTGACCTGCAAGGTACCTTGGTAAGGTCTTGCAGGTCAGATCCTAAAACTAAATTATTTAGGTACTTTCTACAATACTAAATACATAACATGTAGCAAATGACATTAAATAATTTTTAATACGTGGCTCGCCCCACCATGAGTGAAAATCGTCTAAACGTGTCTCTGTGTCCTGAGTGTTCACAGGAAGAAAATCGCCGATCCGAAGTTCTCTTCTCGGCTTCTCTTAAAGTAATATTATAAAGTTAGTTAATCTGTAGCTTATAAAAGAACATTGGTTATCTGGAGACGATGCCCAGTCCCAACCGCTTAAGCTAGAAAGCTGAAATTTGGAAAGATGTTAAGTACTTCTTACTACACAAACGCCCGATAAAAAGGGATTTTTGGTGTATTTTGTACGTAACTCATTTTTAACTAGTAGCACGTTTTAAAATTTACAGATCTGACTAAAAATCTAAAAAATCAATCTAAAAAAAACCTAAATTTGGCTTCGTTTTTGAGTTATTATTACAACCGATCACACCTCAATAACTTGACCGTGACGTTATATTATAGGGGTAGGTACCTACACAAACATTATTAAAATCCGCTTGCGGCGTCGCCGGCTATAACAGCCCTATTGAATGCACCCCTACGCTACATAGATAAGTAGCGTCATGAGCATATAAATAAAAAAATATTAGGTCCTTACATATGAAATTGGCGTTTTGTATGGGAGGAACAAAAAGTCGAATATTTTTTAATATAATATATTTAATTAATCAAAGTATGAACCATTATTTTCTATGCACTTTTGCCATCTTATAGGTAGTTCATTGATCCCTTTACTAAAAAAACCAGTCGGACGGGAATCAATAAAATCTTTGAAGGCGATTTGGACTGCCCCATCGGAGTTGAATTTTTCCCTTGCAAGAAGTTATCCAAATTTCGAAAAAAATGGTAATCTGTTGGAGCAAGGTCCGGGGAGTACGGAGGATGTCTTAGACTTTCCAATTGAAGCTCTTCTAATTTAGTAGTCGACGCGCGTTTGCCGGTTTGCTTCAGTCAATTCGTGAGGTACCCACCTTTCAAGCTTTTTAATCTTCCCAATTTGCTTCAAGTGAATTAAAACAGTTTTATCACTAACACCGCAGCCTGCAGCTAACTCGGACGTGGTTTGCGATGGATCCGCTTCCACAATAGCCTTCAACTCTTCATTATCAACTTGAGTCTCAGGCCGTCCACGGGGCTTGTTCTGCAAGTCGAAATTTCCAGAACGAAAACGTTGGAACCAAAAACGAACTGTGTTTTCTTTTGCAACACGACCGCCATACACATCATTCACCCTTCGAGTTGTTTCCGCAGCACTAGTGCCACGGCGGAACTCGTACTCGTAAATAATGCGATATTTTAAGTTTTCCATTTTGTAAAATGAGTGACGCAAACAGAAAAAAACAGAAGAAAAAAAACAAATGAATGACGATCATCGAAGCACAAATACATGAGTCTATAGCTGTACAAATTTGAATTTGGAATTCCTTGCCAAAGAGGAGAAATTTGTGATTAAAGTGGCCAGTACGAAAAACGCCAATTTCATATGTAAGGACCTAATATAAAGCAGCATTGTATGTTAAGTTAAGACATCGTAGAAAATTTTCTTTTTTTTTTTTGAAGAAAAAACTTTATTAACAACGAAAATTACAAGCAAAGGAATAGAAAACTTACAACTAGTATTTACAATTGAAACCATTGAGCTAACTGCAGACGGTTGCAAACAGTCTAAAGGTAGCTCAATTGATCCATGTCAATACCAGTCGGAAGCGTCCCCAAGACACTGGCTGCATTACCACGCTGTATGGCAATGCTGATGCGCTGAGCCAGATATTCACCAGCTCTCTTTTAAAAGTGTGTACCCATAGAAGAACTAGTGTGTACCTATCTACCAAGGATAACGAAGTAAGTAATACTTGTTCTTAGCTATCTACCAACCAAGTACCAACTTGTGACCCGTTGTCTGCAAAATGCAAATTAGTTAATGATTTTGAACCAAAGATATAAGTTATTTAAGTCAAAGATTCTACTACCTACGTTAATTTTAGTATTCTACTAATATTATAACGCGAAAGTTTGTAAGTGTAGATAGATGGTTGTTTTTTTACTCTTTCACGCAAAAACTACTGAACGGATATGGATGAAATTTGGCACAGAGATTATATTCTGGAATAACTCATATGGTATGAGATCCGACTGCAGAATTAGCCCGTTCATCCCTTTCCTTTGGCCAAATTCTGATAGAGCAACCTAGCATATAAATATTCTCCTACTTCAAAGATTCATAAAAAATTGGTTTTAAGCAAAAAGGGATGAACTGGCTAATTCTGCAGTCAGATCTAAGACCAATAGGCTATATTTTATCACGGAATTCCCACGGGAACGGGAATTACATACGCGTGTGAAACCGCGAGGCGCCGCTGGTACATACAATCATATTTTGTTTTGAACATTGTTCTTTATGGATAGAGTTTGCATTAGAATATTTTTAAAATCGTTCATTTCATTCATCTACTCACTCCACTGCATTGTCTATTCCCATGTCATCGGCATCGATGGATGGATGCTTTACAACTTACAATTTATTTTTGTAAAGTGATACAATGGGTTGAAAATAAAATATTACCGTGTGTTTATTGTGTAAATGTGAAGATTACTCATTCCAAGGCAGCTTAAAATGTGAACATGGCATTTCAAACGGCGGTGTTAGTCATAATTATCTGGCTACGATGGACATTGGTCTACGGCTACGAGTTTATATCGCAATATCCCAATCAACAGAATGAGACTTTCCACTTTTATCACCTCGCCGTGGATAGAGTCTCTGGTCAAGTTTATGCTGGATCATTGAATTGGATCCATCAACTCAGCCCTGACCTGAAAGCCATTCATGTCGTGAAGACTGGCCCGAAACTCGATAACCCAATGTGTCATGCTAGTGGATGCCCTTCGCCGGAGATAAAGACTGCGCTAATAGACAATGTGAATAAAATATTAGTGATTGATCAAGAATCGAGAATAGTTATTGCCTGTGGGTCTTTGGCCCAGGGGTCCTGTTCCAAGTACAGGCTTGGCGACTTGTCTGCGGAGCCCGAGTTCATCCCGGTCAGTGTGGCAGCTAACGACCCAGATGCATCCACCTACGCATTTATTGGACCTGAAAGGTACAATTCTTGGGACCGTTCCAATGTTCTATATGTAGGGACAACTTTTACAAACAACGGGGAGTACAGACATGACGTTCCTGCCATATCCAGTCGTGATCTTATGACTCTTGAACTTGCACAGTTTACATTCTCCAAGCAGAGTTTGATACAAATAGATGTGAAGTATAGGGATAACTTTTTAGTGCAATATGTATACGGATTCAATGCCAGTGATTATGCCTATTTTTTATTGATTCAAAAACATTCCCATCTAGCAGGTAATGAGGAGCTTGGATATGTATCTCGCCTGGCTCGGACTTGTGTAAATGATGATAACTATAATAGCTATACTGAGGTAACTTTAGAATGCCAAGTAAGGGAAGAAACCATTAATGGGAAGAGTGAAGTTGTCAATTATAATCTGCTTCAAGATGCTAAAATAGCAAAAGCTGGAGCAAATCTAGCTTCGCAGCTAAACATTGAGACTGGTGATTCAATTCTCATAGCTTCATTTAGTCCATCAAAAAGTATTACAAATGAGCCTGTATCTAAGTCAGCAATCTGTGTGTTCTCGTTGCAGGAAATAGAAATTAAGTTTAATGAAAATGTCCATATGTGTTTCAATGGCAGTACAAAAGCTCGTAATATGGGTTATATTTCAGGTATGATCTCAGATGGTAAATGTCCTAGTGTCGGCTCCACTGGTAATATCCTAAATTTTTGTGAAGTTGGTTTAAAAATCAGTGGTCTCTATCCTATTAAAACTATGTCAGTGATTCACTGGAACGATACTTTGATCACCTCTGTAACTATGTCTGTGACTGGCTTACATACTGTAGCATTTTTAGGTACCAATGGGGGATCCCTAAAAAAAGTATTGATTGATGCAGACAAAGCATTAGAGTATTCACATGAAGAAATATTACCAAGCCAGAAGATTCTTCCTGATACAACCTTATCACCATACAAAAAGACATTATACATACTAGGCAGGAACTCCATTGTCCAAGTCCCAACTGAAAAATGTGCAGAGTATGGCAATTGTTCTTCATGCCTGGAGTCCAATGACCCCCATTGTGGCTGGTGTTCTTTAGAAAAGAAGTGCACTGTTCAAAATATGTGTCAAAAAGGCACTCAAAGTGCTCCAAGGTGGCTTTCCCAGTACACAGGACAGCAATGCATAGATTTTGAACAGATAATGCCAGACAGAATTTCAATGAATGATATTGGAACTGTTGAGCTGGTGATCAGAACTTTACCAGAACTCCCAGAGCTATCGAGTGTACCAAAGGGGCCCAAGGCAAAGTACTTATGTGTGTTTGGTAATGCCCCAGCCATAGATGCCACTGTGACCACTAATGGCTTAGCTTGTCCTACCCCTGATATCAAACACAGACCCAAAATTGCTCAAAATCAAGACCATGTTTATGTACCACTTTCAGTTCTTTCATCAGAAACAAACAAAGATTTTGTTTCCAGGAATTTTGCTTTTTATGATTGCTCCAAACATACAACATGTCATTTCTGCATAATGAGCGAGTGGGCGTGCAATTGGTGTATTTATGATAATAAATGTACACATGACACCTCTGTGTGTCAAAGAACCATCATTAGTGGTGAGAATAATCCAACAAAATTACTGAACCATGGTGTTGGGCATTGTCCGCGTATTAGGCAATATAAAAAGCCTATATTATTGCCAAATAACGTGCCTAAAGAACTGGAATTAGAAGTAGAGAACTTGCCACACCTACAACCCGGGCACACTGGTTTCCAATGTATAGTGAGCATTGAGCAGGCCAACATGATCTTACCAGCTAGAGTGGAGTCCAACCATTACATAGTATGTGATAAAACTACCTATTCTTACAATGAAGATGTTGGAGAATACAATGTCAGTGTAAAGGTAGTTTGGAACCATAACCATTATGTAGATACTATAATAATTACACTTTATAAGTGTGAAATTCTTGGATCTCACAGGGAACATGCTGACTGCTCCCTTTGCATTACAAGAAATTCAGTCTACCATTGCACTTGGTGCGGAAACTCTTGCTCTTATACAGAATCTTGCCTTGAGACTCCAGTTACAGAATGTCCGAAACCTAGAATCGATATGATCAAACCCCTAAGTGGACCTTTAGAAGGAGGCACCCTCGTAACTATAGAAGGAAGTAATCTTGGATTGAGACTTGATGAAGTAGCTGGCAAAGTACGTATCGGTGATGTATTGTGCGATATTACAGACTTCGAAGTGTCTGTAAGCATAACATGCCGAACCGGACCTTCTAATGGCTCTGTTGTCGCACCTGTTATTGTAGAAAATGATTCAGGCTATACAGAGTCATCAGTAATGTTTACCTATGAAAACATTAAGCTGCAAGGCATCTACCCGACTTTAGGACCAGTTTCCGGTGGCACTCAATTAGCTATAGGCGGACAACATTTGAATATTGGCTCAGCTGTTTCCGCTTTCTTAGGCGATCTGCCATGTGCCGTAAACAAAACACAAATATCGAACAGTAGAATAATATGCATCACGCCGAAAACCACCTCGCCTCGCGTAGTTCATTCTCTAACGGTTTCCATCGATAACGCAAATAGAACCTTACGCGGTGATTTATTTAACTACACACAAGATCCAACAATAATGGAAATAAAACCTCTCAAAACTTTTGTGTCTGGGGGCAGAATGATCACAGTTCACGGTACTAACTTGCATACTATCCAAAAACCATTAATGGTCTTGTATTATGGTACGGAGTTAAGTGCAGTAAATAGTACTTCATGTTCTGTTTTGAATTCCAATCAAATGGAATGCCCAAGCCCCGCTATCAATGAAAAGTACACCGAAATTTTACAAGCCACTAAATCTCAGACTAGCACTCCACAAATAGCTATGAAAGTTGGGTTTGTCATGGATAACGTAGAAACAATGCACGATTGGGAAAAATATTTCAATCCGCCACGTACTCACATGGTATTTGCAGAAGATCCGCACGTGTATCAGTTTGTTAACAGAATAAAATCATATAAAGGTGATCCCCTGGTGATTGAAGGAGAAAACCTAATAAGAGCAAGTGATGAGACAGACGTTATTGTAACTATTGGACTTCAAACATGCAATTTAACCAGTCTCACGATGCAACAACTTCTCTGCACTCCACCAGAAATTCAACCAGCTAATACTGATGAAAACGGAGTACAAATAACGGATATTAATTTGCCTCTAGTTGTTGTAAGAATCGGAAAGAACCTAAGATTCCCGATCGGTTATCTCCACTACGAGCTGTTAAGAAATTATAACTTCCCTCCTGAAGCAATTGCAAGTATTGCAGCTGGAACGTTTTTCCTTGTTTTGATTTTTATGATCGTTCTGGTAATGTATAGGCGTCGAAGCACAAAAGCAGAGAGAGAATACAAAAGAATACAGATACAAATGGATACCCTAGAGAGCAACGTACGACTGGAGTGTAAATTAGCATTTGCGGAATTGCAAACTGATATGTCTGATTTGGCAGCGGATCTGGAACATTCTGGTATTCCAACACTTGATCACGTTAATTACGTGATGAAAGTGTTTTTCCCGGGTGTGTCCGACCACCCCATACTCAACGTCCAACGGCAGTTCATTAACGCCCCTCGAACTAATTACGACGCGGCGATGATTCAATTTGAACAGCTATTGAACAATAAATGTTTCCTTCTGTCATTTATAGACACATTAGAATCACAAAAGTCGTTTAACATACGAGACAAAGTTAACGTAGCATCCCTGTTGATGGTTATACTAATGGGAAAAATGGAATACGCTACAGATATACTGAAGTCGCTTTTGTTACGACTCATTGATAAGTCTGTATGTAATAAACATCCTCAGTTGATGTTACGAAGAACTGAAAGTGTTGTGGAAAAAATGTTGACAAACTGGATGGCTCTTTGTATGTATTACTACCTGAAGGATTACGCTGGATCTTCTTTATTTTTGCTCTTTAAAGCTATCAAACATCAAATTGAAAAAGGTGTTGTAGATGCAATTACACACGAAGCCAGATACTCTCTCTCTGAAGAAAAGCTTTTAAAAGAGCAAATCGATTATCAGACTATCACGTTACATATTGTACAAGACGATTTCGATGAAAAAGTTCAGTGTAAAGTATTAGACTGCGATAGTATATCCCAAGTAAAAGCAAAAATTCTAGACGGTCTTTTCAAGAATACTCCCTTTTCTATGAGACCTTCCGTCCACGAAGTCGATCTAGAGTGGCGTCATGGTAGAGGTGGTCACGTTACTTTGCAAGATGAAGATGTAACCACGAAAACAGTTAACGGTTGGAGGAAATTAAACACGTTGGCTCATTATGGTGTCAAAGAATCCGCTATCATGTCCTTGATATCACGCCAAAATGATGGTTTTAACACACCCTATAAAATTCCATGCAAGAATTGTACTGGTATCTATTGCTCTAATACTCACATAAGAGTATTCAATAGCGATATTACTGATCAAAATGTACATTTCTATCATCTGGTGAAGCCCATAGAATACCAGCATATTATAAACAAGTCTTCAGAGCACAGCCACAAGGCGATACCAGAAATATTTCTAACCAGACTTCTTTCAACGAAAGGAACAGTCCATAAATTTGTCGACGACTTCTTCAGCACAATTCTGACCGTTAACGAAGTCTTGCCACCTGCTGTAAAATGGTTATTTGATCTGTTTGACGATGCTGCTAGAACGCACGGTATTATGAACCCAGAAGTTGTCCACGCATGGAAATCAAACAGTCTACCCCTGCGCTTTTGGGTCAACCTTATAAAAAATCCCGATTTTATATTTGATATAAATAAAACTGCAACTGTGGATTCCTCGTTGTCGGTTATAGCCCAAACTTTTATGGACGCTTGTTCGTTAACTGAACATCGATTATGTAAAGATTCTCCATCCAATAAGCTCCTTTTCGCTAAAGACCTGCCTTCCTACAGAGATATGGTAATAAGGTTTTATCAGTCAGTGTCCCAGTTACCTCAAGTAACGGACCAAGAGCTAAGCATGTCTATGCAACAACTCTCCGTTGAACAGCTGAACGAGTTCGATACTTTGTCTGCCTTAAAAGAGTTGTACATTTATGTCAGTAAATATAGAGAACAAATTATATTAGGACTAGAAAACAAAATGCACTTAGCTCATAAATTAGATAATATAGCATGCACGATGGAAGGCGATCCTGCGGCTATGTGCTGACTATACCCTAATGATACCGCGACTTACGACTTAATTGCATTTACATGATTTATTTACTTATAATAATACAGACTATTTTGTAATAAAAAGAGAAGCTTTAATTTTATTCTGAAAATACTTAGATTTACCGATCTGAACAAAGACTGTAAAATAATCAGTTCCATGACCTTAGTTAGAAAGATGGGAATATTTTTTTCATAATGTACCTAATTATAATGTAAATTCTTATATTAAGTCATATTTTAACAACTAGGTACTTTATTTTAGGCAGCAATGTCTGAGGCAGCAATTGGCACTAATGAACCTAACTGTACCTTCATTTAAAATTTTGCTACCACATGTAACTGGACATGAACTGAGCTTTCAAATTGGCGTAGATTCTGGATTTCATGAGATGGGCTATGTGCCAAAATTAACTTCTGTTGGTACCTATTTGCTATATAAAAATGTTAAAACTTAAATATTCTCCATACTAAAGTAATATGCGCTCATAAATCCAAATGATAAATCTTTTTTTCCAGCCTCTTATTCCCTTGTCTCGAATTGGCCATTATTTGCTACATCTTATCTAAAGGCGGTTTGGCTGGACCAAAATGAAATTCAAATACGTAAATTTTCATCTATATATTTTCTTGTTCTTGTATATAAGTGAAATTATAATACTGATATGTTTGATAAAGTTGTATTGTGGTATCATTGCTTGGCTTTTTACCAGTAAGTGAAACATAAGGATTAGTGGTTATGTAGTCTTATTTTTAAATATGAAATATCTATGCATTTTGAGTGCATTTAATACTCTCCCAGTGGCCATAGATTGTGTCCATGTTATTTTATAATTTGAATATGTAACCTTCTATTTATTATTGAGTAAATTCATAGAAACTGGGTCACCTCATGACTCCTAAAATGTATTAATTCATGACTTGATAAGACACTTGGTACGGAAATTATTGTTATTATAATTTATTGTAAATTATTACTTAATTAATAATTGATGTGTAACTATAAGAACCTAAGATGTATGTGTAAATGGGCTAGTTAAGAAAAATGTTGTGATATTTGTATTTGGAATATTGATGTGTATTGTTCCGTTTTGTATCTTCGTTCACGGATTATGCTAAATTAATATCTATTGTTTTAGTGTCGGTTTTGGGAATGAGGATCTCTTTTTGTAATAAACTATTAAACCTCACCATAGCAAGCTAAATCTAATCCTGGCTTGCGTTTTGGAGAGTGCGACATCCTGATATCATCGGGCTCTAGATTAAGTCTTCAATCAATATTATTTTAGTCCGAATCCGGCCTAGAATTTCTAAATATAGAACATAAGATTTTTTATAAAAATTCGTCTTTAATAATTCACATTTGAAGTTTTTAGGTAAATCTCTCTGCTTGATCTCATAATTTTATCTTTTGCTCAAAGTTGTTTTTCTATTTGCTAATTAAAACCTAAATCTGTGTTATGAATTTTGATATGTAGGCAACAACTATTTAAATATAACCCACTTAAAATATAAACAACCTAATAATATTCCATTTACAAAATATTTTAAGTTTAGAGTAGATGTAACTTTCTAGATATAAGCATCGTAAATTCACCCGTCTTTTAAAATTTTATATTATTACTTTAGAATTAAAATACTTATTTATCAATCCTTTTGTAATGAATAATTTCAATATGAATGGGATAAAATCAAAAGAAACTGCTTTTTATTTTTTCATATTTATTCATACACAAAATAACAATCATCAGTTATTGATTATTAACCTCCTAATTTTGTGTTTATACCGAATCAGTTTTTATCACAAGGCCTGCAAACAGTCAACTTCACCGCCGTCCAACAAACAGACTAGCTCCACCTTTATTCAAAAAGCTTGTCGTGTAATGCGCAGGTATCTAATAACATTCTTCAGATGTATCACCTCATCCACTGTCGAGAGAGGTGGTGCTAATCTGGTCGACGTAGGTATAATATAAAGCGTGCAAGTCACAAAAATGTGATTTTCCAATAACGACGTAGACTCAGCGTAGAGATTTATTTCTGGGCGCACCTAAAATAAGTTTTACTCTTAATACAAAATACTAACTTAAATGTTTTACAGCTTTATCCGATTGCGCGCAGAGACATCTAGCACCAAGCCAATAATGTTAGCTCCCCATTCTTCTCTAAAGATCTACATAAGTCTTGGTTTTATCATCTATTATGCCGTCGTAATATTAATTGAATTTGTGGCAAACGGGATCTTAGTTCCTGCCATAGATATTGTACAAAATTACATAAATATATGCTAACAACATTACATTTTATCGTCAACTACATAGTTAAGCACCATAATCAATCGCAATAAGTACATTAAAATACATCATTAAATATCATTACAAACAAATTTTTTACATTACTTCTAATCATTTGAAAATTAAACACTTTGAAATGGCGATCGCTAGGGACTTTTTTACTTTGTAACATTTCCTTTTTTTATATGTAAGTAAATGTTATAAAATTATCACAAATACTTTATATTTGAACAATACAATATTATGTTGAGTAACAACAATATAACTTGACATTGCAGTATTGGCATTAGAAAGGAATGTTTAAAGTCAGGCAGATAGGTACCTACGTAAGTAGTTAATGTAATAAATTAAAAGAATATAAATAAATACCTATTAAATAAATTAAATTACCTATTATGGTTAAGTGTACGCGTCGACGAACGTCTCAAAAAGTAAAGCCATAATCTCAACAACGTAAAGCTTTGCAAAAGCTAAGACAAAACTAAAACAAAGCAACATTCATTTACATAAATAAAATTATTTCAAGTAAAATGCAATATTAAATCACGAAGTATCACACTAATAACATACATATGAAAGTTTGGGATGGTTTAATCTCTTCACAAAAAAACTACTGAATGTATTGGTGGTGAAATTTCTGCAAATTAGGTATGCCTTGGAATAGAACATGGGCTACTTTATCCCGGGAAATGCGCGCCAAGCTGAAGGTAGAAGATAGTGGGTTATTAATAACACAATACAATCATTCAAATCATAATGAAGGGCTCAATACACTGGTTTGGTTTTTGAAACCATGTTAAAATAAAAAATACTCATTCATCTCATAAAGGTCTACAATATGATATAATTTCTCACTTAATAATAGATAATATGCAGAACCTTTGCTCTACATTTGTGTAAATATGCAAACTACAGCTCTGTCTAATTTTGCTTCAGAGTAGTTTTGCGGCTAGATAAAGCTCTGTGCCAGTTAGAGGTATGTTTATAATAAATACATGGATATTTTTATCATTTTAGTCGAGCATACTACTGAAGAGTTTCTGTACTAGTTGATTAAAATAATTAGTAAATCTTTATTATCTTACTCAGAGCATATTGGTAGGAACCGTCTTTACACATAAAAAGGCACCTCGTTTTAGGCACCAACTTTGGTTGAACGGTAGATATTTAAATATACACTCAAGAGCATAGAAATCGCACATCCCATACATTTTCTTTTTGACCCTTATTTTTATAGCCAGAAACGCAGCGCCTACGAGTCTCAGAGAGCTCCAAACCGCGATCAAGGAAGAATGGGACAGCGTACCGCAGGATTTCGTAAAAAAATTGATTTCTTCAATGAAACATCGAATGGAAGCTGTTATTAAGGCTAGGGGAGGCAATACCTTGTATTAATAAATCGTAAAAATCACAAATTTATTGTTTTTTTTACCTTTTATACCTGCTCAAAGTCCCACAAACCGAGCTACCTGAAACGAGCAAATTTAGGCCACTCTATTGTTAAGTTGCCATTGTTATGATTTTGAAGGTCAAGGCTAGACATTATGGATTTTTAGGAAGCTAACAGTGTGAACTTTAATTTAATTCAAGTTATATTTGCAACCAAACCTTAATTTAAAAAATAATAAGGGTCAAAATGAAACTGTAGGGGGTGTGCGATTTCTATGCTCTCGAGTTTATTTCATGGCGTAAAACGAGCAAGTTTAAAGTTAGTTACTATTCTAAATTCGAAGCAATTCTTCGAAATATAAACCAATTCTTCGCTCCATAGTTTGCTTTTATTATGAAATGTTCAGAACATGTAAAATAGGAAGAGAATTTGTCATAAAAAAAAACAAAACTGAATTATCAGGTTCTCATAGGGTCAGTAAGTCACAAACAAATCACCAGAGGTCTTCGAGTGGCCACGACTTATCAGTAAAGCGGCTGATACCTTGAACGGACTATGATAAAAAAAATAAACTCGTTTCATATCATAAGCGTAAGTCGATGTTAAGTCCAGCTCTCAACATTACCAACTAAGTAAATTAAAAATAATTCGTGCGTTCACATAGCATTCACCACAGAGTAATATGAAAATACGTACAAAAAGTGTCAGGTAAATGCGTATTTGTGGTTTAGGAGAGTGTTTTGTTTCCCTTGTCGAAGGGGTCCCGGTAGACGATGGTCGCGGAGCGGATGAGATCGGGCTCGTCGTCGGAGGCGAAGGCGTCCTTGTCTCGCGCGTGGTCGGGCGCGCACTTGTCGTGCGCCATGCGGAGGCCGCCGGCCAGCCCCACGAGCGCGCGGTCCAGCCAGTTCACGGGGTTGGCGTACACCAGCCCGCCCTCGTAGAACCCGAGGTGTCCGCCGTGCGCCAGCTCCAGGAACATGCATTTATCGCGCGAACCTGCCGATCAAATCAATTTATTCAGGAATAATATTTCACAAGCTCATAAATACATATTTATTTATTTATTTATTAAAAAAGTACATCTATAATTACGGGGGCACCCAATGCTATAGCGTACATGAAATATGAAACGTTGACACTACGGAAGCTTTACAACTGTGTGGTAGAGTCAGCGCCCATCTCCTAGACATAGGTACAATTCTGAATAAGATATCTAGCCGATGAACCAACTGTTGAACTCTCTGCTGCTTAACTCATTCCGATGCTTGGTTGACTTACTAGGACGGCCGATTGACTTCACTTAGGTTTGATGCAATAAGGAGAATGTTATGCAAACGATTTAAATTATGTATTACCATTCGCTCTACAATCAACCGTAAGTTATTTATATCGATAGCCATCATCGGCTGTCATTTGATGTATTTTTTAAATAGTGTATTAGTTGTGGCTACTCACTGACATACTCCCGGATCCTGGGCAGCAGCTGTTCCGGGACTATGGGGTCGTCCTTGGCGTTCACGAAGATCATGGGGGTCTTGATCTTCTCCAGGTAGAAGGCGCACGAGCTCCACTTGTACAGGTCCGCGACCGACTCGAAGCCGTGAACTTTTCTGAAAAATTACATTCATACTTAAAAAAGTACTTAAGTTTATTTTATTAAAATTAAATTATTATAAAAAAATATTCTAATATAATATCTGCATGAATTTAACGGTGAGTGAATATGAAAGTTTAGATCTAATTTAATTGAATAAACAAGAAGACCAGTTAATTTAGTAACATTAACAATTAACATTTTTCAGCAATAGAAGACCATTGAACTTTGCGGAACAGGAAAGTTAGAATTTTCAGTATGATGATTTTCAGATGGAAAGAAAAATCACGGTTGGAGGAAAAAAAACTCCGAATAAATGATGGCAATTTATAAAATAGTTAGTGTGCATTCAAAGGTTTTTGTAAAATCACAGGTCTTCGTTTTATTTAAGATAATGATCCTTTTTGAATGATCATTTTTTCACATTTCAATGGTTCGAATCCGGCTTAAGCAGTTAGGATTTCTGAATGCAATTTAACAGAATTTTCAAATTAAAATGTTTTCGACGTTTCCTAAAATTTTCCATCTATTCGGGGTACTTTTTCTCCAACCACGTCCTTTTTTCCATCCTGTATATATAGTCCTCCCTATTACAAAGTAAAATAATTTAGCATAGGATGCATTCCGCAAATCGTCAACCAGCCGCCTGTTTCCCAAGTACTGCGCTAGAACTGCCTGCGTCCTGCCATTAGTTTACATTCAAAGTGACCTCTTCCGTATGATTAGACCTAGTCCCTACCGTTCAGCGATTCGTTCTAGTCCTACATTGTGTAATAACAGACCTAAGGTAGAGGAAAGTAAACTTTCGCAATCTTTCTTTACTAACATTCTAAACGTGAAAGTATGGACGTTTGTTTCTGTGTTACGCAAAAAACTACTGAATTTATTATGCTGAAATGGAATGGACAATAGGATTGGGCTAAAAGGTTGTCTGGCAGAGATCGCTCTTGAGCAATAAGACCGCCAATTGTAGCTTAAGTTTGTATAAATTGTTTCATAAAAAGAGTTTTCTATCTATCTAAAGTTCAATAGAAGTCCCTAGTTCTAGCCCTGGAATAAATCACCTCACATGGGATATACCTAAATAGCTTTGAAACGTTTCCATATAAACAACAAATGCAAAGCCGCGGGCAGATGCTAGTTTGTTATAATTACCTACTAAATCTCTACTATCTTACTGTTATAAGGGAAGTTTAAATGGGAAAGTCTGTGTGAATGTTTGTTATAAGTAATCTTTGTAACTACTTAAGTTATTTAAATGAAATTTGGTATGTAGATAGTTTAGGAGCTAGAATAGGACATAGGATATTAAAAATTGGAAATTGTTAGCTCTGAGGGGGTGAAATAGGGTGGTAAAGTTTGTTGGAAAATATTTTTTTCTTGGCTCGATTCACTCGAAACTCGGTATAAATAAAATATGGAGTGAATACACGTATTTTTTATTTTTACACAAAAACCTAGGGGGTGTGCAATACATTTCTGAAATTTGTATGAAAAATAACTCTGGAACGCGGGCGAAGCCGCGGGGCGCATAGAGTTATTTTATTATGAATTCGAAATTAACTCTATCTGTTTGTTACGCTTTAACGCTTAAAGGGCACAAAATTAAATTAGGGATGAAAGATTGTATGGAAATATGTAAAGTTTGTGACTGGACAGCCCTAAGTCTAATAGTCCCTTGTCTAAATTCTAATCCATGCCGACGAAGTCGCGAGCCCAGCTAGTATTATTTAAAGGATATTTATCGCGTCCCTTGCATCTATGAATTTAATCACAAGCCTTGTAGTAAAAGGAAAGTGAGCTCTACTCACCTAGAATAAGCCTCATCGAGGTCGGGCAGCGTGCCCGCAGACACGATAGTCTTCTCGTCCAGCGCGTACCGCGACTTGAGCTCGGCGCTCAGCAGCTTGCCTTTGTGTCGCGTGATGATGTTCCGATAGTTGTCAGTCATGATGTACAGGTAGAAGCGCCGGAAGTTCTGCCATTGCAGCAGGAACACCATTGTGCTGGAAGAAACAATGTCTTATTCATTTATACTCATTATGTATGAGTATACCAAAACACCAAGGCGGAAGCCTAACCGTGATCTTAACCCCGCCTGAGTTGGTAATTTTGGGATACAGGTACAAATTATTCTAATTAGAATTTTCCTTGCGTGTGCGTAAATACCAAGTTTGTATAAAAACAATATCGTATCAGTTAGGTACACCTACTTAGGTAATACCTACCTACTCATTTTTATACCTACTTAAATACTCGTATGTTTGTAAACAGCTCACAACACAAAAAACCCAAAATTATCGATTTGACGTAAATTTTAAATGTTATACATAATGTTTGAAAGTTTAATAATGTGAAAATTTATGAGGATAAATTTATGTGATTTCATGTGAAAAGTTGTTGTTTTTGTATTATTTGCTACTCTAAATATTGTGTGCTTTTTAAATTTTGATTCAGTGTGGGTGGGGTGGGGCCATATTTGTAAACATTGTGCCTATCTTGAGTTTGACCATGCAGTAAATTCAATTTCTTAATGATGCAATCTATACTTATAATAAAACTGTAACAGGTCCAATTCTGTCTGTACATTGAAGATATTTTGAAAAATTTTTTGGAGGGCACTCTATTATCGATACTCAAGCCAAAAATGTATTTTTTTTCATTCATGTCTGTCTGTCTGTCTGTATCGTAAACGCGCATCACGCCGAAACTGCTTTTTGAAAACCCGTATAGCCCAGGGGAACCAAACTGAATTGAACTGATAAAGGCGAAAGTATGAATGGATAGATGGATGCATAGATTGATAGATGGATGGATGTTTGTTACTCTTTCACGCAAAAACTGCTGAACGGATCTGGATGAAATTTGGCACAAAGATAGATTACAAGCTGGAATAAGAAATAGGCTTTGTTTTATCCCAAAAATCCCACGTGAAAGGGAATTACGCAAGTAAAATCGCGAGTACTTCAAATACTAATCATGCGCAGACGAAGTCGCGGGCACCAGCTAGTCAATAATAAGTTCTAAACACATAAATAAGACACTTATCAATTGACTTGCCAATATTTTTAGCGTAATGAAAGGGTGAATAAAACAAATACTGAAATAGAAGACCAAAATCAGTTCATCCGTTTGGGAACGCTGTATCTACGGATGGCTACACAGGCCATCTGTAGATATGTCACGGACACACGTCAAACATATTCATAACAACCCTGTTTTCCGCGTGTTTTAAAAATAATCATTCATCCGAATTTCAAGAACTGAATCCATAGTAAATGAAGAATAACCTAGACTAGAAGGTTTTCCATAGTTACACCTGACTAGGTCGTCACAGACGGATCGCATGGTCCGCTGCATTTGTATTCACTTTATTAAATTAAACCTTGAATTTGATTATTTACCCGCCGCATTGCATGAGATCGTCCCACAGATTATAAGACCAGCGTCATGTCATGTAGCTAGAGATTAATTTAAGCTTTCTAGGATATATTGCACGGTTTTTCTGTATAAATAAGCTTCTGGTTTTCCAATAAATAAATAAATAGAGATAGGTACCTTGGATCTACGAGTAGAATCCTATCCTTAGTAACTAAATCCGAGCCTGACGTACTCCTTATGAATCCCCTGTAGGCAGCGTTTTGGCAGCGAAACCAAAGGGTCATCAAACCCAGTAAATCCCGGATAATCGACTTCCAAAGTCCCGAACGGCAAGTCAGGGGTGGATCAGAGGGTGGGTGGGGAACACGAGGGCCGGCGTCTCCGCCTATTGCTGCGTCACGCGACGAGTCAATGGCCGACGTAACCTGGCCACCATAATTACTTAGTTGCTTAAATTAATGACTTCTCAATTGATATCTTATCTGAACCATTTGTTGTTTGTTTACACGAATGATACAGCAGTTATGAATACTGAAAACATCTGTTTGTTCTGGGCAGGAATGTTCTGTTGAATGCTGGACAATCCACACAGCCCCAAGCTAAGCAGAGTGTTGTGGATACTTTAGGTAACTGATATAGATAATACATTATAAATCAACCGATTTAAAACGTTTTAAACCAAATTTCTCGGTTTAAAACCGCAAATAAATCGTTTTAAACGGTTGAAAACTCGCATACAACTTTGCGTCAAGTCCCGACATTCTGTTTAAAATCAAACTCACACACTCCCATTCGAGAGTAACAACGAGAGACGGCCACGAAAGTGCAAGTGTACGAGTTTGGTTTTAAACCATTTGAAAACGAAATAATTTGCTTATTTTAATAAAGTTATCAATATCAGTATATGCCGTATTAACAAATTTTTATACAGTGTTTATGTTCTACATCGGCAAAATCAAGAAAGTAGTTTAAATTAAGAAAAACATAGTCACCAACACCAAGAGTTTTAAACCGAAAAAAATGGTTAAATTCGGTTTAAAATGTTTTTTTCGTTTTAAACGGATTGGTTTAATTGGTTTTAAACCGGCCTTACATCTATAATTATAATACGCAGATAAATATTTTTATTATACTGAGTAACACCTGAACCACGAAACAAATATATGCATATTATATAAACATATTATGTCCCGCCCGAGGCGGGAATCGAAACCGCAACCGCCTGCGTTGCAGACGTACCTTTGCCCTCCGCGGCTCATCGGTCGTCTATTTGAATATGTATCTATCGTAAGTAATATGAAATTAATTCAGTAGATCAATTAGAATATTAATTTGTTTTCCAATTTTATTATAATTTAGTTTGCAAATAAAATTTTCTCTAGGCTATGTACTTACAATGACAGAAGAAAAGCTTCATGGTTTGGTCGTTTTATTATCCTAGCAAGATGGGTAGCCACCGGTTATTTAATACTTATGCATAGCATACAATGTACCTATTATATTACTAATTCATGGAATCCAATCAATTTCATAATGAAGAAGACATACCTACATTAATGATAATTCGATAATGAATTATCAATTTAATCCATCGAAGTGGTGTGACAATTTATCTAATCCATCATGTCGATTGCTATTGGTAGTGGGTTTTAGTCACAACAGCTATCTTCGGTCTGAGTAAACACCGGAAACCGACAAAGAATTTGGGTAGATATTATCTTCAAAAGACCAACAGCTGAATAACGAACACTTAAGTTCTATAATTCGTATTTCTGCAAGTCGAAGAGATCAAGTAATTGGGGTACAGCCCTAATTACTTGACCTCCATTATCCATCAAAGCCGTTTACGTTCAACAACTAATATTCCAAGTTTATATTTTATAAACAAAATAAAATATATGATACTTCAATACTTCTGCAATATGTTAATATACTAAGAGATACCATAAATTATAAGTTATTGTAAATAGGATGCTTATTCGTTTCCTTATTTTCTTGGCTCTAGTCTAGCCCGATATCAATTTCGCGATACTCATTAACATACATAGTACCATCGTGTTCCTATTAATCGAAATAGTTTTCCTACACTATAATTTATCACAAGCTACGAAGAGCAATGACCGCTGAAAGGAATAGGTACTTTCATATTTAATTTCCAAATTCATTTATAAATCATTTTTAAACATTTCTAATCAATTCAGCCTCACCGCTCAGCTGAACCCGCGGAGGCAGCATTCTAAATGCTATATCTACCAGATAAGCCAGTTCTGTAATGTACCAGCTCCCTGACTCTCCTCTGACTAAATCCCTTTTTACACTAATATTTTGTTAGTGTAAAAAGGGATTTAGTTAACACTTTAGTTGAAACTTTTATTATAAAGTAAAACGCACTGAGAAAAATCTACCTTTGCATCTTATGTTCGCATGATGTTTTTATTACCGGATTGTGCAATAAAAGGTAATATATTTTGTTTCACCATCGCATTCCAAGGTCAAGTTAATGTTAATAATGACGTCCACTATAGAAAAGTACCTTTCAATTGTTAAGAATGAAAATTACTAGACTGGTTAATGCGGGGAAATTATTACCTATTCACTGTTCTTTTACCGATAACGACTGAGCATTATCGAGCGGCGG